>OW240917.1:214546090-214559662 GCA_933207985.1 Pelobates cultripes
GAGGGGGAGAAGGCAATGAGAGGGAAGGGGAGAAGGACATTGGAGAGGGAGGGGGAGAAAAAGGAAGTTGTTGGGGGGGAGAAGAAGGAAGTTGGGGGGAGAAGAAGGAAATTGGAGGGGGGAGAAGAAGTTGGAGGGAGTGGGAGAAGAAGGAAGTTGGAAGGTGGGGGAGAAGAAGGAAATTGGAGAGGGGGGAGAAGAAGGAAATTGGAGAGGGAGGGGGAGAAGAAGGAAATTGGAGGGAGGGAGGGGGAGAAGGAAATTGACAGGGGGGAGGGGGAGAGATTGACATACATCACACACACACACACAATGCACCCCTTGCACACAGAAAAACAAACAATGCATTACACACAGACACACATACACAAGCAATGCATCCCTTACACACAGCAACACACAATGCACCCCTTACACACACTCAATGCACCCCTTACAGACGCACACACTGCATCCCATCCATACACAAACTCACCTTGCAGCCCTTACACATACAAACACAGATTCACACAATGCATTCCTTACACACATCAGGACATACCCCCCACACACACTCCACCCCCTGTGAACAAACTCATTGGTGGAACATGAAGGTGGATCCTGGGACCCAGACGTTGAGCTGTGTAAAGGGCCCTCAAAAAAATGGAGCTGCTTCACGTTGATCCCAGAACATTGATTTTTGTGACCACAGTTACAAACCGCCTCCAGAGAGCTTGTTCTACACCAGACCAGTGGAGCCAGACGGGAGCTAGAGCCCATCATTATCCTCATATGGTTGTAAGTAGGCAATCTAGTATATTATTTGTGGCACTAATCTCTAATTTACCTCACATTAAAGGGACACTATAGTCCCCAGAACCACTACAGCTTAATGTAGTGGTTCTGGTGTCTAGCCTGTCCCTGCAGGCCTTTTAATGTAAACACGGCGGCACTGCAGCACTGGTGTTAGTTAACATGGCAGATCATATGGGTGGGGCATTGTGATGTCACATGGGGGGGCGGCAAACTTTACTTTTTTTTGCAAAAATACTTGCACCGGCCCTGCAGACACTGCATTCCTGTGGGCGGACTCGGGGGTGTGGGGGCTGCAGCACTTTGGGCGGACTCGGGTGCAGGCACCGGGGGGCCCAGACCTTGAGCTGTGTCAGGGGCCCCACAATTTCTGATGGCAGCCCTGGTCACTTGCATATGCTTACTGACATACACAGTGTAACTAACACACTCTCACTAACACACACGCACTAACACACACACACTGTCACTTACACGCTCTCACTAACACAGTGTCGCTTGCACACACTGACATACACAGTGTAACTTGCACACTCACACAAACACACACACACTCTCACTAACACAAAGTGTCCCTTGCACACTCTCACTAACACACACACTGTCACTTAAACACAAGCTCACACCACTACATAAAGTCACACTTTATTTACACACAGAAATACAGCAATTTAACACACACAAACATACACTAATTTACAACCATGCACACAATAAACAATCCCCCTTAGTCTACCTGGGTGCTGTGAAGAGGAGAAGAGGTCCAGGCTGCAGGAAGTTGTTCTTCTTTCTCCTAGGGGAGCAGGAGAGCCGTGCACTGTGAGCACATGCTGCTTCCTATTCCCCTCAGAGTGCTTCCGGTGTCCACAGGCAGGGGGCAGCTGGGATACAGGTCAGATCCCGGCTACCCCTACCTGCAGGAAGCATTCTGCTTGGTTGTTGTGGTTACAGTAAACCCCACTCCCTGAGCAGGCAAGCGGCAGAGAAAGTCTAGCTCTCAGCGTTCCAGCTCTAGACAGCAGCAGGGCAACCCACCAGGAAACCTGCCGGTGTGCGCCCCCTGCAGGTCAGCGCCACAGGCGAATGCCTTATTTGCCTTATGGTAGCGCCGACCCTGGTCCTGCTTCTATAATCCTGCCCCCGTAGCTTCATTCATGTTTTTGTATGAATAATGCCAATTGCAACATGTACAGCTTTCATTGGAAAGCTAATTGCTAAAATATGGCTTTCTTGAACTCCATAGTGGAAAACGAAGAAACCTCAGGCCTAGAACGCAAAGGGTTCAAAGTTTAAAGGGACACTCCACTGCCCAAATACAAAATAAATAGGAGTCTGGAGTGTCCTTTTAATTCCTGCAAGAAAGTACACCACAGCTACCCCAAAATGATTACCAATAAAAAAAAAATCATAATACAAGAGTAACAAGTAGTCAAGGTTGAGAATATGATTTGGCACAGTTGCATGTGAATGATTCCTCATTACAAGAAAAATCATTGTTAAGTTAAAATGATCTGACAAATCAGAAGCTGCCTCTCCTGTTAGAATAAAATGGACACTCCAGGCCTGCTAATCAGTTATTTGATTTCAACTAGCTTTGTTTTCCAGAAAGGATTAGCTGTAAATTATAAACACCATAATCTGGTGTCAGCACCCAGGTCCATGATTAAAGCAGCCATTACATTCAATCAGCACTCTGTTTATTCAACACTGATTAGAAAACTATCAGCATCAGAGAAGAGCTTGGACAGCAGCCATACTTTCTGCAGCCTGTTGCCATGAATCTAAAATACCGGATAATTTCCACCATAAAAGAGTTCAGACCAAGCAGAGAATGTATGTTGTGGAGTGGAAAAATAGGACGTTCCGGGGGCTCAAACTTGACAATGATGCTATTCCACTTCTGCAATGTAGTCACAATGGTATTATGAAGTCTGTCCTTCTCACCCACTGAATTCCACCACTTGTAATAAACAGTTTGAAATGTTTAGTGGGTGTTTATAACAAGAGAAGCAGAGGAGGAAAATCCAGTCAAATGGCCAAAAGAAAAAGGGTAAAATAGCTAATCATCTTCAGAGATGTATTCAGTTATCCTTCTTTAAACATCCATTTAAGTTGTAGGAAATGTCCCGTAATTCATGCATTGTGATTTAATTTAAAGAGTGTGTCGTCTGAATTAACTTTGAATTACAATGTTGTACAAATATGACTGATATATGTAGATTAAAGTAAATTTTTACCTTAAACACTAAATGGTGAAATCCAGACACTGTATCTTAATAGCCCATAGCAGTTGAGCACTGCCAACAAGCAGTCATAAAATATCTCAGTCATCCTGCATTATATTTACACCCGGTTTTGCACATAGGACCTCTCTTACTGCCCTGCATCTGCTCCGAGGTTAGAAGGGTTCTCTGCTTTACATATAATTGAATATTCAATTATTACAATTAAATGAGCACTGTAGGCACCATAACCAATTTAATGGATTGTTTATTCCTGGCCGCCAGTCGCCTAAACTACAATAACGATATGGTGGAAGCGATGCTTCGGCTTTGTGCCATACCAATTCATAATAGGAAACTTAGCAATGATTGGCTGATAGCACGAAGCTGACACAATGAGCCTCTCCCAGCCTGCTACTCCTGTTATAGCATGAAGTGGAGCATACTTCTACCTTAACTATATCCTCATTGGATGCCGGGCTGCCGAGGGACTGGGAAAATCTGCTAATCTCTGAGTAAACCATTTAGCAGCACCAGGCACTATCAGCAGGGGCGTACCTAGAGCATGTGGCAACCGGGGCGGGTCCTGGGTTTGGCGACCCCCTCCAAAAAAAAACAGCTACTAAATTTTTAAAATGTGCTCTTTTTTTAAAATGTATTGCACAAATTTGTAAACTTTTTAAAACCCCTGCCCCTTTCTACAAAGTCCCTGCACCTCCTCATACACAGTCACATGCAGACAGTCACACATATAGTCACAGGCAGTCATGTACACAGTTACAGGTAGAGAGTTACACACACACAGTCAGTTACAAGCAGTAACACACAGTCACGCACACTGTTACAGGCAGACAGTCACATATACAGTCACACACACGATCACAGGCAGACAGTCATACACATAGTTACAGCCACACACACACAGTTACAGACAGTCACACACAGTCACAGGCAGACAGTCACACACACACAGTTAAAGGCAGCATCACACAGTTACAGGCAGTCACAGGCATGCAGTCACACACACACATAGTTACAGGCAGACAGTCACACACACACACAGTTACAGGCAGATAGTTACACACATACACACAGTTACAGAAGACAGTTACACACACACACACACAGTTACAGGCAGACAGTTACACACACATACACACACACACTCTCTTACTTACAGACAGTGTGGACTGGAGGAGTGGTTTCATTGAAGTCCTTCGCTGGCTGGAGCCTGTTAGGTGGAGGAGCAGGGATTTCTTCTTGCTGCACCTCCATGTGCAGCAGTAACAGCAGCGGGTAAGGACCGTGTTAAGCCCTGCCCCCGCTCGTGGGTTGGCTCTGCCCCAAAATGTATGTAGCTCCGCCCCTTCTTCCTTCTGTGCGGCCAGTTCAGCTTGCTGGTCTTTCCGTGTGAGCTGTGTGACACCCCAGCTGCCATGGGGTGCAGCTCACACATCCCCCATTAGCCTTCAGACCAGGGTCATGGCACCCCCCTACCAGGTGGCACCCGGGGCGGACCGCCCCCTCCGCCCCCCCCCCTTAGTCCGCCACTGTTATCAGCACTTTAATCTGATGAAGTGATTATGGTGCCATGGTACGAGGCAGAGCTGCCCTTTGGCTCCATTACTATATGTCTTATCTATTGAGCCATTGGCTATTCTTATTAGGGAAAATAGAAATATATATGGGATCAAAACAATCGAGCGAGACCATAAAACCTTTTGCCGATGTTGTGCTTCTGTCTGAAATTACGAGGGATAAATACATTTGCAGATCTCTTTGATAATAAAAAATTGATTAGCTTTCCGGGTCTACAAGATAAATACAATACACCCTATAGGTGAAACGTTTCGCTACCTAAAGATTAAACATTTTCTAAACTCAAAACATTTTATATTCGAACACCCTATTTTTTATTATTTAGATCATAGGCGTGCGCAGCCTATTGCATTAGGGTGTGCACCCTAAAGTACAAACACACGCCGCATGTATATGTGTGTGTGTATATATATATATATATATATATACACTGCTGTGTGTGTGCTGTTAGTGTGCTGTGTGAGAGTGCTGTGTGTGTGTGCTGTTAGTGTGATGTGTGTGTGTGAAGGTGCTGTTGAGGGTGTTTGTGTGTGTGTGTTTGTGAGGGTGCTGTTTGTGTGTGAGGGTGCTGATAGTGTGTGAGGGTGCTGGTAGTGTGCTGTGTGTGTGAGGGTGTTTGTGTCTGTGTGTTTGTCCTGTGATGGTGCAGTGTGTGTGAGGGTGCTGTTTGTGTGAGTGTCATGTATTTGTGAGGGTGCTGTTTGTGTGTGTGTGTTTGTGAGGGTGCTGTTAGTGTGCTGTATGTGAGGGTGTTGTGTGTTTGTGAAGGTGCTGTGTGTGTTTGTGAGGGTGCGGTTAGTGTACTGTGTGTGTTAGAGTGCTGTGTGTGTAAGGGTTCTGTATGTGTGAGGGTGCTGTATGTGTACTGTATGTGTGTGGGTGCTGTGTGTGTGAGGGTGCTGTGTGTGTGCTGTATTTGTGTAGGTGCTGTGTGTGTGTGCTGTATGTGTGTGTGTGCTGTATGTTTGGAGGGATTGTGGAGGTGGTGGCAGATTAGTAAATATCCCCCCTCCCTTCTGACCTTATGTAGGGAGGGGGGATCCTTGCTGCCATGTGCCATCCCTGGTGGTCCAGTGGAGAGTGAACTCTAGCCTGCGGGGCTAGAGTTAACTCTCGCGAGATCTGAGCGTTGCCGCGGCCCTGAGCGTTGCCTGGGTCCTCTCCTGCCTCCCTCCATGCTGCTGTGGGCCGGTGAGGTAGATCTTTGATCTCCCCGCCGGCCCATGGAGGCTTAGAGCAGAGCCGGCACTCAGATAGTGCCGGCTCTGCGTGAGCTGACAGGGGAGATCCGGAGATTCCAACCCCCCCCAAAAAATAATATACACTCGTGTGTGTATGTGTATATATATATATATATATATATATATATATATATACGTGCACACACACACACTCACAGACACATTCACAGACACACACTCATACATTCACAGACACACATACACTCACAGACACACACTCATACATTCACAGGCACCCACACACTGACACACATACACACACATACACACACATTCACAGACACACACAGAAATACAGACACACACACACACATACAGACACATACAGACACATACAGACACACACACATACAGACACACACACACACACATACACACACACACACACACACACACACATACTCAGACACACACACACATACTCAGACACATAAGTGGAAAACCCTGTAGCATGCGTGTTGAGTGCTGGTGGACAAGGCCAGTTTAGTCAGAGCCCGGCTATGTTGGCGAGGTTCATGTAATCCATGACCTTGACCATAAATGACCTCCTGCCATGGCGGCTGTCACGGCAGCTGCCACAATAATTTACCATTACGTGTGGTTAAGAAAGTCCACCATATGTGTAGGTCTGCCATGGCTTGGTTGTCTAGGGACAGCCCCTGATCATCATTCGGGAGGGAGGAAAAAGCAAAGTGGTCTGAGATGAAAGCGTGGCCTGCGGTACGATGTGCATGGCAAAATTTAAGGAACCTGGTAGGGATTGTAGTTCCATGTGGTTGCAAGTACCAAGCAGGAGGTGGTAATTGGTGTTGTTGCGACTGTTTCTATTTCTCGCGTGGTAATTTGTTGGTATGGATGCCGAGTCAAGTTGTATGCCCAGGAATGTAACGACAGTGTCTGGGTCTTCTGTGACCTTAGGGAATACTGGGACACCCAAGTGTTCAGACATACTAATGGCTTCCTTGAAGCTTCTAGAGGGAAAGGCATTCCCTTTGACCAACAAGAAATCATCTCGGGAGTGTATGACTGTGGGGCATCTGGATATGTTTAACCACAACCAGTAAAGAGTTCAACGAATATATTGAAGATTGTGGGCTGCTCTTGACCCGAAAGTTAAGCGGGAGAAGAAATATATAACTGCTGCCCATAAATGCCCTGTAAGTGCCAGTGCAGGGTGGATGGTGGCAGTCTGAAATGCGTTTGTGATATCAGTTTTACTTAACCAGACTTCCCCTCCCTGCTTGAGTGAGTTGTCATGGTATGAACAATGGTGGCATACTGTAATGAAAACTCCTCGGAGAGTATGAGGGAGTTGAGATTATGGGGTAGCCGAGGCGTGAGGTGCAGATAAGTCTATGATCAGTTACAATGGGATTGCGCCACACTGTAAATAGTGTAGATCGGAGAGGCCCAGGTAGAAATATTTCTGCCATTTCTTGGGCCATGAGTGTAATGCCAGCTGTTGGATGCTGCTGTGATGACTGCAAGTTAGGGCATTCTAGATTTCCCCAAAAGTATATGGCAATACCTGAACAGAAGGCCTTTAAAATCGGAGATTAGGAAATAAACTAAATGTCTGGAAGGGTGATAAGTTAGAAAGTACTGGAAATGCATAATGTTTACAGACGAGAAGTAAGGTTCAGGGTACATTTATTGGGACACATGGTTTTTGCATGTGCCCTGACATATTGGGAACATATCTGCAACAGTCTGCATACACTGAAACTACATGTGCCAACATGGAAATTGTTGCAAATCTGGGATTTGCCAAAGAGACTGAGACGACCCAATTTATCTCGGGTAGTTCGCTACGTCCTACCAGAGGTGCTAGAGCCTGGAGCCTGAAACGTGATCATCCGCTGTGTTGGGACAAAATTGTCCTGTGGGACTAGCAACATCTCCAAGTGAAAGTGTGTTGACTCTAGCTGGAGTGTTAGGTAGAGAGAAATCCTTACCACCTGCTTGATACATACTAAAAATATGAAGATAGCCATTATTATATGAACCCACAGTGTGCTAGTACTGGCTTGCTAGCTAAAGCCGCAAGGCGAAACAATTAATCCTTTGTTTGGTGACAGGTGAGGCCCTGCTAGTTGCCAAGTGGCTTGAGAGGCTCTATCTATGCAATGGCGCGAGGGGATTTTTGTGGCCACCAAACGTAGTGGCAGGATGTTGGCCTCTCGGTGACTGTAACCATAAAAAAGGGGAAGGGAGTGACAGGTGAGGCCCTCTCTATATACCATGCGAGGCGGCTAGCTCACGAGTGGCCCGATGGGTGTTTGCCTCCGAGCGTTGAGGCGGGGTGTTGGCCTCGCGGGACCACTATACGACAGGCGTAGATGCCAAGAAAGGAAAATATCTATTGGAAACCTATAGTCCCTAATTGCCAGTACGCTAAGGATATACCCAGGGGGAAACAGAAAATGTATGTATATACCACATGAGCAGGTGTATGTACCTGGTAGTATGATTAGATACCCTTACTGGTCGTAAAGGTTATTAATACCTGTATCCCAGACGGGTAAAACAATGTATGAAAATCGAATATAGACATTTAAAAGCGTATATCCATATGTGTGTTATGCAAGTTTAATAGAGCAAAGTGCTCTGTCCCAATGTTTATTGTATGCTTGTAATGCCCCTGTTTGAAGGAAATTAACTTGTCGGGAGTGTTATATCATGTGTGATATGGAACACAACTGTACCCCGAAACATGAGTGTAGTGAACCATGACTGGCAGCTGAATAACCTAATAAGTGAAAATACATAATTGGAAGGACTTATATTTTAAGCGTACAAATATTCCGTATTAGACTCTGGAAAACTGCATAGTGCTTTAAATAGTATGTGTATTCTTGGGTAAATGTATGCGTATTGTCAGTAAATGTAACCAAATGCCTATGAAGGCAGGTATGCAGGAATGATATCATAGTAAGCATGATTTATAAGGAAGTGTTATTGTGTAATTATAATTATAGTGGGAATGTTATGAGGGGAATAACCATATGTCTGAAAAGCCTGTAGTATACCGTTTGACAGATAGGAGTCAGTATAAAAGTGAAAATGCTGTAGTTAGTTTGTTTGCTTATGAAGTGAAATAAAGTCTGAGAAGCCTGTAGTACACTGAATGACCGGTAAGGGTCAGCATGTAGGCGAAAATGCCGTGGTTCGTTGGTTTGTACATGAAATGCAATAATGTCTGAGAAGCCTGTAGTACACCGAATGACTGGTAGGGGTCAGTGTGTAGGCGCAAATGCAGTGGTTCGTTGGTTTGTACATGAAATGCAATAATGTCTGAGATGCCTGTAGTTACACCAAATGACTGGTAGGGGTCAGTGTCTGAAAATGCAGTGAAAATGCAGTGAAAATGCAGTGAAAATGCAGTGGTTTGTACATGAAATGCAAAAAACTTCTAAGAAGCCTATAGTACACCGAATGACCGATAGGGGTCAGTGTCTAGGTGAAAATGCAGTGGTTTGTTGGTTTGTACATGAAATGCAATAATATCTGAGAAGCCTGTAGTACACTGAATGACTGGTAGGGGTCAGTGTGTAGGTTAAAATGCAGTGGTTAATTGGTTTGAACATGAAATGCAAAAACGTCTAAGAAGCCTGTAGTACACCGAATGACCGATAGGGGTCAGTGTCTAGGTGAAAATGCAGTGGTTCGTTGGTTTGTACATGAAATGCAATAATATCTGAGAAGCCTGTAGTACACGAATGACCGATAGGGGTCAGTGTGTAGGCGCAAATGCAGTGGTTCGTTGGTTTGTAGATGAAATGCAATAATGTCTGAGATGCCTGTAGTACACCGAATGACCGGTAGGGGTCAGTGTCTAGATGAAAATGCAGTGGTTCGTTGGTTTGTACATGAAATGCAATAATGTCTAAGAAGCCTGTAGTACACCGAATGACTGGTAGGGGTCAGTGTCTTGGTGAAAATGCAGTGGTTTGTACATGAAATGCAAAAACGTCTAAGAACCTGTAGTATACCGATGACCGATAGGGGTCAGTGTGTAGGCACAAATGCAGTGGTTCGTACATGAAATGCAATAATGTCTGAGATGCCTGTAGTACACAGAATGACCGGTAGGGGTCAGTGTCTTGGTGAAAATGCAGTGAAAATGCAGTGGTTTGTACATGAAATGCAAAAACGTCTAAGAAACCTGTAGTACACCGATGACCGATAGGGGTCAGTGTGTAGGCACAAATGCAGTGGTTCGTACATGAAATGCAATAATGTCTGAGATGCCTGTAGTACACAGAATGACCGGTAGGGGTCAGTGTCTTGGTGAAAATGCAGTGGTTTGTACATGAAAATGCAAAAACGTCTAAGAAACCTGTAGTACACCGATGACCGATAGGGGTCAGTGTGTAGGCCCAAATGCAGTGGTTTGTACATGAAATGCAATAATATCTGAGAAGCCTGTACTACATTGAATGAGGACCGATAGGGGTCAGTGTGTAGGCGAAAAAAATTGTATGTCGTTTGTAGTTTTAACCCAACAGATTTTTAACCAAAACAGATTTTAACCAACAGATTTTACATAAACAGCTAGGTGAGTATAAGGTAACGAAATAACCGTGCAAAACGAAAGGAAACCGTAAAGTGAGGACCCGTGCTGTGTTGAACGCCGTGGGAACTAATCCTGGCGCGACAGGTGGGTCAACTTACGGTTTGAGAGTCCCTGAGACACCAAATGCGATGCTGACCGGAGAGAAAGCCACTGGATTAACGGAAATCCCTGCTGCAGGATTCATGGACACATCTTGGAGTAAGAGACCTCATGGAGCAAAGGTGAAACCAAAATGGCGTCTTGTATGACCTGGAAGTGGATCTCATGCAAATGCTGACCTTGAACAGTCTATTCGTCTGACCAACAAAGGTAAGTAGGGAGAGGGGGAGTCCCTTTTATAGGTCTATAGCCCCTCCCACAACTTCAGGCCATGCCTTCCAATATACGTGCACACACACACACTCACAGACACATTCACAGACACACACTCATACATTCACAGACACACATACACTCACAGACACACACTCATACATTCACAGGCACCCACACACTGACACACATACACACACATACACACACATTCACAGACACACACAGAAATACAGACACACACACACACATACAGACACATACAGACACACACACATACAGACACACACACACACACATACACACACACACACACACACATACTCAGACACACACACACATACTCAGACACATACACACTCACAAATTATTATTTTTTAATAAAAAAATGTCCACCCAGCCTCCCTACCTGGAGAGCTGGTGTGGACCTGTCCCTGGGGTCCAGTGGGGCGGGTGCATGTCTCCATATCACGCGCGGTGAGGGAGCTCTGTTCTCTCTGCTCCTTCTCACCGCGCGGGCTGTCTACAGTAGCTGGGAGCCAGAATATGACATCATATTTCGGCTCCCGGCATTAGCAAACGGCGCGTGGCGAGAGGGAGCAGAGAGCACAAAGCTCCCTCGTCGCGTCTGATATGGAGTGGTCCACCACCTTAGCGCAACATTGCACATTTTAGAGTGGCCTTTTATTGTGGCCAGCCTAAGGCACACCTTTGCAATAATCATGATGTCTAATCAGCATCTTGATATGCCACACCTGTGAGGTGGATGGATTATCTTGGCAAAGGAGAAGTGTTAGCATAGATTTAGATAGATTTGTGAACAATATTTGAGAGAAATAGGCCTTTGTTGTACATAGAAAAAGTCTTAGATCTTTGAGTTCAGCTCATGAAAAATGGGGGCAAAAACAAAAGTGTTGAGTTTATAATTTTGTTTAGTGTATGTGCACCTGCCTTGCGCTGTAAACCATCTCATCAGGAAGTCTGTGATTGAACATCCACAGAAAGAGGTTAGATGTAGGTCTCCGGCATACTGCATGTTGCGAGGTAATTGCCACAAAGGGGTGTGATCTGGAGGTGGTACGTGTCAAAATAATATCCATTTGAATGTCAGGACCCAAGGTTTCCCAGCAGAAAATTGCCCAGAGCATAACCCTGCCTCCACCAGCTTGCCTTCTTTCCTGAAATCTCTTCCAGAGGTAAACAGTGCACCCGCACCTAGCCATCCATCTGATCTCAAAGAAATCATCAGACCAGGCAATCTTCTTCCATTGCTCCATGGTCCAGTTCTGACGCTCACATACCCATTTGGCGGTGGAAGGGGGTCATTGTGGACACTTCACCGGTCGGCAACTACACAGCCTTATGCGAAACAAACTGCAATGCACTGTGATTTTTGGCACCTTTCTATCATGGCCAGCATTAAGTTTTTCAACAGTTTGAGTTACAATTGCTCTTTTGTGTGATTGGACCTGATGGGCTAGCCTTCGCTCCCTACGTCCATCTATGAGCCTTCGGCGTCCATGACCCTGATACCAGTTTAGCGGTTGTCCTCTTTAGGTATGTGCGAACCACTGCATACCAGGGACACCACACAAGACTTTCCATTTTGCAGAGTCTCTGACCCAGTCGTCTAGCCATCACTATTTGGCCATCAAAGTCACTCGGATATTTTCCCTTGCTGATTTCAAAAGAGGGATTTCCTTGTTGGCCCTAAACCTAATCAAAACTCTAATCTGAACCCTAATTCCAATCCAAAAATTAATTCTAAACCATCTTAATTATAAACTAATAATAAACTGAATACTAAATACTAATCTCAATCCATAATCTTAATCCCTAATTTAATCCTAATCCCAATGATTTCCTTCTGCTAATATCAGTACTGTTCAGAAACTGGTGGTCTCCCAATTACGGTATATTTCAAAAGAGCCTGCAAAAGCTGCAGTTCTCTAGTCTGCTGTATTAGTTATGTCTTGTCAAACAAATTATATTTTCAAACTTAAAGAATGAGCCAAAAATCTAGAAGATGCTAGCAGTGTTATATGATGGGAAGAGTTTGAACAATAACATACGTATATCGAATGTGAAACGTTAGTAAATCTGTAGAACTACTAGATCAAACGATAGCATCCTAGACTATGCTTAGAGTTTCAGAGTTTATTACAAATAAGCCAGTTATGTAAAGAATTGTAATTAAGCCGCATACATGTTTCAAATCAATCTACCTAAAGTATGTGTTATGTATTACACATATTATATGGATAGCATGTATTATCACCTGTCACTTTCCCTTTCAGATTGTACATGTGCTGGTTCTCAAACTCTACTTATCGGGTTATTTCTGTTTATTTCCTCTTTACTTGACATATGCATTGATGCAGGATTTCTATTATATGTGAATGGTTATAATAGCAATAAGATGGTATTCAGTACTAATACACTTGCAGACAGTTGGCACCCACCATAAAATAAGTGAGCTGAGATTAATTTTCAGCTTAGTTTAGCAACCAACTTGTGCGGGTTAGAAATAACACAATAAGTTACTATGAAATTAATTTCCATTTCGGTATTTACCTCTGACCCTTGAGTCGTAGTTGAGTAAGTCCAAATAAATTAGTTTCAGGTTTTCAATTCAATGATATTGTAAGAAATTCAGAACTAGATCATTGAATATCCAGCCGGCAGCGTTGTTTTCAAGTTTAAAATGAGTCTTTGTAAAGTGTAATGGTTCTGAAAGGTGGTGGTGGGGGGAATGAAGCTGAGGGCTACTTTATCATTTTAACTATTTACTGGGGGGAAATAAAGTGATGTCCACCCTCCTCTCTTACCC
>OW240917.1:214559762-214581972 GCA_933207985.1 Pelobates cultripes
GCTTCATTCCAAAAGAGCGTACTGGCCCTGTACTCTAACCCTTCGGCTAAGGTATATAACACCGGCTTTCTATCCAAGCCCTTCCATATAACCAATGGCACCAGGCAAGGCTGCCCTCTCTCCCCGCTAATATTCATCCTCTGCCTGGAGCCACTGGTTAAACATATCAACTCATTGGATGGGATTCAGGGACTACACACACCAATAGGAACTATGAAAATCGCTCTATTTGCGGATGATATCCTGCTGTTCATCACTGATCCCTCCAGATCCCTCCCCAATCTCCTGGCACTTTTGGACAGTTATGGCAAGGTGTCATACTATAAGAATAATGCGAAAAAGTCGCAAGCATTAGCAATTCGCATACCAAACCACACACTACAAACCCTCAAATCTAAATGCCCATTCGATTGGCGTAAAACTTCGATCACGTACCTAGGTATTCAACTGCCCGCCACACCCACATTAGTCACCAAAGTGAATCATATCCCGCTTCTGCAGAAACTAGATCTCCAACTTAAACAATGGGACGATAAAGGAACCTCATGGCTAGGGCGCATTAATACAGTTAAAATGATGATTATACCACACATCTTATACCTCTTTCGTACACTGCCGATAGCAATTCCTAATGCAATACTGAAAAGATTCCAATCAACCATAAATGCACATATCTGGAAGAGAAAACCTCCCCGAGTCTCCCAAAAATTGATTTGGAGACCCATTTCGGAAGGAGGCCTTAGTGTGCCCAACATTCAGCTCTATTATAAAGCATCAATACTAGCACAGGGCCTCACGATACTGGAGGGCATAGCAACCCCCATCTGGCTGGCACTAGAAAATGCCTGCATGACAAAAGGAACAGTGGCAGATGCCCTTTGGGCGTGCTCGGACAGGCAGCTACAGGTCGCCAATAACCTACCCCCGACGAAGCTACTGCTCCATATATGGAGACAGTCGATCGTAAAACTGGATATAGGCAGAGACCTCCTACACGCCGCGCCCTTACAATCACTATCACTCCACACACATGATCTATGCCTCGACATCTGGGTACGAAAGGGAATTCTCAATGTGAGCTCCTTGATTGATGATACGGGAGTAACACCCTTCCCAATACTACAACAGACATTCACTCTCCCGTCTAAGGAACTATTCACATACCTACGCATTAAAAACATTCTACATGCTCACAAACTACATAGAGACAGAAAATTACCACCACCACGATTCCTCCTTAAGTGTCAAGGAAAACTAAAAGGCATTAAAGCATTGTCTTTCTGTTACACCTCTCTCATGAATCTAGCGGACAAGGAAATTCCCTTATATATGAGCTCCTGGGAGAAGGATCTCCAAACACAAATCAGCCAAGATACGTGGAGGAAGGCTCTGGGTAGGATAAGGAAAACCACATATAGCCTGACCCACAGGGAGGCGTTTTGCAAAATACTAATGAGATGGTACATGGTTCCTTCACGCCTAGGACATATCTACCCCAACACTTCCCCCATGTGCTGGAGATGCCAAAACACCGTAGGCACACTACTTCATGTATTCTGGACATGCCCGATAATAAGCATATTCTGGGACGCAATTGAGCAGTTCCTCTCGGAAGAGATGAAAATAATTGCTCCGAAATCCCCAGAATGCTACCTACTTCACATCTTCCCTCATTCACCCAGGGAAGATGAACTACACATACTCACCCACTGTTTACTCGCCGCCAAAACAGCAATAGCACACAGATGGAAACAACAGCAAAGCCCAAAATTAACAGAAGTCCTAACACGCATCGACACTACATGCAACTTCGAACGAATGGCCAGCCGCCTTCGAAACAAGGAACATATCTACACCAGGCATTGGCAAAGATGGGCACAGTTTAGGGACCAACCAGGGACCTAGAGATCAAACCCAGTACCACTTTAGGACCTCGGTGAATCTACGCCTCACCGTAGTAACCCAGGGTCACCTACACAATCTCACACAACTGTCTACCCATGAGTGCAAAAATCCACTTTAGCAAACAAGCCAGAAAAAAGAGGCAACTAGTAACCTAGATACACAATCGATAAATAAACTATCCCACAGAAGTAGCCAGACTGAGAATTTATCATGCTTGGCTAGCAAACCGTATTAGATAGAGTTCGGGTATTTGAGTAGCTTTAGCTATTTAGACAAGCAACACACCCCTACCCAACAATTGACATAGACAGCGCATGTCGATATGAAATAATGCTTTCCAAAGCCTCAACCATCATGACCTAGGCACCACCCAAAGGTTCCACTAAATAACCTACACTGCCCATCCTCTACGCCACTATGCATGCAATAACTGTATCTCATGTATGCACTTGTACTTGTACTTTGTACTTGAATTTTGCACTTTGAAGATGTACTTTGAATTTGAACTGAACTTGAACTGTAATTTCTGACCTGCGTGTCACATAACTTGTATGGATCTACCTATGTATCACCCGCACCCCCCTCCCCCCCTTGTTTTCTGTACCCTTCCATCCCTCTTTATGTTTTTCATAAGATGATTATACTATGAAAACGAAAAAACAACTCAATAAAAAATTTAAGACATTAAAAAAAAAAAAATTATAGGCAGAATTTTGTTTCCTTTCCACTCAGTTGCTCTTGTGTGTTTATCCTGAATCTTTAGTTGCTCATCAATGACAGGCAAATATTGTATTTATATATGTGCGATGTTTGCATTAATGCATTTCAGCTGCCACAAAATAATTGTTCCATCTGTGAATTATATATGTAGTCTTATTCAATGAATATGATTCCACAGGTAAATCCTGGGTGGTTCAATTGGTTTGGTCGCAGATTCAAAGGCATTTGATTTGCTCATAGCAGCTGAAATGCATTAATGTGCACGTATGGTAAATATGTATACTTGAAGTGGGCAGGTGGGAACATTAAGGACATTGGCCTTGGAGCACAGAATCGCTATATCCTGTCCTGGCTATCTTGAAAAGACATTTCCCATTTGACTATTCAACAACAACCACATTTCAGCTGAAAAACAATTGAAAACATTTTTATGGCTGATGCAAGTAATTTGAAAGAGTCAAAGCAGGGATCTGGCTACTTGTTGGGTGATGTCTGTGGGGAATAAATTTCAAGGTCAACCACCATGTGTCTAACTCTATGAACCAATTTGCTCAACTCATGAGCAAAAATCCCAGATTATGGTGTCTATAGAAAGGGACAGGCATGCATACTAACCCCAGTTGGCTGCCTAGCATTTGGTTAACAGACATTCCATGGGAGGTTGAAGGCCTAGTAATGTGACTGTTTATCACTGTAAGACGACTGTTAGGAGTGGTGGAATACTGGAAAGAATGTCATTTGCAATAGCAAATTCAGCATTTAGTGAATATAACCCATATTATTTTCAATGTCCATTGTAAGATCATTACAAATGGAACAAGAATAGACCCTGAAGGGACTCCATTTACCACTTTGTCCACCTTGAACATTTTCCATTACAGTAACACTCTAAGCATTTAACTACTACATCCCACTGTACTAGTTATTGTGCCAGTAGTGCATTGTCTTCCTCCCAGAGTAAATAGTCAAACTATCTAAAAAATGGTTTGGCAACTTACCTAGGTACCGGCAGGAGACCATCAACGCCACCCTTGCTGCCGTGGCTCCTGTCACTGAGCATGGCCATGCAGGGCCTTACTCTGCATCTGAGAAGAATAAGCTGGCATTTTAATCTTGTAAGCATGGCTTTGCGTTGTTGGGCTTAGCTCAGTGGAGCTAATGGAGCTTCCAACACCAGGAGACATGGCGATATGTGCCTGACTGGACCTACGTACTTACTTTGGCATAATTATAGGGAACTGCAGTACATATGGTGCAAGCCATTTTCCTTTAATGACTACTTTCTACCTTTAAGCTAATGTGCAGTACAAGAAATATCATTTTTAACTTGCTTCAAATAAGTACAGTAGCCTTCAGTAACCATGCAGCTCATATTGAACAAAATACCTCTAATACAGGTAGGATTCTGTCATAGATCTTACGGTAACCACAGCCTTCTAGGGTATACAAAGTCCAGGACACATCCAGTTCAGTTTTTCTTTTTATTTGATGAGAAAACAGGTGCTTTAAATAAAAATAAACAAAACAAAATTCCTTGTTCTTACTTGAGCTCTTACTAGGCAGAAAAAACTATCTGTAATTGGGTGGCTTTCCCACTTACCAATTTCCAAGAAAACAAAATAGATTTCCAATAAAAACAACTGTTCGCTCGCCTAGCTGGCTTTTTCTCCCTCTTTTGCAGCAGGCTGATCTCTTCTTTTAAAGGCCTGCCTGCTAATTGACCAGCTACAAGTGAGTGTCAATTAGTTCACATCTCTGGAACGCTTAAAGGACCACTATAGTGCCAGGAAAACAAATTTGTTTTCCTGGCACTATAGGGTCTCTAGGTCCCCCCCACCTTCAGGGTCCCCTTCTCGCCGGGCTGAAGGGGTTAAACTCTTACCTTTCTCTAGCGCCGGCTCCCTCGGCACTGGGGAACTCTCCTCCCTCTTCCGACGTCAGCGCTGAAAACGCCTACACGGCAAGAGCCTCGCGCGCATTCAATCAGTCCATAGGAAAGTATTTCTCAATACTTTCCTGTGGACGTCAGCGTCTTCTCACTGTGATTTTCACAGTGGGAAGCGCCTCTAGCGGCTGTCAATGAGACAGCCACTAGAGGCTGGATTAACCCTAGAGTAAACATAGCAGTTTCTCTTAAACTGCTATGTTTACAGCTGCAGGGTTAACCCTAGATGGTACACCACAAATGCAGAAAGATAAGTCCTGCGCTCACTCCCATCACTGGGCGGCAGCAAAGACTACAGTACACATCAGCCCCAATATATAGTAAAAACCAAAGAAAAACAAGTTATCTGTGCTCTCTCCTTAATCCCTGGGGGAGTCTGCCTTGACGTTGGCAGTTGGGCTTATCCTCTCATGGCCATTGGATGTAACTAAAAAACCCTCCATTTGTTTAAAAATACATAGGGATAGAGGAGAGAGCGCAGGTAACTTGTTTTTCTTTGGTTTTTACTATATATTGGGGCTGATGTGTAGTCTTTGCTGCCGCCCAGTGATGGGAGTGAGCGCAGGACTTATCTTTCTGCATTTTTAACCCTAGATGGACCTGGCACCCAGACCACTTCATTGAGCTGAAGTGATCTGGGTGCCTATTGTGGTCCTTTTAGTTAAATCCATGTTCTGGTCTGTTACAGAGCATCTTGTGATGTTGGAGCATTGACCCACCCTGCTCTCCAAATGCCCCTCTCCTCCCCCCCCCCCCAAGGGACCCATACTGTGTTTTGCAGAGTATCAGCAATGTATTTTGCAAACTTAACATTTCTCCCTGGGACATTTAACTGAAAAATCTCTGGCTGCTGTTTAGCAAAGCAGGCGTGATATATCTTCCTTCAACAACTATTCCACATTTTTTTCGCTCACAATATCTACTGCAACACCCTCATATATACTTTTACTAACCACTTCAGAGAATACAATTAAGTTAATTTGACATAAGCTGTCTTTCAAAAATCATGTTGATTGCTACTAATGATGTTCTTCACAATAAATTTCTGAATATTATCCATTAAAAACGCTTACAATTATTTCCGAACCACGTATAATATGCTTTCAGGACTATAATTTCAGAGCAGATATTTGTATTTAAATTTGAAAATGGGCACTATATTTGATTTTCTTCAGTCATTTTGGTACTTTTCCTGAAAGAAAATAATTTTGAAAGATTAAAAACTGCAGTTTGACTATTACCATACTTGCCCCTCCAATATGTACTGATTGGTTGATAGTATCTGGCCTCTGACTATTGTTCATATTAGCCTTATTTAATTGCTGTAACTCTTTGTTCTATGTTACCCAATGCTGTATGTTTTTGTAGTTATTGGTTCTTCTTTATTATACACTGAAGAAAAGAAAGTATTCCTCCCTTGCCATGGTCACAGCAGTGCACTAATACACCATAAGCAGTTCATGCTGGCTGCACCAGCAGGAGGTGCAGATCTCTGGGCTCCGAGGCAATATAGAAAGCTGGCCGGAGAGGGAGATCTTTGAACACCTGGCCGGCCACGGAGCTCACTCTGAGAGTCGATGTTTAGTTAGCATCATCCCTGAAGGATCCTTTCATCTGCCCACTTGGACTCTGCCCATGGCCATTGTGTCCCAAAGGGCATTTGTATGTTTTGCCTGATGGCCAGTCCTGGCCTGATTGTGAACATTCAGTATACATAGCTAGATCAAGAAATCTAAACCAGAACTTACTACAGTGAATCTGAACCATGAGTAATGCATACGTTTCTTAACTTCTCCCCATACCGCATGTTCAGAACCCCGTTCCATGATGTATCATTTTATAAAAGACAGATCATGTCAAACTAATTTATTGCGCTCTTTGAAGACATTAATATAAATACCCTTGTCTGGTCATCTACTGTGTGTTTTATGCTGCTTTCAGTGAGTTACTTTTTAAACATACTTTGGTTACAGTTTCATTATCATTTTGACCTGTGTTGGGCAAGTGTGTCTCTGGTTTTCCTGCTAGCAGAGGCCCTCTAGGAGGGCTCGTGTAATGTTACCCAATCTTCCCTGGGTAGGAAAGCACTGCCGATGGAGTTAAAGTTTTCTCACTATTATCCAATACCTTACATACACAAGATAGGATAAATCATGGAGACAGGATAGGACACAGCACAAGTTCTTGTGTCTATCCTGTTCCCATTATCCTTTGCACCAATTAGAGACTCCAGGGGTTTTAAGGTCATAACCCTAAGTAGACTCAAAAAATAGAACAAACATGTGTACAATGGTTCACCTAAAGTGAAACCTGTGTACAACCTGGTCAATATTAGTAACAGTAGTACATTGTAGATGTATCAAAATATAAAACATGTAACAACATAAGTATTCATAAAGTATCTTGCAATAAAATTATACGACATAGATATAAAGACAGCCTTGTGAGGCTAAACTCCTATGTCCGAATGTGGCTAAATTATGAAAAGTAAATCTAATAATGAGCTCCTCCAAACTATACTGATTACTGATATTACAAATGGCCCAAAGAGAAAAATGTAATAGAAAATACCAGTAGTTAGTAGATTCTCTTGAAAGTAAAGGATAATTACCAAGTAACCATTTCACTATTAGAAGTATGAGGAAAGAGAGGAAATACTGATTCTATTGCCTGTAAATAGCAGGCGAGGATTAAACTAGAAAGACCTCTCTCTCTTCAAAACTAACTAAACAGGCATAGGAGAATAAAGTCAAGAAAATAAATAATAAACAATCAAATCAACATAATTACAAACAGTGATTCAAATAAAAAGTGAAGTGCCCCCCAAAAAAACAAACTAGAACACCCGACACGCGTTTCGGTGCAGAACGACATGCACCTTCGTCAGGGTGAAACGATCCTGCCTTTATCTCTATTTTGTATAATTTTATTGCAGGATCTTTTATGAATACTTATGTTGTTACATGTTTTGTAACTGTTACTAATATTGTCCAGGTTGTACACAGGTTTCACTTTAGGTGAACCACTGTACATATTTTTGTTCTATTTTTTTGAGTCCAATACCTTAGCAAACTTATATCACACTTGAGTATGAAAATAGTAACATTTAATGTTAAAGGGTTGAATACACCTGAGAAAAGAAGGTGTGCCCTCCGTCACCAGAGATTAGATATTGCCTGTATACAAGAGACCCATTTTAAAAATCTTATTGTCCTTAGCATCTTCTCAGCACTTTACCTTACATAGTGCCACACCTTGTCTAATACTAAATCTAAAGGAGTATTCATCTTTATACATAGGGATGTAGCTTTCTAATTGCAGACAAAACTAAATGATGATTAGGTAGATATATTGTTTTAATTGGCCTGATTAATAAGTATATTTGCATCATTATACTTGGGGTTTTTCCAACATTCAGGTCTATTGCCATGCAGCTGTCCTAGCTTCTGCTTTCACTCATTTTCTTACAATTGGAAATTCGTTATTGGGTTAAGATGGAAAATTAGCTCCTTAAACCACGTCTTATATCCAATCTCCTTAGGCTGCCTTGGAAGCAGCAGCCCCCCAACAACTTTACACTTCTATATTTGGGGTAAATACAGAGCTCAGATTTCCTCTACAGAGCACTTTTCCTGGGTGACCCCACTTTTGACTTTACCTTACCACCTCCCTACTTTTAATCACAGAGCATGGTATGGCTGGTCCTCTCTCCACTTGTGACACCTTTTACAGAAGCCTGCCCTCCTTGAATTTCAGGCCCTCCAGGAAAGTTATAGTTTAGCCAAGGGGTCCAGATATTATTGCTTTCAGTTCCATTTCCTTCTTTCTCAGCAGAGGAGGGGGATGATGAAGTGGGGAGTTCCTGATGTTATTCCTTTGGAACAGGCCTGCATTAAAAACGCTTTGCCCCTAGGTTATAAACAGATCTTAATGTGCTACACGCTCATTTCCATGCACATCCTTTAGTCATTCCTCAATAGCAGGGATTTGAAATATTGGATTTGCAATGCATATTCTCACTACTCAGGTAAAACTTGATGGTCTTTAGTCTATTTTTTTTTCCAACCTAGACTTCTGTGTAACTATGTAATATATGAACGTGTTAATAGGACATTTTTAAACAAAAAATATTTATGGAATAAAATGTAGTACAAATAAGGACTTTAGAATATTTAAAAGTTATAGTTTTGATCCAAATCTGAAACGAGATACTATTATGAATATTTTGAATGATATAGGTAAAATTAAATTGAAGATATTTAGTTCATTTGTGGAGGGAGATTATCAGCCACTGCAAATTATGTTAATTATTGTACAATTACAAATCTTTTCTAATCTAGGTATGCGCATTCTTGTGACTTTGCTGCTGGACACGCTGCCAATGTTGGGGAATGTCCTCCTTCTCTGCTTCTTCGTCTTCTTCATCTTTGGGATTGTCGGTGTTCAACTTTGGGCTGGCCTGCTAAGAAATCGTTGTTTCCTCCCTGAAAACCTCAGCCTGTAAGATACAATTATAAATATATATGTCAATAGGAAATCAATGTAATGACATGACAAGCACAACATGAATGGCCTTTTTTTCTCACAATATGCACATATGTCAGTGTGCATGGGTTTGACTGGTGGAGACTGCTGAAGTTGCAAGGTGTGATGTCATATGTCTCTGCAACCTTCATCAGTATTATATGCACAACATGATGGAGCACTCATAGAAATCTGTGCATGCATTAAGTACCCTGAGTCTCTTTCCAATGACCCCACTGCCATCAATAACAACTGGTGTGTGTTATGAATGACACAAGTTCTGGTCCCTGTAGTTGCTTGGAAAATGCTTCTGGGACTTCATACATGCTGGCAGCCAGGGCAAACCCAGAACCTTAGTCCATTGGGAATTTGTCCAGGGCTGAAGTGCATTATGTGCACAAACCCACTAAGTGCTAAGTTAGCAAAGGCACTGCAAAATGTTTATCTGCTGGCTCACTCCTGCAGGGGGCCAATTTATAAATTGCCTTGGTGGTGGCAGCTTTTGATACAGGAGGTAAGTGTGGGTGTTAAGATGGATTTTTGCATTTTTTGGGGTCTAGTGCAATCAGTGATTTTTAACCATATTACCTTGAATAAGAAAGCATGTGCATGCCTGGGAGTGCTAGTGTTTGTAACAGGGGCTATCAATTAAATGGGCCCCCACCTATTAAAGCTATTCATTTGATAAAGCAGAGTACTCTGAATGGAAACTCTCACTTCTCTCTAGAGTAGCATAGGAATATTTCCTCTCAAGTCTCAAGAGAAGCGAAAATTCCCTGTCAAAGCATTGTGATTGATTGGCTTACAAGCTAACCATTTAGAGCACTTTAACTGAGCTTTCAAAGCATGATAATTCCTTTATAAGGCATTCTCCCACCTTGAAAACGCATTCTGCTTGGAGTGAAGAGTGAAGGGTGAAGATGACTTTTTTTATGCATCATTTTTTTTCACAGTTTGTTTTGCAATCCGGTTCTTTTAAAAACAAAAACAAAAAAATTCACCATGTTTTTTGTGTGATTCGGTTCTGTTTTTAATTTTAATTCTCACATTGGTTATTATGGATTTTGATTTGGCCTTTGTAATGCTAAAGAAAAAGAAAAGAAGATATATGAAAAAGGATTTTCAAAGCTAAACATGCATTTTATTTAATTTCTCATTATCTTCTTTTCTTCGGCCGCCCCTTATTACATTTTAAGCCTCCACCTGATGCTTACTATTTAGAAAAATAGCAGCAATATGTGAATGTTTTAGGGGTGAAGCAAAGTGGGCAGAGCTGTGGGCTCTAATGGACTATCTGCCTGAAAAGGATTCCCCCCTCCCCCCAAAAAAAACAAATTACCTAAAAAAATAAAATAAATAAAAAACCTTCACTGAACTCCCCATATAGTTTTGTAAGCTGAAATGTCCTTATAGTTTTTTATTTTTTTTTATTTTGCCACTTTCTGTTCATGAGCATTGTTTTATATTTTTACTATTGCTGTGTTATTTTATGATTGTATTGTTTTTCAGCATTTTTGTATTATTTAAGTGAAATTTAGAATAAATCTAAGTGTACATTTGAGCATCTTTTCAGTTTTAAAAGCATGCATATTTACATCTATGTCTTTCTATTTTAGCCCTGTTTCATTCGAATTGGAAAGATACTATAGGACTGAAAATGAAGATGAAAATCCATTTATCTGCTCCCAAACAAAAGAAAATGGGATGCAATACTGCAGGAGCATCCCTGTACAAAGAATGGAAGGCCTTGAGTGCATTTTGGATTATAATTCATTTAATTACTCCACCAATACCTCATGTGTAAACTGGAACCAATATTACACAAACTGTTCTGCAGGAGAACACAATCCCTTTAAAGGTGCTATTAATTTTGACAATATTGGATATGCCTGGATAGCAATATTCCAGGTAAGATTTTCATATGTGTACATTTAATTATTTTTAATTCAGCTACTTTACATAAACGTGTAAACAAAGATAAAGCTACAATAAAGCTAAGGGTATAAAGGAGTTTAAGTAAGCGTAGGGGCAAACTGGAAACTTCAGATGGGGTTATGCCCTTGAGTCCAAATGCACTATGGCCAGAATTGAGGTCAACAAAGTGGTTCATGGTAAACAGTCCCCAAAAAGCTTGGTGCATGCATGCCAGACTTGGAGTTGCTCTGGGTCTGTCAAGACTGCCTATTATCAGTAAACTCCTGAAGAGTTCACCCATTTGCTCAGTGCCCTAAAAATATTCTGTGCTGTACGAAAGAGTCTATTCATGCACTTGTGCTACACTGGGGACATGTACAAAACCTCATGTGAGTGAGACAGGAATCTGAATGTTGGATGGTTCCCCTGAATTTAGAACATTAAGAACTATGCCCTGGACAAACGTCTGCTTGTGGGCCGTCTACTGTTATATATCAAATCTACCAACACTTGGAGGTCCCAAATTATCAAGGGAGGAAACGAGGGTGTAGGAATCAGTCTTGTAATGCCACAGAAAGCATGTTATTTGTGCCCACACACAGTGCTACTCAGGGGAACTGAACCGTTGTTGTGGAACCTATGCCTACTGATTTGATTCACGTTTGTTACATAACTATGCGTACTAGTTTTATTGACTTACATTTTTAACGCCACAAAGTATGCATTTTAATTATACAAACAGCACTTAAAAGGTTCCATGTGTATATAAAAGGTTATT
This sequence comes from Pelobates cultripes, assembly GCA_933207985.1. Lineage (NCBI taxonomy): Eukaryota > Metazoa > Chordata > Amphibia > Anura > Pelobatidae > Pelobates > Pelobates cultripes. The sequence goes on from OW240917.1 coordinate 214,571,549, forward strand.
TCTGGATATAGGTGGTGTATGGTGTCAGAGTATATACAGCTCAATTGCAGTCAATCATGTTTGGGTGTATGTTTGGGTAGATGGCGAACATAAACTGAAAAAGAAATGGGAAGAAAGAGACCAGATAAGGCACTTATTTTGCTTCCCTGGCCCATATGGGCCATATAGGGTGTTTGTGGTGTAGTATATGTGTCTAGGGGAAGTCTGTGTGTGTGTGTCTGTATGTCTTCAGGCTATTATGTGTAATAAAGCTTGTGTGTATGTGTAGGAATTGTAGTAAGTGTGTATGTGGTGGGTTTAATGGATGTTGTGCATATGTAGGTGGCTTGCACAATTCAAGCACCATCCCTAACCACTACAGAGTGCTGTAGTGGTAAATGTTCCAGCATTGGACAAGTATCAAAGAAAGTGCTTAGGCTCTTCTAAAAAATATATTTGCTTCAAATTGTTCTTAAAGTGCATGTGTAGCTCTAAACAAAAAAGTGTATCTAACAATCACATACCCTGTTTACAAACAACAAAAGAAAGGGGCACACAGTGCATTAAAGGATAAGTAGACAAGGTTCCCCAAAAATAACAAAGTTTCAAATTGAAATACTCCCCTCATATAACTTTATGTTGTTTTGCCTTCATTTAGTAGCAGAAATTTCAGATGGAAGTGTGCCCTTTTATACAGGCCTGGAAATGCTGATATTCAGCATTTCTATCCAACAAAAAAGTTACATTTTGAAAGTTCAGTATGTCAAAAAACAGATAATAAATACAGAAGTGCTTAGACCATTCGTGGTATAGAGCGGTGTACAGGCTCTATAGAAACAGCATTTGCGTGCCTGCTTCTCTGGTTGTTAGACATAGCAGCAGGGATTCAGACACAAGTAGCATTTTCATTCAAGAATAATTTATTTAAAATAAAGCATACAAACAGGGCTGTATCAAAACAACCCTGGCTCTGGTGATTTAGCTGCCCTTTGGACTGTTCCAGACTCCAGTTATTGCTTAGTGCTGAATACCCTTTAGCTTTTTCTATATCAAAACAAGCCAGACCTTTGAGTGAAAGAAGTGTTAGCATTTGCTAACATTTTCATACCTGGAGTCCTCTCTAAGAGAGATCAGCTGACACTCTCAGTCAATGAGTTGACTCCGTGCTGCATAGTTTATGGAATCTCTAGCCTCCTACAAGAAGAGAACAGACAGACATCAGCCCCCAACAGAACCAAGTAAAAAGTCAAACCAATACAGACATCCCAACTTGCAAAACTTCCTTTCAGGGACGTGGATCTACCAGGAGACTTGGGATGTCTGCCAGTAGCAAACAGTATAACTACTAACATGGGAGGAGGGTGCCAGGGCACTCCTGTAGTGTTTATGGTGCTTAGAATGTTTACTTAACCCTTCTTAATACAAAAACGAGTGTAAACGTTTTTGTTTTCATGTGTTTTGCAGTGCAAAAAGCCTTACTCAATCTTATTTATTCTCTAGCTATGATTACCAGCCTGTAGGTACCCAATTTATCTTCCAGAAGCCACTAGTTACTGATATAACAAAAGAGTTGATGAAAGTGTCTGCTCACCCCCTTTATTTAGATATTACAGGTAGTGTCACATGGTGAAACCATTCTTAAAGTCAGGAAGGGGGCAGGGGAGGAGGAGTGAAAGGACTCTATCAGTTTACTGTGTGCACTTCATTAGCAGTCCAGAGATTACTGTATGTGGGAATTATACTCAAATGCAGACATTATTTTTACATTCTGTTGCCAGATTTAGTAAGTTGTACTGCTAGTAATGCCTTATTATGCCAATGCAAATAAGCAGGTTTTTGACCATTTTTGTTTATACATTTTTGTCTCACCTACTTTATGTGAGAAAAATAGCATTTTTATTATTTATTATTTTATGCTAACATTTCAGACCCTGTGTGTAATACTGTATTGAAATATAAAAGACACCATATACTGTCTAAAGCTTTTTATTTCCCCAATATTTTTATAAAGGATGAACGAATAAGTGAAAAATAAAAATGGTGTAAATAAACACATTTTAAATTTTTTAAGTTTGTCTGCAAAGCTGTCTATACACAAAACTGCTTTGTCATGCCTCCCAACTCGGGCCAGTCTCAATTTTTGGGTGCTCTCCTGCCATCCCGCTTTAGTTACCTAGTGTCCCACATCTGGTGACACCAGGGAACTGTCCCCGAGAAGCACAGCATGAGCGCATCAGCACCAGAGCTCCCTGCATTGTCCTGAGAGCTGGGGGTCAACAAGGCTGCTTTTAAGGTGCCAGTCCAACCTCTTTGTTAAGTTGGCTTTTTGGATGAGACAATCCATTTACCAAGCAGCCGTGCCTTTTGTAGGTGTGTTTAGTGATGCAACTAACATCACTGTCAACGCCCCCTCAAAACTCATCCCACACGTGCCGACTTACAGAGGCTACATGTTGTGAGGTATGGTGTGTTATTATATATTTATATGCTAGCTATGCACCCCTTTTTTCTAATAAATATTATGGTAATATTTTTTCCCAGTCAAAAAGAGCTCGGTAGTGAAGTTAAGGTACGTGAATGGGGAATAGTAATATTTTTCTAGTATTGTTTAAAAAAAATAAAATAAAAAAATAAATAAATAAATAAATATATATATATATATATATATATATATATATATATTTGCCCCCCTCCCTTATTACCTTGGTCCAGGATAGGGTTACATGCTGATCCATTGGTCAGAGCCTCTGGTCTGCACTTCTGGTGGGTGTAAACCATGTGTATTTCTCTCTCGAGTTCCAGCTTTAATAATATTAAAACATTGCCATGGTACCGTATGTTGTTTAAATATAGATTTATTTTACTGGTCCTCCTTTTTCACCTCCATTGGGCACTTCTCACTTTATTTGTGAATAAAATCAAGATGGTTGTTCCCTAACCATCAATCAAACTTTTTTCCATCATTCCACCTTTTTTGACACCACGAATGGAACTCTGAATCACAAAACAAATGAAACGGCTTGTTCATTTATCATTTCATTTGTTTCGTGATTCGGTCATATGGCGATTTGGAGTTACGGAATTACCCATAATTCAGATGAATCGTGATTCATTTGAAACCAAAAGGACAAGACTCAATGAGAAGTCTGTGAATGGCATGCAGCTGGTCTGCATGGCTTTTAAGTGAGAAGACTCTGATTGGACATTCCATTGCAGAGATCTGCAGAGCCAATATTTCATATACCCACAAAGAAAACCTGCTGAAAGACTTACATGTATATCTGCAAAATGTTTAAAATATATATTTTTTCTCATGGAGTGTTTCTTTAAAGTAAAACAAAAAAAGATTAATTAGTGGAACAAAATACCAGAAAATGTATAGATTAAAAGGAATATTAAGATTATGCCCTCTTTCTGAAACATAACACCCTAAAGTAGATGCATCCTAGAAATTGTGGGATGTTGCATTGACACTTTGTCAGTTAGGATATGTACGCAGCAGCTCTAAGTTCTTATACTGGTAATCTTATCACTATGCTGATGACATAGAGCAGGCTTCCCTAAACTCCGGCCCTCCAGATGTTGCTGAACTACAGCTCCCATGATTCTCTAATGAAATAGATAGGCTGAGACTTATGGGAGTTGTAGTTCAGCAACATCTGGAGGGCCGGAGTTTGGGGAAGCCTGACATAGAGGTTAAGTCTATTGGGGTTAAAAACATTTATAGTTGGGAGCGTGGTTTGACCATTCTCCATTTTCTGCAGCTTCTTATTGAACTGGCTAAATTGTATTGTTGCCGTCAGTGGCTACAATGTATTTAAGTATAGAATTTGTCAAGTATACCATTTGTCAAGTTTTAGTTGCAGATGATCCTGACTGATATGAAATGATGTCAATGTGATCTAAGATCTTTTCCATTTTGGAGTATTACAAGGTACAAAAAAACACGTATGGAAGTATTCCTAAGACTCTTGTTGTATTTACATGTATTGCTTTTTGTGTGAGATAGAAATAACCTGTAATGGATATTGAGGTATGAATAAATGCACTTAGGGGTGGGTGGATTAAGAAGAAAACAAGAGAGACAAAAGAGAAAGTCTGTCACTGTTGTCAGCTTTTCGTGATTTGGTACAGAAGAATCTTTGTATTTCTGCATTGAAGCATACAGCATAAAATCTACCTTTCATCTATTTATAAGAACAGTCTGGTTGGGTTTTATTTTGAGTGACAGAAAGAAATATGTAGCAACTACAAAAGAAACAGGAAATGTGTATGCGTATTTATATGTATACACAATATACACACTGTATATTGGCACCCTTCCCTTGATAAATCTGAGCAAAGAAAGTTGTTAAAAGGCATCTTTATTGTTTAACATTTTGATCTTTTGTTATCACAAAATATCCAAAAATACTCTGCTCTCATTGATAACAAACAATTGAAACAACACCACAGGTTTATAAAAAAAATAATAATCTTTGTTAAATATATGTGTGACAATTATTAGCACCCCTATGGATTCATGTGAGACAAATATACTTGAAGTGTATACCCATTGACAATTTACATTTTATAGTACACCCAGGTGACTAGGAACAGGAAATTGTTCAATCATGACTTCCTGTTTCACAGGGGTATAAAAATGAAGTACCACATAGGCCAAATTTTCCTAGTCATTCATAAATGGGTAAAACCAAGGAATATGGCTGTGATGTGTTGCAAAACATTCTTAAGCTTCACAAAATGGGAAGTTGCATTGACAATGATCAATCCAGTCAACTGGAAATGTTTTGAATCAACCTGGAAGAGGATGTGTGTCTATATTATCTCAATGCACTGTGAAGAGGATGGTTTGAGTGGCCAAACACATCTCCAAGGAACACAGCTGGAGAATTGCAGAAGATAGTTGCATCTTGGAGTCAGAAAGTCTCCAAAAGTACAATCTGACGTCATCTACATCACCACAAGTTGTTTAGAAGGGCTTCAAGAAAAAAGCCTCTACTCTCATTCAAAAACAAACTCAAGCGTCTTCAGTTTGCCAGACACTACCGGATATTCAAATGGAATCAGGTTCTATGGTCCGATGATACCAAAATAGAGCTTTTTGGCAATAAACACCAGAGGTGAGTTTGGTGCACAAGAAAGGTAGCCATATATGAAAAGTACCTCATGCCCACGGTTAAATATGGTGGTGGCTCTTTAATGTTTTGGGGCTGTTTTTCTGCTAGAGAATGTTCGTATACATGGCATCATGATCAAATATCAACAGATATTAAATGAACACCTGACTGCCAGAAAGCAGTTGGATTTTACAGCAGGATAATGATCCAAAGCATAAATTAAAATCAACAAAAAATGGCTTACTGATCACAAAATCAAGGTCTTTCCATTGGCCATCCCAGTCCTCTGATTTTAACCCCATTGAAAACCAGAAGGAGAGTCATCCAGCATCTCCCTCGAACTGTAACAGATCTGGAGAGATTATTTATGGAAGAATGGTCTTAGATCACTTACATAAAATAATCAGGCATTATAGAAAAAGACTCAGAGCTGTTATCATTGCAAACGGAGGTAGCACAAAGTATTGACTTAAAACAGGGCCATTAACTGTGCCACACATATATTTAACATTTTACGATTTTTTTGTTTTTATAAACCTGTATTGTGTTTGTAATTGTTTGATATCCATGAGAACAGAGTATTTTTGTGTATTTTATTTCAGATCAAAAAGATCAAAAGGTTAAAAGGTCAAACAATAAAGACATTTTTCCACAGCCCTCTTTGCTCATATGTACCAAGGGTGCCAAATTTAGTGGAAGGCACTAAACATAGATAACAAATATGATATGCCGCTACCCTGAATATAGGGAACTGCATTTAGATGCAAATAACATGAATAGAAAAAATACAGATGATATTGCCCAAACCACAATAAATGCCAACTTTTTTCCCTCAAAGTGCCAACACGGCAATTAAACCTGAATACTGAGGTTTAAGTTTAGAAAAAAATAACTCATACAGTTGTCCGAACTAATTAACATCTTTTGTTTTAAAAGAAGAACGCAACCCCACCCTGCAAACAAAGGATAACACAATCCTAACTACAGGTCACCCCCCACAGATGCCACACAGCTACACCCCCTTTTTTTTTCTCTCTCTCTTTCGTCCTCTCTTCCCCTTGCTTCTTCCGCTCTACCTCTCCCTCTCCTCCCCTCATCCCAATAGGGCCGGGCGGGCATGGGTGCGGGGGGGCGGGCAGGGCTCCCATACCCAACAACAACATTGGTGGTCCCCTACTTGTCTCGACAACATAGATAGCACCCGGCTACACCAGAGCGCGGCACGCCCAAATGAGGGAACCCCCGAAACCCAACTCACAGATTGGCACACGTGAAAACCACACCAACCGGGCCCAGAAACCCACCACCACTCCCTCAGAGACGAGTTCCGGACCACACCGGGCGCCTGCACCCACGCCTCCGCTGAGAGAACACACCTCCCCCCCAACACCAGAGATACGACCCCCATATCATCACCCCCCTGGACACACCCACCCACACCCACTGGGGAACCACACCCAGCGACTGACACACTCAGGCCCCAACAAATGAAGGACACCCCATGACCCATGCAACCCCCCCTCCCAACGAACCGCCCCAACACAGAACCAAGGGCCAACGTCAAAACAACGCCCACGACCATAAACAACCACACGAGACACCCAAGCTGGTAGGCCCACGAGACACACCCCAACAATCCAATACCCCCCACACCTGCCCCCCTCCCTGCCTACCCCCTCCCTCCCACATGCCCCCACGACCCACCACATGGCTAGGCACTACCAGCACGTGAGGGCCTCCAGGTCATAAAAGACCCCAACTCATAGGGGACACAAATCCAACACATAGACTGGACCCTAGTCAACAACGAGTGCCCCACGCACAAACGAAAATTGTTACATGCAAAACCAGAAATGCAGCAAATAATGAGAAATGTAACAAAATGCAAATGTGAATGTACCTACTGCCCTTCCCCAGGGCTGGATTAAGAGCACAGTGGGCCTGGTGCTGACAATTATGATGGGCCTAATTACGGAATCTTATCGCCAAAAACACTAAAACAATCATACCTCCCAAGCGTTATGTATCTGATGGAGATGGTGCTGGAGGGAAACTCATAGGATGCAGCTATAAGAAAACACATACTCTATGCTAATTTCTCTCTAATTTATGCTTTCATCTTTCAAGTAAATCCATAACCCTTAACAGCAGTGTCCAGTGAAGCAGGAAGTCAATGGGCTGGGTAAAAGGGTGTGCCACTGGCGCGAATCACGTGACAAGACCTGCCAAAAGGGGTGAACATGCCCAAAAAGGGGGCATGTTTGTCCAAAGAATTGGAAGGTCAGCCTGGCATGAATGCATGTCAGGCTGCCTGCCAATCCTGCAGGCTGTCCAACTAAGGGCATACTATGCAGGCTGCACCTTGAGCTTGACATAAATGCATCTAATGATGCGCTCGCTCCATTCTTTCTAAGGACTGTCCCCTAGCACTCGCTGGTCCACTTGTCTCCTTACCTTCTTACTAGCAGGCAGAAGTTCCTGGTATATAGTCTGAGACAGAGAAAAGGTGTCTGTAGTGAGTGTAGAAGAAAGGGGACATGCCACAGTGTTAGAGAGACCAACGTCTGCATTACCTAAACTAACTTTAATGTCAGCCAGTGCACACAAGTTTTGTTCCCATACATCCCTCTTAAGCTTCCAAACTTAAAGGGACACTATAGTCACCAGAACAACTACAGCTTATTGTATTTGTTCTGGTAAGTAGAATCATTCCATTCAGGCTTTTTGCAGTAAACACTGTCTTTTCAGAGAAAATAACACCACTGGCCGCTCCTTAGATGGCTGCTAGAGGTGCTTCCTGGGGCAGTACTGCCTAGTGTGCAGCACTGCCATTCAGTGTTTCCACCCTCTGCATGCAGACACTGAACTTTCCTCATAGAGATGCATTGATTCAATTTATCTTTATGAGGAGATGCTGAGGGGCTGGCTCTGCCCCTGATCTGCCTAGTTGACAGTCTCAGCCAATCCTATGGGGAAGTATTGTAATTTGCTCAGACCACCACCTCTGAGCCAGCAGCTGCAGAATTGAATACAAGTAATATTTTACTATATTTAGGGAGGCAAGAAGGGGCCAGGGTGGTGGTTTTAACATAATAGGGTAAGAAATACATGATTGTGTTCCTGACACTATAGTGCTCCTTTAAGCAAGAGTATGTGAAGAGTAGTGATGTCGCGAACCCGAAATTTTCGGTTCGCGAACGGTGATCGCGAACTTCCGCAAATGTTCGCGAACCGGCGAACCGGGCGAACCGCCATAGACTTCAATGGGCAGGCGAATTTTAAAACACACAGGGACTCTTTCTGTCCACAATAGTGATGGAAAAGTTGTTTCAAGGGGACTAACACCTGGACTGTGGCATGCCGGAGGGGGATGCATGGCAAAACTCCCATGGAAAATTACACAGTTGATACAGAATCTGGTTTTAATCCATAAAGGGCAGAAATCACCTAACATTCCTAAATCACAATCAATATGGATTGACACCTGACATATGACATATTGACACCTTGACATATGGATTGACACCTGTCCTCAGAGCCCCTGATGCACACGGACACAGAGCAGAATAGAGACTGGTCCCCCTACATAGGGTCACTTGGCAGATATGGATTGACACCTGTCCTCAGAGACCATGATACACACTGACACAGAGCAGAATAGGGACTGTTCCCCCTACATCGGGTCACTTGGCAGATATGGATTGACACCTTGTTACAAACTGCTATTTGTAACGGGCCCTTTAAATGGCAAATTGCCCTGCTTCCCTGGGTTGTGGAGAAGCCTATTTGCCAGCCTCCTCCCGCATGACTATGGCCCCTGGGAGATTGTGAAAATGTATGCACTTTTATTTGGTGTGTATGGCCCTTTAAGACTGTCGGTGGGCATATTGGGGCTTATGGACTCTTTATGTGACTGGTGCTGGCCCTTTAAACACCTTTTGGGACATCAGGAAGATTGGGACACTGCGCCTTTAAGGCCGTGTCCCCAGACTTGTTGGGGACACGGCCCCTTTAAGACGGTGTCCCCTGTGTCCCCAGACCTGGTGCAAACCCTTTGTGCCTGCCTTGCTATTTCCCACTTGGTTCAGTAAATGGGAAATTATTTCAGCTGCAGAGACTAAGTCCCATTCGGCGATGGGACTTAGTCTTTTTTTTCAGCCGTTTTTTTCAGCCTTATTTCAGCTGCAGAGACTAAGTCCCATTCGCGATGGGACTTAGTCGTTTTTTCAGCCTGAAATAGACCGACCTCACAGCCCAAATCTATGGAACTTTTTTGGGCAGGAAAATGTGCTTGCAGTCGGTCATAAAGGGACCTCCAGCTAACTTTTTAACCCCTGGATGGATTTGGCTGATTTTTGGTTATGTTTATGTTTTAAGTGTGCTGATTCCAAATATGTAATTATGAAGATGGGATGTGTAGTTTTAAAGTTGCAGGGTATGGCTAAAAACTGTATTTTTACTAAAGTTACAGGGTATGGCTAAAAACTGTATTTTTACTGCCTGTGTTTAATTATGTTAATCTCTTCCCAAACGTCATTTCGCTCAAAGTGGAGAGAATGTTAAAAAAAAATATTTTTGTTCTGAGTGTGAGAAATGCTTTTCAGCCGCTTCTAATCTTAAGCATCATTTGAGGAGCCATACAGGAGAGAAACCCTATTTGTGGTGTGTTTAGTATTGTTCTGATCAGTTTAATACCTTCCGCGTCTCCTATCAGTGGACGTATATATGGCAGCCATTTTAGGAACCGTACACCTGGGACCCGAGCAAGGTCACCTCGTTCAACAGGCTTGCAGCGTATCCTCCAGGAAGAAGAGCCTGAACCCTTACCGGCTGCACGTGTCTTACCTGTACATGGAAAGGTGCTGTGGTTCCTTGATGAGCCAGCTGCCCGTGAGTTAACATGTCCTGTGGAGAAGCACTCTGTCCTGTAAAGCCTCACCAAAAAAAAGGAGTGGTGTGTTTAGTATTGTTCTGATCAGTTTAATACCTTCCGCGTCTCCTATCAGTGGACGTGTACACGGCATTGATTTTTGTAACAGGGAGATGGAAGAAGAGGCTTGGTCGGTCCTCTTACTTCAAATTTGGGGCACTGCGCGGTCAAGCTAATGTTACACCAGATAGGAGTGGTGTGTTTAGTACTATTTTTATCAGTTTAATACCTTCCGCGTCTCCTATCAGTGGTCGTGTACACGGCAGTAATTTCTGTAACAGGCAGATGGAAGAAGATGCTTGGTTGGTCCTCCTAACTGGAGACTGTGTTGCTGTACGGGTGGCAGGTGGAGCCATTTATAAAGTACACACCGCTTTATAAAGCCATTTATAAAG
>OW240917.1:214582072-214805820 GCA_933207985.1 Pelobates cultripes
ACACCTGACTGCCATTCAATCTATAACAGTTAAAAAAGTTTTTTGTTTTTAAATCCAAGCTATTGTGACACCAGATGTAATTGGTGGCACTGAATGGGCACAGTATCCACTGTGAGCCTGACACAGAAGCTGGCAGCAGTGGCAGACAACTGACTGCTGTTCAATCTATAACAGTGAAAAAAGTTTTTTGTTTTTAAATGCAAGCTATTGTGACACCAGATATGAGTGGTGGCACTGACTGGGCAAATGGGCACAGTATCCACTGTGAGCCTGACACAGAAGCTGGCAGCAGTGGCAGACAACTGACTGCTATTCAATCTATAACAGTGAAAAAGTTTTTTTGTTTTTAAATCCAAGCTATTGTGACACCAGATGTAATTGGTGGCACTGACTGGGGAAATGGGCACAGTATGCACTGTGAGCCTGACACAGAAGCTGGCAGCAGTGGCAGACAACTAAGTGCATTTACATTACATAGAAAAATAAAATAAAAAAAAAGCATACCCTTATCCCTAACCTAGCTATGCTTTTCCCTATCTTATGAACAGCAGCTACACTTTCCCTCCTCTTACTAAGCATGCAGCTTGAGAATGAATCTAAAATGGATGCTGTCCAGTAGGTGGGAGGGTCTGCTAGGGAGGCTGTGCTGCTAATTGGCTGGAATGTGTCTGCTGACTGTGAGGTACAGGGTCAAAGTTTACTCAATGATGACGAATAGGGGGCAGGTAGAACCGCGCATATGTTCGCCCGCCGTGGCGAACGCGAACATGCTATGTTCGCCAGGAACCGTTCGCCAGCGAACCGTTCGGTACATCACTAGTGAAGAGTAGTTAAGGTTGCTACCTTTCTTGGAAAAAAATACCAGCCTTAATCATTTGTATAATTAATTAGTTATGATGTAAATCACAAGGAGTGACATCAGAGAAAATTCTGTAAAATCACCAACAAACTACTCACAGTTTGATTCTGCTGTATAGATGGATTGCTCCCAGTGTCTCCCTGTATCCCAGTGTCTCAGTCTTGCAAGTCACCCAGTGTCTCAGTGTCCCTATGTATCACAGTGTCAGTGTCCCCATGTCGCCCAGTCCCCTAGTCTCCCAGTGTCTGTGTCCCCATTTCTCCCAGTGTCCCAATGTCTCAGTGTGTCCCCATGTCACTAGGATGCTGGGCACACTGAGAGACATGGGGACACTGAGAGACCCGGGGACACAGAGACATGGGGACACAGAGACATGGGGACACATAGACATTTAGGGAAACTGGGAGAAATGGGGACACTGAGACACTAGGGACACAGACACTGGGAGACATGGGGACACTGAAACATTTGGGGACACTAAGACACTAGGGACACAGACATGGGAACACAGACACTGGGAGACTAGGGTACACTGGGAGACTAGGGTACACTGGGAGACTAGGGGATACTGGCTGGGAGACAGACACTTGAGGACAGTGGGAGACATGGGGACAGTTGTTGACATAGACATGTGGACACTGGGACATATAGGGACACTAGGAGACATGGGGACACCAGGCACACTGAGACACTAGGAATACAGACACTGGGAGACATGGCAATACTGAAACATTTGGGGTCACTAAGACACTAGGAACACAGACACTGGGAGACTAGGGGACACTGGGAGACTAGGGGATACTGGGAGACTAGGGGACACTGGCTGGGAGACAGACACTTGGGGAGACACAGGGACAGTTGTGGACATAGACATGGGGACACTGGGACACATGGGGACACTAGACACACTGAGAGACATGGGACACAGACACTGGGAGACTTGGGGACACTGAGACACTAGGGACACTGGCTGGGGGACATAGTGTCTCCGTGTCCCAATGTCTCCCAATGTGCCTATGTCTCACAGCATCCCCATGTGTCTCAGTATCCCCATGTGTCCCAGTGTCCCCTAGTGTCTCAGTGTCTCCATGTTTTCCAGTGTCCCCAAGTGTCTGTGATCCCAGGTCTCCCAGTGTCTGTGTCCCCATGTGTCCTAGTGTCTCAGTGTCCCCTAGTGTCTGTGTCCCCTAGTGTCTGTGTCCCCATATGTCCCCCCATATGTCCCCAAGTGTCTCAGTGTCCCCTAGTGTCTCAGTGTCCCCATATTTTCCAGTGTCCCCAAGTGTTCCCAGGTCTGTGTCTCAGTGTCCCCTAGTGTATGTGTCATCATGTGTCCCCTAGTGTCTGTGTCCCCTAGTGTCTCAGTGTCCCCATATGTCCCCTAGTGTCTCAGTGTCCCCATGTGTCCCCTAGTGTCTCAGTGTCGTCATGTGTCCCTGCTGCCTTTCCCCCCATCCCTCACTTACCTGAGCTGTAGAGCTGCTGTCTGGACTCTCTGTGCTGTGTAGCTGCTCCCCCACGGATCAGTGAGTAGTAGAGAGAGGCAGGGATATTCTGTAACTTCCTATCCCTGCCTCTCTCCACACTCTCTACTGGCCGGTGCTGGTATTGCAGAGTAATTTCCATTTATTCTGATAAAATTACCTGCATTTGTATTGCCGGTATTACTGCAATACCGGCACGGCCAGGCAGCCTCAAATACCGTCTGTGCCATTAAAATACCAGTCAGGTGGCAAACCTAAGAGTGGCCTATTCCATGGGCCTGGGCCTGGGCCTGGAGCTGCAGCTCCATCAGCCCCTATGTTAATCAGGCCCTGCCCTTCCCTCTCTCTTCTGTACCCCACCGACAATCATAAAACATACGCAAAATGTATAAATAAAGAATTTATAAAAAAAAAAAGAACACAACAGCAGAGAGTTAAATGATACAAATTTTAAATAATTATATAAATAATAGATAAAATTAAGCTTATATTTATTATCTCCAACAAATGCAGTACATACATACAATACATACACACAGTCCGCTGAATACACACACACACAAACAAACATACACACAGGCTGCTGAATACACACACACAAACTGCTGAATACATACAGACTGCTGAATACACACGCTGCTGAATACACATACAGACAGACTGCCGAATATAAACACAGAATGCAGAGTACACACAGACTGCTGAGTACACACACACAGACTGCTGAGTACACACAGACAGACTGCTGAATACATACACACAGACTGCTGAATGCATACACACAGTCTACTGAATACATACACACAATCTGCTGAATACATACAGACTGCTGAATACATACATACACACGCACATACTGCATTGAGGGGTGCAGTGTGTGTGTTTGTGTGTACGAGTGCGGAGTGTGCGTGGAGTGCTGTGTGTCTGAGAGGTGCTGTGTGTGTGAGGGGGGTGCTGTGTGTGTGTGGGATGGGTGATGTGTGTGTGTGTGTATGGGAGGTAGGGGTGCTGTGTGGGGAAGGGGTGCTGTGTAGGGAGAGGAGTGCTGTGTGTGTGGGGGGGTGCTGTGTGCATGGGGGTGCTGTGTGAGGGGGAGTAGTGCTGTTTGTGTCGGGAGTTGCTGTTTGTGTCGGAGGTGCTGTGTGCATGTGGAGGGAGGGGTGCTGTGTGTGTGTGTGTGTGTGTGTGGGGTAGGGTGCTGTGTGTGTGTGGGGGATAGGGGTGCTGTGTGGGGGAGGAGGATGTGTGTGTGGGGAGAGGAGGCAGTGTGTGGGGGTGCTGTGTTAGGGAGTGAGGGCTGTGTGTGAGGGGGTGCTGTGTGTGTGGGGGTAGGAATGCTGTGTGTGGGGGTAGGGGTGCTGTGTGGGGGGAAGAGTGATGTGTGTGGGGGGGTGGTAAAGATACATAAAAAAAAGATACATCAAATCTTTATACCCCCCTCCCTTCTTCCAGTCCTGGTGGTCCAAACGTGATAAGTATGTGCCTGGCTGCAGCTCTCCTGTACTCCTGCGCAATTCTGTGTGGAGCGTTGCCATGGTAATGCGCGGCAACGCTCTACACAGATTGCTCACGGGAGGACAGGAGAGCTGCTTCCCAGATCCTTCCCCCTGCCTCCAGGTCCTCCTGACACAAAAGTTTTGGGCAGGCAGGTGCCTACTCTGCATTGCTGCCGGCCAGCTCCCCTGCGACCTGTGGCTGCGTGCCCACAGAGAGGGCTCGGCGTGCCACCTGTGGCACGCATGCCATAGTTTCGCCATCACTGATCTATATAGACACAGTGGAGAATACAAAGACCGGTAGGTTTTATATACCTAACACGATGCAAGGTTAGAAAAAGAAAAGCATATATTATAATAAACAGGTAGCCAAAAATATTAGCAAAATGCTAAGAATGACCTCCCTTACAATATATGTAATTACATATTTTCTTGGAGGAAATAATAATTACAATCATTAATGGATTAATAGATTCCTGTGATGGCAGATTAGTACGTACACATATTACCCCAGACCAGAATGTTCCTATCCTATGAAATGAAATAACAGGATAATAATCCCTTTAGAAATTAAGATGTTTGCCAAAAGAAAAAAATAACTATAATCATTACTAGATCTGCTCTAGTAATACCAACATAAACCACCCCAAACTGGGTTGTTGTTTTTTCTTATTAAAAAGATTTGCAAGATGCCAAATATATATTCCTCCGAAAGTTGCAATATAATTAATATTAAAAAAGTATTTTTTTTTTTGTAAAAGGAATATAATTACCTATCGTATTAAAATTATTAATAGGATACAAAGTGTGAATTTCCCCACAAATTATGATATTTGCAATCACAATCTCAAAGGAAAATACTTACAATTACAATAGAATGTGAATAACTGGGTCTGGGGTAATATGGGGAAAGAGGCGAGAAAAGAGAAAGAAAGATACTTTTTAAAATAATTACGATCATAGTCGAATGATAGCAAAATTAAGGTTGATAACAAACTAACTACTCCTGACTGAGATGTTACTATTTTATTAAAAGTATTAATAGGGTCAACTGTACTCCGGTTGAGTACCTCCGTTAGGCCAGCTTCCTTTAGTACAGCTTCAGCTACTGGGTCTGAAGTGCCCCAGCATCCCCTGCTAGCAGCGCCTGTTGAGTACCTCCATTAGGCCAGCATCCTCGCTGCTAGCAGGTGACGCTGGGACACTTCAGACCCAGTAGTTGAAGCTGAACTAAAGGTCTCTGGGTACCTCGACCCTGGATAGGGCAAGCATGGTTATAACTCCCTTCAGTGATTATAACTCCCTACAGTGGTTATAGCTCTGGAGACCTTTGCTCCTGTAAAGAAGTGATTACAGCTTTCCATACACTTTAGCTGAGACCGATCATAGGGAGAAGAATGCAGCTTTATTGTACACAACACAGGTATTTATACACAGAAATGTGGTTTCCCACACCAGGGGGTCCTCCATGCAATGCAATTGTCCTTACAATAGTCCCACCCTGGCGCCACTCGGATGTATGAAATGTCTCCCAAAACCCCCTTTCCCTGGACAGCACCCCCACACATTATATATCCCTGGATAGCTCTTCACTAAATGTACTTAATAGAACCCTTATTGGAGAATCTGCAGCTGAGTAATATTGTGTTAATGTTTTACCAGGTCACTGCTATTCTCTGATCTGTCTCAGAGTTCTAGGCATGGGTCTGGTTAGTCCAGGTCTCACAAAAGAGGGTACCTGGTGCTCTGGGGAGGACATCACCCACACACATTTTATGTTCTGCTGTTCACTGAGGGCCCTTATTATCAAAATGGCGTCCTGTTCGAAAAATCGACAGAGTTCGTGTGTTAAGGGTTTACCGGGTTGCGGCTATTCTCCAATCAGGCTCAGATTTCCACGTGTGCGTGTGAGTGTGCGTCTTTAAAAACAGAGTTCCTGAGGCTCTGAGATTGACAGCACCCCACGCATTATATTTCACTGGATAGCTCTTCACCAAGCCCTTCTCATAGTGATAATATCCCTTTTCTATCCATTCTGTCCATTTGGTATTGGGGTTCTGTGACAGATATTAAGTGTGAATTCCTCCACAAATTAAATTTGCAAGCACAAGTTGCCTGTTAAGCAAAAAGAATTGTAACCATAG
Source organism: Pelobates cultripes (assembly GCA_933207985.1). Lineage (NCBI taxonomy): Eukaryota > Metazoa > Chordata > Amphibia > Anura > Pelobatidae > Pelobates > Pelobates cultripes. The sequence continues at coordinate 214,588,056 of OW240917.1, forward strand.
CTAAATCTGTTCTCCTATCTTATTAAAAGAATTGGGAAAATAATAGGAATGGATTCCCCCAGAAGTTGTGATATTTGTAATCACAGAAAAGTTACATGTTATCTCAAAGTAAAACTGTGATGGCAGTCACCATTCCTGGACTACATAATATTTACCCTTCTATTAGTTATTAGTTATTTTAGTAACTGGTGGCCTTCATTTTCTCCAGAGTTACTGTCTGCACCTTGGCTGGGATTATATGCAACTGAGTTTGCTGTTGGGAGGTATGGAAAGATCTGTTTGTGTATGTTTGACACCACTTGCGATTTACTTATTTGTCTCTTATGTTTAAATCACTCCGTGCCCATTATAGGTGCAGGTTGCGTAGAGTTGTTTATAGTTAAATGTTTTGTGTGCTCTCCTGTCTTGCTGATGCTTGCTACCAACCAGGGCCGCCATCAGGGCATGACAACCATAACAGTTGTCATGGGCCCGGCAGTCCTGGGGGGCCCGGACTACTCTGGCAGTCCGAGCCCCACATTTCTTATGTGCACATATACATAGCGATTTTCGCTATATATATGTGCACTGCAGGCCCCCTGCTACCTGTACATTGCAGAGGGGGGCCCAGCAGCACACTATGTCCTCCTTTCCAGTGCCTCTCTGTAACTGTCCTGTGCCCTGTGGCCGCCAGAGCGTTGCCACGGGTTACCATGGCTTCGCACAGCACACAGGCCGGTCTCGCAAGAGTTTGTCAGAGAGGAGCTTGAAAGGAAGACAGTGTTCTGCTGCCCCCCCCCACTCTGCAATTTACTTTGGCTGGCTCATTCCACAATGCGGTCTCCCCCCTCCCTGGCACGGTAAGAAGCAGGGAGGGGGGAATACAATTTAAATATACACAAATTTAAAAAAAATATATACTCCCCTCCCCCCTATTTTACACACACACACTGCATCCTTACAAGCACACACTCTGCATTACACACACACACTACATTCACTAAACACAATCTGCATAACACACACACACACTACATTCACTAAACACAATCTGCATTACACACTCACACTACATTCACTAAACACAATCTGCATTACACACTTACACTACATTCACTAAACACAATCTGTATTACACACACACACACACTACATTACTCACACACTACATTCACTAAACACGCTCTGCACTACACACACACACTACATTCACTAAACACAATCTGCATTTCACACTCACACTACATTCACTAAACACAATCTGCACTACCCACACACACTACATTCACTAGACACACACTACATTCACTAAACACACTCTGCACAACACACACACACACACACACACACACACACATACTACATTCACTAAAAACACTCTGCACTCACTACAAACACACTACATTTACTAAACACACTCTTCACTACACACACACACTACATTCACTAAACACACTTTGCCCTACACACACACACACACACACTACATTCACTATACACACGTTGCACTCACTACAAACACACTACATTTACTAAACACACTTTGCACTTACTACAAACACTGCATTCACTATACACACACTCTGCATTCACCACAATCACACTACATTCACTATACACATTTTGCATTCACTACAATCACACTACATGAACTATACACACGTTGCACTAACTACAATCACTATACATACTTTGCATTCGCTGCAAACACACTACATTCACTATACACATTTTGCATTCACCATAATCACACTACATGCACTATAAACACTTTGCACTCACTACAAACACACTACATTCACTACAAACACACTACATGCACTATACACACCACATCCACTACAAAAAAACACTCTGCATTCACTGTACACACACTACATCCATTACAAAAACACACACTCTGCATTCACTATACACACCTACATTCACTACACACACGCTCTGCATCTAATGCATGCATACAAACATTACATACATTACACAAAATGTACAATCTGCATCCACTACACATACTGCATCCATGACACACATACCACATCCACTACACACATTCTACATCCACTATACACACTGCATCCATGACACACATTCTACATCCACTATACACACACACACTTCATCCTTGTGGGCTGATTCAGGGCTGGCCCCGGGGGCCCAGATCTTGAGCTGTGTCAGGGGCCCTTAAATATCTGATGGCAGCCCTGCTACCAACTAAGTGGATTTGGAATTTTCCTGTACCAGGAACCTGTACAGTGCCATCTGTTGGTAGCAAATGTTATGTGTATCGACTCTGTAATTCTCATATTTAGGTAGATTTGCATATTTTGGTTTCTGCAGGCAGGGGAGATATTTCTTGGTAGTTATTTTCTCCCCAGCACTTTAGAAATATGTTTTTAAGTTATTATAAGTTCTTGTATGTTTTCTGATATGATTTAGTTATTTGTATTATATTAAGTTGTCATCAACTTTAATGTTATGCGCATCCATTGTACAGCGCTACGGAATCCGATGGCGCTATATAAATAATAATATAAATAAATAATAATAATAATAATAATATGGGCTAGTCCTGAGTTAAAGGGACACTCCAGGCTCCCATTGGAGTAGTCTGGGTGCCAACTCCCATTGCCCTTAACCCTGCAAGTGTAATTAATGCAGTTTTTATAAACTGCAACATTTACCTTGCAGGGTTAAGTCCTCCTCTAGTGGCAGTCTTTAAGACATCCATTAGAGGGACTTCCGGCTTCTTAAAACACGAAAAGTGTTTTAAGCGACGCTGGACATCCTCACGCTATGCATGAGGACCTCCAGCATCACCGAAATTCCCATAGGAAAGCATTGAATAATGCTTTCCTACGGGAAGGTCTAATGTGCACGTGCCATTGCCACGCATGCACATTAGGTTTTTCCCGCCGGCTGACGTCGGTGCTGGATTCAGGTAAGTAACTGAAGGGGTTTTAACCCCTTCAGCAACATGGAATGGGAGGAGGGAGGGGTGCACACCAGGATTCTGCAGTGCCAGGAAAACAAATTTGTTTTCCTGGCACTGGAGAGTCCCTTTAATAAGGCTGTGTATGTTAGTTCTTTTTGAAACTGTGTGTCCTGTGTGGATTTGTTCAGTGATCCCAGTAACTGAGGTTTTGGTCCTGTTGGCTGGCTGCTTGGTCTAGAACAGGTCAAAAAGAGCTTGCCCTGAGAGCCACAGGTGTCTTTAGAAAAGCAGGAGCCAATCACATTAGAGGCAAATGTAGAGGCGGCAATACCTACCTGGATAAAGGGAGCTGCAGCATGGTTAGGTGGAAGGTTCCTGAGAGACCCAAGTCAAGATACGGCAACTAGGTCTGAAATGCTCCAGAGTCCCCTGTGGCAGCAAGGAAGCAGACTTGGTGGAGGTCAGAGTAGGGGAGCTTCATAACAAAAACATAATTATGATCTTTGCTACATAAACTCTCCCATGATGGTAAAAAAAAATAATCTGTCTCCTTTCTCTACTCTTTTCCCATATCACTCCAGACCCAGTTAATCCCATTTTCTCCTTTGGGAAAATACTAGGGATGCACCTAAATAAAAATTCTGGTCCGAAACGAAAATTCAGGATGCCTTTGGCCAAAAACCGAAACCAAAAAATACTTTTTTACCCAGTGACTGAGGGAGGGAGTGACAGAGTGACCGAAGGAGGGGGTAACTGGTGACTGAGGGAGGGGGTGACAGAGTGACTGAGGGAGGGGGTGACTGGTGACAGTGACTGAGGGAGGGAGTGACTGGTGACTGGGGGAGGGGGTGACTGATGACAGTGACTGAGTAAGTGACAGAATGACTGAAGGAGGGGGTGACTGAGGGAGGGGGTGACAGAGTGACTGAAGGAGGGGTGACAGAGTGACTGAGGGAGGGGGTAACAGTGACTGAGGGAGTGGGTGACAGTGACTGAGGGAGTGGGTACTAGTGACAGTGACTGAGGGAGTGAGTGACAGAGTGACTGGTGACTGATGGAGGGGCTGACAGAGTTACTGAGGGAGGGGATGACTGGTGACAGTGACTGAGGGAGAGGGTGACTGGTGACAGTGACTGAAGGAGGGAGTGACAGAGTGACTGACTGACTGGTGACAGAGTGACTGAAAGATTGCGAGATACAGCACAGTCTGCAGCTCACACCTGGTGGAGCTGCAGACTGTGCTGGCTCTCTCTCCAGGCAGACAGGAGGGGCACCCTCCCGTTTTTCGGCAGATTTGACCCTTTTTTTGTCCAAAATGGGATAGACCCATTTTCGGCCGAAAATTTTGACGGACGAAATTTCGGTGCATCCCTAGAAAATACTTAAGTGGCTTGTAATTGCAAATATCATGATTTGTAGAGGAATTCACACTTTGTATCCTACTAATACTTTTAATAAGATCAGTACATAAGAACATCTTAGCCTGGGGTAATTTATTTACTATCACAGGAAAGCTTACTACTATGGGAAAAATATCTTAGTAAAGGTTGTATTTATATTCATTTTAGAAAAACATTTGGCTTTTTTACTATTACTTATATCGCAAATTTAGGAGAAATATATGTTTAGCATCTTACTAATAATTTTAATAGGATAAGAACAACCTGGTTTGGGGTGGTATATATTGGTATTAATTTGCTATATTAATTTGCTATTAAAGGAGAGCTGATCTAGTAATGATATATTTCCTTTTGGAAAATATTTAACAGGTTAACCTTGCTTTCTGAAGAAATTCACAATTATTATCCTGTTATTCCTTTTGATAGAGTTGGAACATCCTGGTCCTGGGTAACATCTGTAGGTACTAATCTGCCATCACAGGAAAGCTAATCCATTAATGATTGCAATTATATTTTCTTACAAGACACTATGTAATAATTGTTTCCATTGTTTTTTCTAAACTAGCCCCTCCCCTTCCTACATGTGCATTGATTTTTTTCCTAATATTTTCTCTGTTTATATATTGGATTTGTAGTTTTCAGCAATGTTCTATTTTGTATCACTAAAACTGTCCTAGCAAAGGATTTGCTTCATGGACCATTTTTGGACATCTTAGTGCGATTTTCCTTTTTTTACTTACCTACTTTTTCTTAAACGTTATTGGCCACTGTAAGCCATAGAATACTCACCAGTACTAAATTTTCACTCGCCAAAGTGGAGAGTGGAAATTTTGTGCCCAGCTTTTTCTTTTTACTTGCAAGGTTAAAAGAGAGCTTTCTTTATTGGCATTGTACACATTGTGTACTATTATCATAACCCCTCTACCCCTATTTTTCTTTAGAAGACTAAAGCTGTTTTTCTAGTCTTTCTTCATAACAAATATATTCCTTGCCTTTATGAATTGTGAGACAGCCTCTGCACTTTTTCTAATTGTATAAAATACTAAAATGTGTGTGTGTGTGGCAAACGTGCCAATGCCAAAAGCTCCTGGAGCAGCCTGCTAGCTAACCTCCTGCCCAAGGACTATGGGCCATGTACAAAGACCCTGTTCGGGAGTTAAATCTCCCCAGTCACCATTAGCAGCTTTCCCTGGGTGCCCCTGCGTCAGCACTTTCCCTTCATTCGAATGGAACCAAACACTAGCTCCCTTGCGGCCTTTCGCATGAAGAAACCCATGAATTGTCCTCAGCGCTACTTAGCCGTGATTGTTATCTAACTAAATTTGGTATGAGGACTTTGTGGGTCTCCGGTCACCTCAGCAGGACTTAGACGCGAATGTTATGGAACTATTTTCGGCGTGAGGTGACCTTGTGGCTACTTAGCAAAAGAGGTGCAAGGAAGGACAACTGGGGAACTGATCGGGACTTGAGCGTCAGAATTGAACTATGGATCTATGGAATCATGTTTTCTTTAAGATCAGGTGGATGGCTCAGTATGTGTGTTTCGTTTACCTGGCAGCAGAATGCACCATGGGAAAAAGGCAAGCTGGCAGAGGCAGTATTATGATCTGGGCAATGTTCTGCTAGCAAACCTTGGGTCCTGGCATTCATGTGGATATTACTTAGACATATACCATTTACCTAGAAATTGTTACAGGCCACATACACCCCTTCATGGCAATGGTGTCCCTGATGGCAGTGACCTCTTTCAGCTTGATAATGTACCATGCCAGTGCCACAAAAATTGTTCAGGAATAGTTTGATGAACATGTCAAAGAGTTCAAGGGCTTGACTTGGCCTCCAAGATCCTTAGATCTCAATCCAATTGAGCATCTGAGGGATGTACAGGATCCACAAATCTGATCCATGAAGGCCCCACCTCACAACTTGCAGGACTTAAAGGATCTGCTAGTGTCTTGGTGCCAGATACCCAGGGACGTGTCTTACACGGACTATGTGTCCTGGGGGGTGGCTCCAGAGCTGGCCGGCTGGCCACTTTTAAAGCCCCCCTGAGGTGGCAGCGAGGGAGCATGCTCACCTGACCTCTTCCTGCTCAGCTGACTTGCACGCCGCTTAATGAAGCCGGAAGCCGGAATATGACGTCACTCTGGCTCCCAGCATCACTAAGCGGCGCACGAGGGAGCTGAGCGTCTGTCAGTCAAAGTGCGGCCTTGACAGGCAGGGGTGGGGAATATTTTAAATTAGGGGGGTGCCCGAGCACCGACCTGCCTAGGGCAGCACAAATCCTAAATACACCACTGCAGATACCACAGGACATGTTTCAGAGGTTTTGCAGAGTTAATGCCTCTATGCATCAGAGCTATTTTGCCAGCACAAGAGGCCCTGCACAATATAATTCAGGTGATTTTAATGTTATGACTGATCAGTGTAAATGAGAAAAATTAACAGATTGTAATAAACTCAAACCTCCAGTAGGTGTCACCAGTTGACCGTATATTAATAACAGCAATAGATCACACTTAAGCTTAACATTAGCAAACACATTAGCAAACAGAAGGTGCTGGGACCAAAGGCAAGAACAGTGCATAGCATGGTAAAAGCTCTTTAGATATACCCTGCCTGCCCCAATACTGCTGTTCCTGAATACACAGTAGGGACATGTATGAATTAATATTGTTCTGTAGTGTCAGTGCAAAGTTGTGGTTCAAGTCGGACCTGTATGTGAGTCCCTCTCCCCTGTCAGAACAACGTGTGAAAGTAGGGCCATATGCTGGTTTAAAATGTGTTACTTACTGGGCCCCAGATGACTCACAAGTTCCTCTGTTGTGATATCATGGAAGTGATACATATATACAAAAAAAGTCAATTTCCATCAATACGTCAATTTTGCAAATCAAGTGTAAACAAACAGGGCCGCCATGATGGGGTGACAGCCAGTTCTCCATTATAGAGTACCCAGTCAAATAATATACTGACACACAGTAATTGTCCTATGCTTGACAAAGCCTGGCAAAATACAGAGCTACCATTTGTCAAGCTTGTCATATTCCCCAGCGGTCACCAGTGATGGCTGTAGGGAAAAACCTCTTTCTGTGAATGATCCAATGGTCTTCCATAGACCTCAATGCTGTACTGGGCTGATGGCGACTTCTGGAAGCTGAAGCACCAGGAGCTGAAGAGGACCGGATGGAAGAGGATAGCGACACCCATGAGGGACATGTTCAGGTAAGTAAATCTCCCCTCCCATGGCCACTAGACCCCCAGCAGTGATATCACCATCGGGTGTCTTAAAAATTATGCCAAGACCCATACAGTTACCAAGAAGCTTTTAAGTAAGTTGTGTTTGTGTCAAGCACTATCCAATTCAACTTCCAATCTTTGTAATAAAGCAATTTGCAGTAGCAGCACAAGAATTGGTTGGGCAAAAGCTGATGTGAGCCAAAGCCAATGCCATGCACCTCTGCAGCATTTTCACCTGCACCAAATGCAACAGTGCTGTGGTAAAGACTCAGTAGCAAAGCCACCAACTTAGATAAGAAATGTCTGGTGCACCACCTACTAAGAAGAATACAATGCATTTATTATATTCTAAAGGTCAAATGAAAGGTGAAAGTGGTACAGGAGTGGCTGGGTCAGTGAATTCTGTTAGTAAACTGAAGTAAAAGTCAGGTCCTGCAAAAATTAGTTGTAGAGTAATGTTTACTGAAGCAAGTGAGAGTAGCAGCAGCACCCTCACAACTCCAAGTACAAGGAGCAGTATAACCAGAAGGTCAGTGCCCCACAAGTCACCAGCATTCCTATATTGAAAGTAACACTCCAACGTCCACTCATTCACTATGCATATTCAGTGAGTAAATGTAGCAGCACCAATAAATACCACTATGAGAGATGTAGAGGACATTTAGTCAGCACTGTGTCACCATTAAATGTAGATGTGGTGGACCACCAAAGTAACTCCACCACGGATTCCCTTTTCCCCAAATAAAAGCAGTACCAATAATCCTGAGTGAAATATCGCCAGTATCACAAATCCCCCCACACATGAGCCAAGGCTTAATGCTGGGAGTAGAACTGTTTAATGGGAGTACAGTCATCAAATTTATACAGTCAGTAAACTCCTCCCCTGTGACTGAGAGATTAAAGAGTAAGGAATTGTACAAACTCAATTATCTCCAGGTACAGAAAAGTATAACAATTTTGCAACACCCCAAAAGTACCCCCAAAATAACGGAAACCCCGCAAAAGTCACATGCCCAGATAGTCTTGATCTGAGTGACCATCATATCTAAAAATCACTCGATCGATTTGGTAGTTTTTAATTGCCATCGCAGGGAAGTTCTGACCGGCCTGCCATGAGGTCGAAGCCCAAAATAGTTCCAGGGAAATTGTGGCAGTGGCCGGTCTCCATAAACGGGATGTTGTACGAAAACCACATAAGTTTTACTTGTAAAATGCTCCCCTTGTTCAGTAGTTTATAACTCCCGAACGCCATTTGTGTAGATAGTCGGGAACTTCAACAGCCAGCAGGTCCATCTTCACCGGCGTTGGTGAGAATGCCTGGCTGAAATCCGTTCCAGGCACTCAATGACCAAGTCCCGCTACCTGCGTTTGGGAGACAAGAAAGCCACCATCCATTGTCTCGACCACGTGTGTTCGGTTGCATGAAATGGCGGCCACCCAGTGGAGCATTCTATTAATTATATCCTCTGAAGTTTTCGTGCTGGATACTTAGCGTTCCAAGTTCTGGGGTGGTTCTTGTTCGGAAACCGAACTAGGTGGAAACGAACAAAATAAAACGAATATAGAAATCAAACGAAATAAGCCGAAACAAGTGATGGGGCTATTCCTTCACAATAGATGTAGACTTTTTACAGTCTTTGTGTAAAAGTTTTTTTTAAAGTTTTTACTGGATTGAAGCATTTGGAGGAATTAGGTTCAGGTTAAAGGGACACTGTAGGCACCCAGACCTCTTCAGCTCATTGAAGTGGTCTGGGTACAGTGTCCCGATTGGCCTTAGTGCTGCACTGTTATACATTGCAGTTCAAAACTGTTATACATTGCAGACAAACTGCAATGTTTACATTGAAGCACTAAGTCAGCCTCTAGTGGCTGTCTACCAGACAGCCACTAGAGGGGTTCCTTGTTTGAAACAGACCTTTGGTCCAGTATCTGATGCTGGACATCCTTATGCTCTGCATGAGGACCTCCAGCATCACATTTTTCCCCATTGGAAAGCATGGAATCGATGCTTTCCTATGGAGAGGTCTAATGCACGTGCAGCATTTGCTGCACATGCACATTAGAGCCTGCTTATTGCAGGACATTGGAGGGGGCGAAGCTTAAACCCAGCTCCGAGGGACATAGGCACTGGAATCAGGGATGTAAATAAAGGTTTTCCTAGGGAGGGGCGCAAGGGAGGGGGCAAGCATAAGGAGCGATAGTATTCCTTTAAGTATAGTAGTATTTACAGTTTTATAGAATCAGCAGGTACCTTCTCCTCAAGCTTTCCACTAACCACTTGTCTCACACTCAGTAGTAGTGATAAAAGAACAAACACATAAGTAAGAAGCAGCAGTGGCACTTCAATTGAACAAGAGCAGAATAGCAGTAAATCCTCCATGTGTATTTGAAGCACATCTACAGCACAAGGGTAAAGTGTGAGGGTATTTTGATACTGTGAGAGAAGGGTGTTAGCAAAATGTAGGCTGTGTCTAGCAGGGGTAAAGTTTGAGGACATTTGACAAGTGCAGGGCTAACTAGCTATCTCTTAACAGATTGCAAGACTGTTCTGCTGCAGGAAGAGAGGAAAGGTTTATCATCATTATTATTTATTTATAAAATATTTTACCAGGAAAGATACATTGAGATTTCTCTCGTTTTCAAGTATGTCATCAGCAACACCCTCTGCTTGTACCAATGGTGAGGAGAGAGGTGAAGCTAGTCAAAAGACTGGGGGACAAAAAAATGTCAGTCCCATCAACTGATCCTTAAATGATTTTGTGCTGTACATGTAAGGGCATGTGAAAACAGCAGGCAAATACGGTGACAAAATTGATAGGCCAACTTATTTCTGTAATGGGAGTTTATTTTGCACTAGTAGAAGTCAGGCCATTCAATTGATACAGGCTAGCTACAGAGGCGTAGCTATCGGGTGCACCACGAGGAGCGGCCAATGGCCTGTCACAGGGTGCTCAGGAGGTGGCCGACTGGCCAACTTAGGGCGCCCCCCAGAAGTGGGCACTTATTTACCAGGGCAGAGTAGGCACCGGAAGAGAGGAGGCAGGTGGCGAAGAGGGAGCACTGATTTTCTTCTACTCCCTCTGTGGTGATTCCGGTAGCAGAAATATGACTTCACTCCAGCCCTGACATCACTAAACAGTGTGAGAGAGCAGTGAGGAACTGGCAGCAGCCATTGGACCCCAAGGAAATGGTACCCACTGGACCCCAGGAAGAAGACCCACACCAGCTCTCCCAAAGGTAGACAGGCTGGAAGGGCTGAAAAAAGCCACGAGACAGGTGGCAAACCAAGGGACTATCACTGGCTGCAAAAGCTCTAGCTACACCACTGGCTAGCTCTCAATTACCACCTGCTTCCCAGAACAAAATGTTGCGTGAAAGTCTCTGCTGATCATGTATATCAGTTTTAAAGGAGGAGCTATCTAAGGCCAGTAGAGAGAGCGTGCACTTCACCCCAGACATATAGAGTGTCCCTATTGCACAGCACACTTTCTTTTCTCTATTGGCACATTGGTGACAGCCAACTGTCTCCGTGGGTCTACCAGATGACATGAGTTTTTTACTGTTTTTGCTACATACAATGGATTAGCTTATCTAATACTCTGGCAGTGCTAAAGAAGTGGATTGAACAGGCAACAGACACAGCAGTGCACAAAGGCTTTGTAGTAAGTGATGGGAGAGCCAATATGGTGAAAGCTATCAGAGATAGGGACTTTATCGATTTATGATCTGCAGCTCCCATTTTACATCTATTGGTGAAAAATACACTTCCCACTGATGCAAAGGGTGGCAGATTGTGCCGCCTAGCAAACAGATGTTGAAGGATTGACAGCCACTTCCACTGCAAGGTGTGAAGGTTAGTGAAAAGTTGAGCATCATTATGTTGTGACATGTTTGAACTCCACTTTGGAGGTGATGCATGATATGTCATCGGAGATGAGCATGGTAGTGGCATGTCCCTTGGGGAGAGGTGAATAATGAGCTGTAAGTAAGATTATAACAGCCCTTAAGTCTTTCAAGAATGTCACAAACAATTTAACTCATGCTATAACAAGGTTTATTCACGTGATTCCATTATTCACATTCCTAAAGGACAACATGTTTAATATAGATTCAAAGAGGGAGCTCGGAGATCAGTGGACACAGGAATTGAAAGGGAATAACCCATGATTAGAATTTATACACGTGGAGAAGGGTAACCTTGACCAAAATGATTATTAAATGAATTTAATTAAACTTAACATTTATTCTTTATTGCTTTAAAAAAGACAGTATAAAGAGAAAAATAACAGAAGTATTTACAATTACATTTTATATCGAAATAACAAAAGTATACAAAAAAACCTGTTCAAATTCTTAACCCCTTAAGGACACAACTTCTGGAATAAAAGGGAATCATGATGGAATATTTCCGTCATGTGTCCTTAAGGGGTTAAAGCAAAAATTATCAAGCAGGCAGTTGGCCAGACTATACTACCTTATGAAGAATTTGTATATTTTCAAATTTTGTATATTTGAATATTTTCTCTAAAGGAATTGTGAGAACAAACGTCAAATGGTTTGTAAAAATAAATCAAGCAGGAATGTGTACCCTGATGGAATTGTATATCTCTTTTTAAGACTCCTGAACTGTGCATTAATGGGCACCCACTCTCAATCAAAAATGCTAAAATAACTAATCTCCTATCAATCCCATCATAGACCTAAAAACGTCTCAAAGTTACTCAAACAGAGTTAGAGAACAACAGATACAATATAGTTCAGGATCAATTTGTCATGTTTCAGCAGAGGATTGCTCATAAACATCTGGTCTGCAAAGTTGCAAAATGAGCACATAGAGCTGAGCCCAGACGCTCATTTTACCAGTCAGGAAGGCTTTTCAGGGGACAATAAGACCTGTCCCTGGAAGGAAATATATAGTGGTAAAAAAAAAAACGATAGAAGATTTAGAGTAACCAATCAGCAAGTCCCAAAGATGGTCTGACTTGGATCATCACCAATCCGACAATACAAGGACAGGGAAAAACAATCTAGACAGAAGGTAAGGTAATTTACATATGATTTCCAAGAGTGTCCAATGGCGCACAGATCACTTGATTCAATATGCTAAGGATATATTTAGAGCTGAACTTAAAGTCCACAGCTCAAAAATAAATACAGAGAGTAGCAAAAAGCCTCTGTTTAAAATATATAACATAAAGAATAGAATAGAATATAATATATTTTGAGTCGATTGGTAATACGATATATTGAATTCCTAGACACTCTAGTCTCATCCGCAGGGAAAAGCTAAGCAAATATAATGTAAAATGTTGTTTTGTGATGCTATGTCTGTTATGTGAGGTAATATTCTATTCTAGAATATAAGCAATGTGTTAAAGCAATGGTTATACAAAAAGTCATAACACTATGTTACTTATATAAACACATAACTGTGTCTTTTTGTATTGTATTGTTCTGTATTTGTATAATTATATAAAAAAAATACTTGGGGGGGCGGGGCCTGACCGCAGAGCTGTGTAGACGCTCATCTCAGCAGCTCCTACTAAACCTGGCACTTAACGCTAAAATTAACCACCATACAGGCACTTAACCGTGACTCCGTGGCTACCACTTGAGAGAGGACACCGAGGTGCAGAGATCGGTACCTCTCAAGTGACGAACCGAGCACCGCACACAATAAGGCTTACAAGCGAAGCAGGCACAGGGGAGGCGGCCGCTCCCCAGCAGCAAGGCCATGCGGGAAAGCTGACTGCAAGCCCTCGTCCCCCCCCCTTTGGACCGGTGGGGGTCATCCCGGTCCACCCCCAACCTACTCCCGAGCAAAGCCATGGGCCAATACTAGCTCCGTGGAGCCCAAAAGCTACAGTCCCTGTGACCTCCAAGATGGCGGAAGCCTCCCGCACCACGACACATCTAACACATGGCGGGAAACTGAGATGCGACTAAACAGTATCTTCACTGCTTTCTGGGAGTCCCAAGAAGCCCACATGAGCGTCTCAGAGCCTGAAGAGACCCCCCAGACTTCACCACAGGGCACCACACATGAGGCCAGACGGGGAAAAACAGCAGCGCAACCCCAACGGCAGACGCAGCAAAAGGGTGACACTAACCTGAACCGGCAGGGGCAGAGGCAGGACGCACAGCCCAAAAAAGCGGATGCTGGAAGGCGGCGGGGGGTCAAACACCGGCATCTCCCAGGCAATGCCGGGAAGCAGATGGAACCGCCAAAGACAAGCACAAGACCACCCCAAACAAGGCAAGTGCAGCGGAGGGGCGTGGGAACCGACGCGGCGACCGCGCCAGGAAGACACATACGGAGCTGCCCCAGACAGGCGAACCTTACCCGACACACAGCTTGGTTGGAGTTACACCCAGAACCCACAGCAACTCAGAACAACCCAGGAGATCTCAGCATCCACACGCCGAGGAGATCGCACCAGCTGCACCCAGCCCAGTCAATGCATCAGACAAAGGGACTGAGGCTCTAACCCAGGCATAGTATCATCAGACACATAACTCTCTTTGCCCCACTAGAACTCTCACGAATGTCTGATGACATATATCAATTGTTTCGTTTTCTTACTATGTTTAGTTTTGCTTCTTAAAAATCCCATCACTCGTAGCCAAAATGGAGGTCTGCATATTAAGCTAAGATGCTATTGTAGCTACGGGGTTTTATTTTTACTTTTCAAATAGGAGCTTTCACCTCATGCTTCACACAGTTAACCCACTAGCACTGTATTAATTTAGCTTCTATACTTTTCATAAAATGCGCAGATTAAGCTAACAAGTTCAACTGCAATTTGCAATTATTAGAAGTCTATGTTTTGCGTGAGCATCTATATACAAAAAATGTGCACTACTTAAATGCCATAATTGTAAAATCGATGTGTTATGTCCATGCTTATGTATGTTATTGTGGCGGAGTAAGCTGCTATGTTCACTCTTGCACTCAAAAATAAAGAATTAAAAAAATATATATATATCTATATATATTTTATGAAATTAAAAATAGATATGAAAAAAATATATATATTTTATCTATATCTATATATATATATATATATATATATATATATATATATATATATATATAACATAAAGCTGTGAAATCTCAAAATTCCTCAAAAATGACCCGGGAGATTTCCCCTACAGGTCTACTATGCAACTTCGATGATCATTGCACAGAAAAGACTACCCACTGATTATAATAGAGGTCATTTTTAGAGGGAAGTAGTGATTGAATTCTTGGACACAGGGCAAATAGTGGCCGTTCATTAGTCAATGTAACTCTTGTTCATGATATATGCTGTACATGATAATTGGATGTATTTATAAAATCCATAAATACCAGTACAATTTTCTCTAACCATCAATGTTCAAACAGAATAGCCATATTATTGGGGACTTGTAAAGCAAACATAATGAGATATAATGGACTGGAAATATGCCAATGCCAGACCAAAGAATGAATAATAATTGTCCTTCTAACAATTAATACCTCCCTACAGTTCTTTAATAAAAATAAAATTATAAACAATGTATATAGGGGGAGGAGGTGACCAAATACAGTTGACTATTAAATTCCAGAGACCTGCTACTGGAAATCATCACAATATAATATTCAAATATCTATAATTACAATTATTGCTGTAATAGAGCAATGATTATGGATGGTATTGACCAAAAGATTCAGATATTGGAGTGCTCTATTTAAAATAACGAGATTCTGTCTAAAAAAAAGAGTGACCATTATTGGTGGATAAATGAAGTGTAATTAAACTCTTCATTTAGTCCATGAGGGGCAAGAGTTTTAAATTTAAAAATTCATCTTGACTCTTTTTGGAGTAAACGTAGGTTAAAGTCACCTTTCCTGGAACTGAGTTGCAATTTTTTAAATTGCTTTAAAACGTAAATGTGTGGTATTAGAGTTATGGAAATTTATGATGTGTCTTGCTGCAGGAGGGTGGATCTTGGGATTAGTGACAGAATATGTGTTGAAATATCCTTCTAAACAGTTGGAACGTCTTGCCTTTATATTGTTTTCCACATGTGCATGAAATCAAATATATCAATTTGGTGTTACCACAATTAATCAAAGCATTTGAATATATTTTCATTTCAGTTTGATTTGACACCTAGGTTGGAAGGTCTTATGTATTGGCAAGCCTTACAGTGTCCACATCTGTATGTGCCTTTAGTTTTACTCAACCATGAGTGGCTCACTTGGTGTGAGTCCAAATGGCTGTGTCCCAATATGTCCTTAAAATGTTTTGGCCTCTGTGCAGTCAAAGATGGATGTAATGGTAAAGACTCAAGTAGTTCCTTATTATGAGTTAGTATGGTCCGTTTTTTTTTTCATGATTTCTAGCATTTTTGGCCAGCCTACATCATATGTGGCTATGTACCTGGTTTGTAGGTTCCGATCTATTTTTGAAACAAACTTGCTGGTAGGGCTGTTTCAAGACTCTTTTGGGATAACCTAAGGCTTTAAAACAGGAATGTAAGTCTTTACACTCATAAAAGAAAGCTTTGTCTTCAGAGCAATTCCTACGTACAAATAAATAATGACCATATTGAATTGAATCCTTTGACCTGCAGGGATGGTGATTATTCCAGTGTAGAAGACTGTTGGTGCAGGTGGACTTCCTATGTACTTGAATGTGTATTGTGTGTGATAGAGGCTAGTGTTGTGTATGTTAAGTGTATGTCGGCTGAACCCTGTTTTATTTCTTTATTATTTTTTATTTGTTTTATTTACTTTTTTATTTGATTTGGTGGCTGTCCCTTAACTATCGGAAATCTATTTTTTTTCTGTGCAACAAACACCAAATATTTGGCCATGTTGTGTTGCTTTTTCCTGATACGTTCATATAGTGGTTTGGCATTATAGACTTTTGACAACTCATCGATTGTCCAAAATTCTGACAAACTGCAATTGATTTGAAACCAAATGTTGATAAAGAATACGTTGAAATGCATTTTGCTGTGAATGTTGATTTAGGTTGTGTATGTACATCATAATTTATTTTAAAAATATTTTACCCAGATGGATACATTGAGATTTCTCTCGTTTTCAAGTTATGTCCTGGGTCCACAAAACATTGCATTGTTACAATAGGATACAATATTACAAAAAATACAATATACAAACAATATATATATATATATATATATATATATATATATATATATATATATATATATATATATATATATATATATATATATATATATATACAGTTGCAAGAAAAAGTATGTGAACCCTTTGGAATGATATGGATTTCTGCACAAATTGGTCATAAAATATGATCTGATCATCATCTAAGTCACAACAATAGACAATCACAGTCTGCTTAAACTAATAACACACAAAGAATGACATGTTGCCATGTTTTTATTGACCACACCATGTAAACATTCACAGTGCAGGTGGAAAAAGTATGTGAACCCTTGGATTTAATAACTGATTGAACCTCCTTTGGCAGCAATAACTTCAACCCAACGTTTCCTGTAGTTGCAGATCAGACGTGCACAATGGTCAGGAGTAATTCTTGACCATTCCTCTCTACAGAACTGTTTCAGTTCAGCAATATTCTTGGGATGTCTGGTGTGAATCGCTTTCTTGAGGTGATGCCAGAGCATCTCAATCGGATTGAGGTCAAGACTCTGACTGGGCCACTTCAGAAGGCGTATTTTCTTCTGTTTAAGCCATTCTGTTGTTGATTTACTTCTATGCTTTGGGTTGCAACACCCATCTTCTGTTGAGCTTCAGTTGGTAGACAGATGGCCTTAAGTTCTCCGGCAAAATGTCTTGATAAACTTGGGAATTCATTTTTCCTTCGATAATAGCAATCCGTCCAGGCCCTGACGCAGCAAAGCAGCCCCAAACCATGATGCCCCCACCACCATACTTCACAGTTGAGATGAGGTTTTGTTGTTGGTGTGCTGTGCCTTTTTTTTGCCACACATAGTATTGTGTGTTTCTTGCAAACAACTCAACTTTGGTTTCATCTTTCCACAGAATATTTTGCCAGTACTACTGTGGAACATCCAGGTGCTCTTGTGCAAACTGTAAACGTGCAGCAATGTTTTGTTTGGACAGCAGTGGCTTCCTCTGTGGTATCCTCCCATGAAATCCATTCTTGTTTAGTGTTTTACATATTGTAGATTCGCTAACAGGGATGTTAGCATTTGCCAGTGACTTTTGTAAGTCTTTAGCTGACACTCTAGGATTCTTCTTCACCTCATTGAGCAGTCTGCGCTGTGCTCTTGCAGTCATCTTTACAGGACGGCCACTCCTAGGGAGAGTAGCAACAGTGCTGAACTTTCTCCATTTATAGACAATTTGTCTTACCGTGGACTAATGAACAGCAAGGCTTTTGGAGATACTTTTATAACCCTTTCCAGCTTTATGCAAGTCAACAATTCTTAATCGTAGGTCTTCTGAGAGCTCTTTTGTGCAAGGCATCATTCACAACAGGCAATGCTTCTTGTGAAAAGCAAACCCAGAACTGGTTTGTGTTTTTTATAGGGCATGGCAGCTGTAACCAACACCTCCAATCTCATCTCATTGATTGGACTCCAGTTGGCTGACATCTCACTCCAATTAGCTCTTGGAGATGCCATTAGTCTAGGAGTTCACATACTTTTTCCACCTGCACTGTGAATGTTTACATGGTGTGTTCAATAAAAACATGGCAACATTTTATTCTTTGTGTGTTATTAGTTTAAGCAGACTCTGATTGTCTATTGTTTTGACTTAGATGATGATCAGATCACATTTTATGACCAATTTGTGCAGAAATCCATATCATTCCAAAGGGTTCACATACTTTTTCTTGCAACTGTATATATGTTTGTTTATGAGAGTTTAAGTGTGTCTATAAGAACAATTTATAAATGTACCTGAGGTACCTAAGTGTCTGTGATAGTGTCTTAGTAAGTCTTTGTGCATGTGAGAGTGTTCTTACATCTGTCATGGTTTATTATTATTTTTATTATTATTATTATTATTACTGTTAAAAGATATTTTTCCCATTATTTAATCATTCTTTAATTAGTCTCACAGACACTCTAAAAAATTTTATATTTGTGATAATTAGTGATGTCCCGAACTGTTCGCCGCGAATGGTTTGCCGCGGACTTATCATTGAGTAAACTTTGACCCTGTACCTCACAGTCAGCAGACACATTCCAGCCAATCAGCAGCAGACCCTCCCTCCCAGACCCTCCCACCTCCTGGACAGCTCACTGAGAATGCAGCTTCACAATGGATGCTCTCCATGAGGTGGGAGGGTCTGGGAGGGAGGGTCTGCTGCTGATTGGCTGGAATGTGTCTGCTGACTGTGAGGTACAGGGTCAAAGTTTACTCAGTGATGAGTCCGTGGTGAACCATTCGCGAACTGTTCGGTGAACAGTTCGGGACATCACTAGTGATAATGTGTTTATTTTATAAATAGTTGCCAACTGTCCTTGATTGTATTGAGCTTGTGTTTGTGTGTGTCAGTGCCCAGGCCATAAATATATCGAACCATGACACAAGCTTTCTGTGCTGAGGTATATTGTTATAGCTCTCTTAAAAGATATTAGATTGAATGAAGATTTGACTGTGTCCCTGAGATTATTCCATAATTGCGGTACTCTATAGGAAAATGAGGATCAAGCCACTTTATTTTTGTATTGCGGTATGCTAAATATCGTGCTAGTACTGGATCGGAGGTTATAGGAAGTGGGAACAGCTGGAGAGAGCATTCTACTCATGTAAGGTGGGAGCTTCCCAGCTAGATGACGGTAAAACTATTTTATCAAATAGAAAAAAATATACAACTATAAATTTAGCTGCACCTATGTAGTGTAAATTAGCTCTATCGCACACTTTTAAAACACAAAATATATATATAAATATATATAATAACTAAGGAGGTAGAAATAAGACATAAATAATTTTACCTCCTTAGTTATTAAGTATTCTACTTCTGGAATTAACCCTCCCCTACATCCCTCCCCCCCACCCCTCACTCCCCTAATTATGTAGGTGGTTTGATTAAGTTATAATATTTGATATATCTCAGCAAGCTCTCATTTGCTTTTGTATTGAAGTAATTTGGTTTTATTTTAATTTCACGTGTTTCTCCTTCTCCCGCAATGTCATGGCGATCTGAGAACCTAATGGGCATTAGATCTTCCCCGTGTGAAAGCATTGAAACATTGAACGAATTGTCTGTGTGTGTGAATGTAGGGGTGTATGCTTGAATGTATGTTGCCTGTCTGTAAAGAATCTGTAAACTGGGATGCAACAGTGATGCTGTCACACATTATAATACTGAATTTTACCATAAATAAACACTGTCAGGGGGGCGTGGCCTGGACACCGACGGGAGCAGCCGCATGTAACTGAAGCTCCGCGCCATTAGGCCTGAATTGTGCAATTGTACCAGCGTAAAGGGCAGTGTACACCCACAAAAATCAAGATGTCTCACCCCAAGACCAAGCGGCAGGCGGAGAAGGCGGACAAGACGCAGTTTTTTGCCCCAAAACAAACCGCTCCGAGAGACTCTGCTCTGCCGGCGGGGATCCAAGATGACGCTGAAGAGAGTAACGAGGTAACTCATAGTGCGCCCACTGATCAAGGGCCTTTGACCCAGGCAATAATGCAGCACATGCTCGATGGGATGTCGCTTAAAATAATGAACAGTGTGCAAACCTCCATAGGCGACTTACGCAAAGACCTAGTGGATCTCGGCTCCAGGACCTCTCAATTAGAGGAGAAAATGACCATAGCTGAAGAAGCACATAATGAGTTGGCAGACCGGCTGCAGCAAATGGAGGAACGCCTCACAGCACAGGAGGTAAAATTGGCGGATATAGAAGATAGAAGCCACCGAAATAACCTGCGGCTGCGGGGGGTGACAGAAACGGTGAGCATATCTGACCTGCCAGCACACGTCACAGCCTACCTCAAGGCACTGGTGCCAGACATTCCACAAGGGGGGTGCCAAGCACAGGATCCGCCCCGGGTGCCAAATGCTCTAGGTACGCCCCTGTGCGTATGCACTACTATCATACCAAAGAGGCTATCCTAAAGGGTAGTAGAACACGCAAGGACTTACCAGAGCAGTACCGCAGCATCATGCTATTCGCGGATGTCTCAGCGTTCACCCTTCAGAGAAGGAGAGAATTCCAGGACATCACGGCAGTTCTCAGAGAACAACGCATATTATACCGTTGGGGATACCCGGTCAAGCTGCTGGTGCAAAGAGCAGGAAAGACCACAGTAATCTCAACACCGGAGGAAGGGACAGATATCCTGAGAGAATGGGGAATAGAGAGTGAACACCAGCACAACCGGTCCAAAGAGCCGAGAAGGATAACACCGGGATGAAAATGAGCGAAACGCACGTAGACTGTAAACTCGTGTGGCCTGAGAGGGCCTAAAGCCACAGACTTTGCCGAGCCGCAAGTACCATAATGTGTAAATGTTTATGCCACTGTAATGTTTAATACCCAAAGGTTAACACATAGCTAGCTAACTCCCTAGCAACCATTAGCAGTGTGAGTTCGGCACCAGGGTGTAGTAATAAGTGATAACTCTGTGTATTGAAAGGACTGGGATCCCTCAGAGGTAACTACGCCACACCATGCCATCCAGAACAGGGGTTACATAAAATAGCAACAAAAAAACAAAAAGAAAAACCCTCAAGTTAAACTCACCATTGAAAAAGCCACTAAGATACGCACTGCCACAGACAAAAGGCCAGCGCGGAGCGCAAGTAACCTCCCAGGCAAAGGAGCGACACGCTTCTACCCCCAAGGCACTTGGATGAAGTGCCAAGCCACACAAAGGGCATGGTCCTACTTTGTAAATACTTTTGTTGTTGTTTGGTTATATTGTTATGTTAAGGTACTCAGCGGGAGGAGGCCTGTTGCCCACACCGCTGGGGGCTGGGATGGGGACCTGGTGGGTGGTCTCACTCCTAACATCCAAGATAAGATATATACTGTCGCCTATGGGAAGTCACTACAGGTCCTAGGGGTGGCCTCGCTCCGCTTGATGGCACTGGGAGGAGCGAGTCATCCCGCAACCAACAAACACTGGCAATACTCAGCACAACCCTACATGTCTGACCCTATATGAAAATATATACACACAATGTGAGGGGATTGAACATCCCGACAAAAAGACACTTACTATACTGGGAGCTTAAGAAACAATGCGCAGAAGTGGTGTGCTTGCAGGAGACCCACTTCCGTACTAAGGACCATCCCCAGATTATGGAGTTGGAGTATCCACACCAATTCCATTCTACTTCCCCAACTAAAGCTAAAGGCACTTCCATATTGATAAGTAGACATGTCTCCTTTTCCCTAAAATCACAACATATAGACCAATTGAGCAGATACGTAGTGATAGTGGGAACTATCAATGACATAGAGTACACCATCGCGAATATCTATGCACCCAATCAAAACCAGAGGAACTTCCTACACAACATTTTTCAAACCCTAGTGCCTATACAACAAGGTATAACACTCGTTTGCGGCGACTTCAACCACGTTCTTGACCCGACCATGGACTCCACCATACACCGAGCTAGTAGCAGATATAAAACCCTTAGACGCCAGGGCAAAGCCCTCCAGTCCCTGCTACACAAATACCACTACTACGATACCTGGAGGATCACACATCCCTCAGAGAAGGCATATACGCACTTCTCACCTGTCCACAATTCGTACTCTAGAATAGATGGATTCCTCCTTCAGGGCTCCTACCTTAACCAAATCCTGAGCTGTGACATAGCACTCATTACATGGTCAGACCATGCGCCAGTACTTCTGCAGGTGAAAGACATGTATGACTTCAAACACCGCAGCCCATGGAGAATCAATGATTCTCTTCTTTTAAATCCGCAGTTTGTAGCCGACCTGACCACAGACATGAAACGGTATTTTGCGGAAAATGAGACACCTGAGGTGTCGGCCGCAACGGTCTGGATGGCACACAAGCCAGTGGTACGAGGTTTATTAATACGTCGGGCCTCCTACCTCAGAAAACAGACACAAAAACTAACACTAGAGCTACAAAAAGAACTCTATGACTTAAATCTGGCGAATCAACTCTCCCCCACGGATGACAGACGCATATGCATAATCCAAATCACTAGACGTCTGCACGCACAAGCATTAGAACGCACAGAACATAACCTAAACCGCCTAAAGTTACAACAATATACTCAGGGCAACAAAGCTAGCAAACTACTAGTGCACAGACTTAAGACAAGACAAGCTGCACAGAAGATAGCCTACATCACTTCGCACACAGGCAAGAAATTGACCACCCCAAAGGCCATTAGCGATGAGTTCGCACGTTATTATGAGAAATTGTATAACCTGAGACTTAACCCCATAACACCGCAACCGATAGAGAGAGACATACAGACATATCTAAGAGACACACACCTGCCCCGACTCACCACCCAACAGCAGCTGGCACTCACGAAACCATTATGCGCAGAGGAAATAAGGGATGTAATAAGGACCCTACCATCGGGCAAGGCCCCGGGACCTGACGGGTTAGACAACACGTACTACAAGAAATTCACTACCACACTAGCGCCATACCTAGTCAAAGCCTACACACAAGCTACAGCACATAGAGTTCTACCCCCTGAGATGCTGACTGCGCACATAGTTACCCTGCCCAAACCAGGGAAGGCACCCACAACCCCACAGAACTTTAGGCCCATATCCCTCCTAAACACAGACGCTAAAATCTTGGCCAAAACATACGCGCTACGGCTAGGGTCAATACTGCCAACAATTATCCACAACGATCAAGTAGGCTTTATCAAGGGGAGGCAGGGATCGGATAATACTAGGAAAGTACTAAATATCTTACATTACCTCCGTAAACAGAAACAAGGGGGGCTGATGATCTCCCTGGACGCGGAAAAGGCCTTTGATCGCCTAAACTGGACATTTCTGCGTGCAGTTTTGAGAAAGTTTGGCATCCCGGAGGGGTTTGTTTCAGTAGTAGAAGCCCTGTATAGCTCGCCGAGAGCCCAAGTGCTTAACTCAGGTTTCCTCTCGGAACCAATAACACTAACCAACGGAACCAGGCAGGGATGCCCCTTGTCACCCCTGCTATATGTTTTCGCCCTAGAACCGCTAGCGGTAAAAATCAGAAATAATCCAAACATTCATGGCGTCAGGATCAATGAACGAGAATACACTACCAACTTATTTGCTGACGATGTCCTACTGACGCTTACCCAGCCCCAGGTCTCCCTCCCCAATCTCTTGAAAGAGATAACTACTTATGGCACCCACTCATACTACAAACTCAACATAACGAAAACGCAGGCTATGGGGGTAGGGGTCCCGGCTGGCATGATGGACCTACTACAGCGGTCCTTCACACTAGACTGGAGGCAAGACCATCTAACTTTCTTAGGCATTAAAATTACAAAAAACCCGACAAACCTCGTAGCCGCGAACTATGACCCATTGCTGAAGTCTATAGTGAACACATTGAAAGGGTGGGAAGGCAAGTTTCTGTCATGGCTGGGAAGGATGGCCGCAGTAAAAATGTTAGTGTTTCCGAAGTTCCAATATTTAATAAGAACCTTACAAATCCACGTACCAAAAAGTTACCTAGATAACCTACATAAGCTATTTACGGGCTTCATATGGGCCCATCAAAAAGTAAGAGTATCAGCGAAAATATTATGCAGGCAGCAGGCAAACGGTGGCCTGGGAATGCCAGACGTTCGGCAGTACTATAGGGCGGCTATTCTGGCCACGGCTGTACAAACACACGCTAGCAAGGAAGTACCACAGTGGGTAGATATGGAGGCCTCGTGGGCGTGTCCCAAGGGTCTGAAGTACCTATTTTGGGTACCCTATAGACACAGGAAACTCCACCAGGACGTGCCACCCACGACGCGACTCTTATTGAAGGTATGGGACACTGCCACAAAACAATGGGGACAAGACAGGGGGTGGGCGCAAGCGACTCCCCTCTACAGCCTATATCTGGCAAACCCAGCCTTCGACTACAGACAAGCAGGGGATGTAACAGGGTAAGCCACCTATATGACAAAGACAAACTACTTGACTTCCCAGACTTACAAAGGAAATACTCACTACCGCACAACACCATTTTCCAATACCTACAATTAAAATCCATGATACAAGGATCTAACAGCCCCACTGCAACGGCCAACACAAAGCACATTGACCAGATGTGTACAGCCACGACACATCCACACTTTATAATATGCTGATCCAATCACATACAGACCCCCCAGACAAATTCATGGGAGATTGGCAGGAGGACATGGGCAAAACCTTTACTGACCAACAATGGGGAAAAGCATTCTTAGCGCACAAGAAGAGGACGAGTTGTGCCTCTCACTTGGAACAAATGCGAAAACTCCAATACCGCTGGTACCTGGTACCGGAGCGATTGGCAAAGATATATCCAAACACCCCGAACACATGCTGGAGGTGTCAGGGAGATAGAGGAACAATGTTTCATATCTGGTGGACGTGTCCGAAAGTGGCAACATACTGGAGGGAAGTTGAGGAGATAGCGAGAACGGCCCTAGACAAAGAACTCACACTTACTCCGGAGTGCGGACTCCTGTTTATGGGGTTGGAAGAGCTCAACATCACAGACTCACGTCTACTATTTCATATTCTCATAGCAGCAAACACTCTAATAGCTAGAGCGTGGAAGCAGGATCAGGCACCCACTAGAGAGGCCCTGATTCAACAAATCACCACGAATCTGGTATATGAAAAGAAACTGCATAGGCAAAGTCCCTCAAACAAATATGCCAACCTGGCTCATGCGAAATGGGAGTTGGGACTGGGCAATGAGGGAGAGTGACACAAAGAGGGAGAGGTGATGGCAAACAACTGCGCATAAGAACCCACGTGTACATAGTTCTATAGTTTACCGTTTTGATCTGGTTAAAATAGGGGAGCCAAAGTGCAGGACCAAGATACATGGAAAGCTCACAGGAGAGTATAGGCTGGAAATAACATGACGGCCGGGATAAGGCCAATGAGGCCAAGGGCTTTACAACTATAATCTTTTAGCATGTGAGCTACAAGATTACCCCTACCCCCCCCTTCCACCCCCCCATTGGTACCAGATACTTGTCAATCAGGACGAGAGGATGGTAATGATGTACATGACAAGTCATATTTCATGCTGTTTTAATGTATTACTGTAAGGATGTCATTGAAATGTTTGATGAAGGCAAATCATGTAACCCCCTTCCGCCCCTTTTTCTCTTCTGTACCAATGGCGAAACCAATAAAAATTGTCAAATTGAAAAAAAAAATAAACACTGTCAGTAATATAAATTATATTTTTTTCACTTTCCAATTACATAATAATGTCCTGAGCTTTTGAGCTGATTTTGTACTGCTATCAAACTGAGCCAAATGTTATGGCTTAAAATATAAGTTCAATGCCTTAAGTGTGGAAATAATGGCTATTTTATAAGAACTCTCCTGTTTACTATTTTTTTTTTTACATTATTTATAAAAAAAAACTAAAAAAAACCACTGTTATTGTATTTTTTACCGTATTATTTTGTCCTGAATTTTGTACTTGGAAATATCATTGGTGGTTAATAAGTGAATGTTTAGAATTTATGTTTATTTCAACCTGTAACCATTGCTACTATATATCTGTTTAATGCCTGGTTATGAATTATTGCATTGCATTGTGTTACCAGATATAAATGGGTCATTTCATTCTCTTAAGACCCAAAATGATTTTTAAATATTTTTTATGAATTTGGCCACAAAATAACTATGCTCTTGAGAAGTTGGGAAGAGAAAATGAGATGAAGTTGGCCTTTAAGAGTGACTGAGCTAGGGCTTTTATGTGCCCAGGATATTGTTTATGAGAGTTTAAGTGTGTGTATAAGAGCAATTTATAAATGTACCTGAGGTATTTGTAAGTGTCTGTGATAATGTCTTAGTAAGTCTTAGTAAGTCTGTGCATGTGAGAGTGTTCTTACATCTGCTATGGTTTATTATTATTATTATTATTCCTAATGTGAAAATAAATTTTTCCCATTATTTAATCATTCTTTATTTAGTCTTGCAGACACTCTCAAAATTGTTATATTTGTGATAATGTGTTTATTTTATAAATAGTTGCCAACTGTCCTTGCTTGTATTGAGCTTGTGTGTGTCAGTGCCCACGCCGACAGAGGAGACCTGCTTCTTGCTGTGGGCCCTCTTGGACTGGTGGACTGTGACACACATACACAGCACCCCTCACACACACACATCACCCTTTGCACATACACACATCACCCTTCGCACACACACACAGCACCCTTCACACACTGCACCCCCCCCCCACACACACACTGCACCCCTCACACACAGCATCCCTATACACACACAGGACCCATACACACAAACACATACTCTGCAACTCTCACTGCAGCCAGTGTGAATTCAGTCTCTGTGTTTGTATTCAGCAGTCTGTATGTATTCAGCAGTCTGTGTGTGTGTGTGTAAAGCAACCTGTGTGTAAAGAAGCAGACTGTGTGTATTCAGCAGTCTGTGTGCATTCAGCAGTCTCTCTGTGTGTGTTCAGCAGTCTGTGTGTGTTCAACAGTCTGTGTGTGTATTCAGCAGTCTGTGTGCATTCAGCAGTCTCCTTGTGTGTGTATTCAGCATTCTGTATGTGTGTGTGTTCAGCAGTCTGCATGTGTGTATTCAGCATGTTGCATGTATTCAGCAGTGTGTGTGTGTATTCAGCAGCCTGTGTGCATTCAGCAATACATGTATGTATTCAGCATTCTATGTGTATTCAGCAGTCTCTGTTTGTGTTTTTTGTGTGTGTATTCCAGTGTATTGTGTGTATGTACTCAGCAATCTGTCTGTGGGTACTTAGCAGTCTGTATGTACTCAGCAGTCTCTGTGTGTGTACTCAGCAGTCTGTGTGTGTTTTCAGCAGTCTCTCTGTGTATTCAGCAGTTTGTCTGTGTGTATTCAGCAGTCTGTGTGTGTTTTTATGTGTGTGTATTCAGTGTACTGTGTGCATGTACTCACCAGTTTGTCTGTGTGTATTCAGCAGTCTGCAGGGGTAGGGGTAGGTTAGGAGTAGTGTTAGGGAACTGTCAAAGTCCTGAATTGACAAAGTCCCAAATTTTGGAAGTGCCGAAGTCCTGAATTTCGGAAGTCCGCACCGAACTGAATTTTTTGCCCATGCACATCTCTAATATAAACATCTGAATTAGATGACTTCAAAAGTAATCTGATTTGCTTGTGTTAAAGGAACACTTTGTTTTAAAATATTAATACATTTTTAAGTTGTATGTGTTAGTTTATCAGTTTGGAATAATAGGCCCCTTTACTTTAAAAAAATAAAAATAAAAAAAGTTTCAACTTGCAGTTTAACTCGCCTGCAATCCGTGCGCTGCATAGAGGTGCTGACTCAATGCATCTCTATGAGGAGATAATGATTGTCGCAGTGCAGCATTTTGCTGTGCATGCACACAATCCCCCCAATGCTTTCCTATGGGAAAACATTGGATTGGCTGAGGTTATCAAATCTGATGATCTCAGCCAAGGAGGCTGGACTTGGGCCAGCCACGGCGCTGGAAACAAAGTGAGTAAAATCACCTTTTTAATAGGGACAAAGAGTGACCGTAGACCTTAACAGCGATTTTAGAACTATAGTGTCAGAAATACGTTGGTATCCTGACGCTATAGTGTTCCTTTAAATTATTGAACGTATTTTAGTCCAAAGTGACTGACAGTCAGTAGAGGTGTAGGGATTGCACATAAAAAAGTGCCAATTATTCAAGAAGTAATATTCATACTTAGACCCTTTAACAGTATGTTAAAACAAATCATGCTAATTATATTGGCTCTTTTCTCTTTTGCCAGGTTATAACTTTGGAAGGCTGGGTGGATATTATGTATTTTGTGATGGATGCACATTCCTTCTACAACTTCATCTATTTTATCCTTCTAATTATAGTAAGTTGCTTTTTTGTTTAATTTTGCTGGTGTTCTTTATTATTATTGAATACATTTTTAATAATGTGCCTGTGATAAATATGCAAAGTCATTAGTGGATCTTATTATCTAACTTACTAGTTGTTTTAAATCTTAGTATACATTCATGTAAATTCAATATATATATATATATATATATATATATATATATATATGTATAGAAACAAGTAAAAAATGGCGCTATTAACTTTTAAAATAAAACTAATAAAAGAAGCTGCACTTTTCAATGGACTTAAGCTTAAAAACACACTAAAATACCAGGAAAAAAATGTGCTGTGCCTTTAAGATCACTATATATCTCTATAGATAGATAGATATGTGTATATATATATATTTCCTGGCCATGTCCAGGGTAGCTCCTCCTTATCCCTAATTAGACAGGAACCTAATTAAAACAGAAGGTATAAGTAACCCCTCCTACCCCTCCCACCCTCAGTCTTTTTGTTCCTGTCCTATCCCTAGGACAGACTTTGGGACTAAAAACTTTTTCTTTTATGGCTTACCTGAGGATTGGTTCCTCTGGCCCCTTGGGAGTTCGGCCTCTCTCCCTTGGGAAGTCTCCAGTATATGGCCCTGCCCCCCTGGAGAAACCCCTTAAGTGACCAATGGTTCTAACTTTCTGTGACCCGATGGGGTGGCAAGATCATGCCATCACCATAATTCCTGCAGTGACCAAAAGGTGTAGCAGGCTGGGCATGCACATACAGAGCATATGGATTGCAAGGACTAATATGAAATTGACTAACATTCCATGGCTGAAAGAGTTAATGTGAGACTGACTAGCATTAGAGTTGAGCGAACCCGAACTGTAAAGTTCAGGTTCGTACCGAACATTATGGTTTTTGGACCCCGGACCTGAACATGACATATCAGTGTATGTTCGGGTTGGAGTTTGCGATTTAATGGCGCATTTTGAAAGGCTGCAGGGCAGCCAATCAACAAGCGTTTGACTTGTGTGCCTTTAGAAGCCATCACAGCCATGTGCAGCATGTGACCCAGCCTCTATGTATAAGCTGGATTCACGTAGCGCCGCACATGAGCTCTTATTAGTGTAGGGAGAGGATGCTGCAGCTGTGAGGGACAGATTAGGAAAGAATTCTGGTGTTGAATCTGCAAACTATAGCGATTATTTTTGTGGGTGCTATAATACTACATTTTTGGACCCTGCCCTGAGCCCAGTGCCACAGAGAGTGCAGTGCACTTGCAACTGCATGTGTGCCAGGCACATTACTTTACTTTAATCCTGTTCTGGTAGCTCAGTGGGCAACATCAAGGCATTTTTAAAAATTCTAATTTTTTTGGGTGCTAAATAGGACATATGCGACCTGCGGTGCACTTCATATCTGAGAGTCAAATAGAACCGTCAAATACTGTGGTTAAAGCACAGTTACAGCGCAGTTTTAAAAATTCACATTTTTTGGGTGATAAATATTACATTTGTGACACTTCATGTCTGAGAGTCAAATAGAACCGTCAAATACTGCTGTGACATGGCAGTTTTAAAAATTCAATTTGTTTTGGTGCTAAATAGTACATTTGGCCTGCGGTGCACTTCATATCTGAGAGTCAAATAGAACCTTCAAATACTGCTGTGACATAGCAGTTTTAAAAATTCAAATGCTTTAGGTGCTAAATAGTACATTTGGGGTGTGCACTTCATATCTGGTGTATGTGTGCAACACTGGCTAGTTACCGCTTCTCAAGAAAGTCTAAAGACTTTTTACAAAAGTGAAAAATAAGTGTTATTGTGATCGCTTCATATACAGAAGCATTAATATACATTTCTATATTGTGAAAAGACACAAGTACAAAGTTAAAAACCAAACACCAAAACAACGTGCCAGACAATCTAACTGTGCATGGCTAGTGTGATACAATAAGTCTACATCTTAAAAATGCAATATCCCACAGAAGATGGATGAGAATTTTTTTTTTGGTAAATGGAACTTTGATTTGAATTTACTACATCGGTCATTGTAATATTGTTTCACATCTACAACACTTGTTAAACAGATCTAAGTGATAGAAAACACATTGATATTTTCTACACTAGAAACTACCAGATAACAAGCTACTATATTTAACCCAGTTATCTATAGCTAAGAGGTACTTAAACAATATTGTAATTCTGGGGAAATACCCTCACAAGTCAAACTGAGAGGTCAGTTTATAGGGAAAACTATTGCCTGGATACAATTCTAAAACAATTTCCATATGTCCTTTGCCGACTTTACATGCTGGAAAACACAGGTGCCAACTGCTGTGGCTTTCTGCAGTGTGCAGACCGGCAAGGAGGGCAGGGTTGAGGAGTGGGTGGAAGATGATGTGGAGGATCATGAGGTCCTAGACCCCACATGGAATGAAGGTCATGCGAGTGACGTGTGAAGTTTGGAGGAAGAGGCGGTGGTCGCACAGAGGCACGAGCACAGCATAAGAGGGAGCAGGGTGCAAAAGCGGAGCGGCCGTTCCCTAGAGCTCATCGGCATGTATTAGCTCTAGAATTAACACAGTTATCCAAGTAACAGATGGAGCGATCAAATGAACCATAACTGATTTAATGAGCCAGTCGCAGTTTCACTGTAGTGGCTGTGTGTGTCTTCGGCGTTCTCACCCTGCTGCTGCTCACCTGTCTGCACTGCAGCGTAACTTTGGCCTTCCCGCTCACCGCCTCATATGCGACCTGCCCACAAGGTGGAACTCCACCTTGCACATGCTGGAGAGACTGTGCGAGCAGCAACAGGCGATAGTGGAGTTTCAGCTGCAGCACGCACGGGTCAGACTTGCCCTTCACTAGATCCTCGTTAAAGGATTTAAAGTGTACTCATTCCAATTACGGGGCCTGGAAAGAGTCATGTATTGTTATTTATCATCACTACCTCCCCGTGTCGGGAGTGGGTAATTTGCGCGCCTGCTGCCTTCCTTGGATGTGGTAGCCGTTTCTCAGGCTCCCCCTCCGGAATCGAACCCTGATTCCCCGTTACCCGTTGTCACCATGGTAGGCGCAGAAAGTAACATCGAAAGTTGATAGGGCAGACATCCGAATGCGTCGCCGCCGCCACGGTCACTGCCTCCTCAACCTCCTACTCCACATCCACCTCCTCCTCTTAGAGCAGGGTGCAAAAGCAGAGCAGCCGTCCCCTAGACAGTATGCCTGCTACTGCCCACCACACACAGGGACCGAGCACACCAAAGCCAGCTCCATGGAGTTCCCTGGTGTGGCAGTTTGAACGAGGAGAACCCAGTTGATTCCTGTGGCACCTCCCGTTAGTCAAACAGGAGATGGGGCAGGAATCTCTCTCAATCCTTGTGAGTCACCGCAACGTACCGTTGAAGCGCTCACACAGGCCATTGGTCTGGGGGTGGTAAGTGGAGCTCAGGATTGGTTTAATGTGCACAATCTCCCAGTTGGTGGGTCATTTCAGCAGTAAACTGGGTGCCCTGGTCTGAGAGAATCTCCCAGGGGAAACCCATCTGGGAGAACACTTGCATCAAGGCTTCAGTCACAGTCTCTGCCCGAATATTGCTCAGGGTACCGAGTTGCGTAGTCCACAATGGTCAGAATGTACTTCTTTCCAGAGGGACTAGGCTTGGTTAGGGGACCTATAATGTCGACAGCTACTCTGCCGAACGGATCTTTACTATTAGGTAGGAGATGGAGGGGGGCCCTTCTCTTCCCCAATCTCTGGCAGACATCTGGCAGTACTGCCTCAGATCCTGAAAGATGCCTGGCCAGAAGAAGCTGTGGGTGAGCCGAGACGCTGTCTGGCTCCTGCCCAATTGCCCTGCCAAGGGGATATTGTGATCTAGCTTCAGCAGCTCATACCCATACTTCTTGGGTCTGGTTTTGGGGCTAGCGGTCTCTCACCAGCCGTGTCGTTGGGGAGCCCATTGAAAAAGTGCTCTAGCATGACGAGCTTGGTGATCTCCTCCGGGAACTTGGCTTGATGGAAGTTGAGACACTTCCTTGTGATGCAGCATGCCCACTCCACATGGGAGTCCTTCCCCTTTCCGGGTCTCCCTAAACTTTTGGCGATATTGCTCGGGGGTGACCTCATACCGGGCAAGGAGGATTTGTGTAATAAAGGGATAGTCTCTGATCTGCTCTTCTGGTACAGCCCGTTAAATATCCACTGCCTTCCCCACTAGTTTGCTGGCCAGGATGGTGACCCAGTCGCTGGGGTCCACGTCTTGGAGTAGGCACTGGCGCTCAAAGTCTTGTAAAACATCATCAATGCCTTCCTCTGCTTCCTTGAACTCTTTGGGCCAGGGTGGTTGTGCTTCCTGGCACCCTCTTCTCCCTTCTTCCTTCATCTGGGTTCATGGAGGTCGCCCTCTGTCTATTGGCAAGGACATAGGCTTGCACCTTCAAAAAGGTCCCGCTGACGATCTCCTCTAAGGGTGGCTCTCGGTAATATGCCAGGCGCCAGTCCACCTCCTTGCGCACTT
The DNA here is from genome assembly GCA_933207985.1 of Pelobates cultripes. NCBI lineage: Eukaryota > Metazoa > Chordata > Amphibia > Anura > Pelobatidae > Pelobates > Pelobates cultripes. Next base: position 214,621,113 of record OW240917.1, read on the forward strand.
CCTCCTCATCTTCGGCCCCTGGCTGGGGTTCGTTGCCTCACTGCATGCCTGGTCATCCTCCATGAGCGCAGCAATCAATTTGGCTTTGTTACACCCAACAGGCGTTATTCCTCTGGCTCCACACAAGTCCTGCAGTGTAGGTCGCTTTAGAGCACTGTAGTCCATGGGTCTGTTGGCAGGGACATGGGATCCCGCCGCTTGCCACCAATTGAAGCGGGACCTGGGTAACCGATGTTTTTCCCTTTTGATTAGAATAGGTCAGACCCATTTCCCCAGTAACCGGATGGGACACAGTTCCAGGATACAACGTTTGACAATCTTTATTTGGGTACACAGCTTTGCCTCCTGTTGCCTCCTCCTCCTACCCAGCTTCTTCCTCCTCCTCCTCCTCCTCCTCCTCCTCCTCCTCTACCACCTCTTCATCCAGTCAGCGTAACTGTCAGGATTACAGAATGATCCAGCACGTAGAATTGTGTAACACAGAGGACTGATAGGTAACGTAAACCGGACCTTAGAATGGCCAGACTAACGTACCAAAGAATAGTCCGTAATAGCCGAGGTCAAGGGATACAGAAAGAGACACAATGATAAGGAAAAGCCAGGAGTCAGGGATGCCAGAAAACAGGGAAGTCAAAAACAATGCCAAAGTCAAATATCCAGAATAACAAAAATAAATAACGCGCTCTCGGACAACCACAAGGGAAACCACGACAGGGCACTGAGCAGGATGAGAACTGGGCCTAAATACCCCTCCTTTAGATCTGATAGGCTGTAACTGGCCTTTGACTCCAAAGGCAGTTACCAGGTTCTCATTTGCATAATTGCTGCTCAGCATTAACCCTTATGTGGATTTGGTTGCTGCTCACCACAACTCTTCATGTGTTGACAGTAAATGAAATTAACCACATTTTTATAAGCGGATGAATACGTGACAGTAACACCTTCACCACCAACTTCAGCACAGCCAGGGGGAAACGACAGCAGAAGATGCCGTTCTCAGCCTTAATATCCCGCTTCTATGTCTGCTTGAAAAAAAGCTTTGGGCGATGATGGAAGAGGATGTGGCACAGGAGGAAGAGGAGGAGGAAGAGGGGTCATTTCCACGGTTATCAGGCCAGTCATTCACAAGTGGCTCGGAGGGTGGGTTCCTGCATGCACCAGCATAGGCCAGGTACACAACTGTTCAGAATCTCCACACTGTGCCATGGAAGCGTTCAGCTGTCCATCTCCCAAGCACTGGAGAGAAATTCCTGGCCTTTCAAAATTCCTGGCCTTTGAAATACTGTCATTCCATCTGGTGGAGACGGACAGTTTTAAAAACCTGATGGCGTTATTGGACTGCAAGAAATGCACCGCAGGCCACAAATGTTTCTTTTTTGATATGTCGCAATATTTTGGGGGCTACCCCAATTAAAAAACAAACAAACAAAAAAACCAAAAACAAATAAAAACTAAAAAAGTGTTGGCTACCTCCTCCGCCTCCACCGCCGCTTCCACCTACACCGCCACGGTCACCACCTCCTCAACCTCCTAATCCACATCCATCTCCTCCTCCTAGAGCAGGGTGCAAAAGCGGAGAAGCCGTCCCCTAGACAGTACGCCTGCTACTGCCCACCGCATCCAGGGACCGAGCACACCAAAGCCAGCTCCAAGGAGTTCCCTGGCGTGGCAGTTCTTCAATGTGCTGACGACAAGACACGAATGGTTTGCACGCTGTGCAATCAGAGCCTGAAGCGAAGCATAAACGTGCTAAACCTTAGCACAACCTGCATGGCCAGGCATCTACATGCAAAGCACGAGCTGCAGTGGAGTAAGAACCTGAAAAACTAAGAAAGGTCTCAGGCTCCTCCTGCTTCCTCTTCTGCTGCTGTCTCGGCCTCTTCCTCCACCTCTGGAGTGACAGTGGCACCTGCCACCCCGCAAACAGAGGATGTGGCAGCAATGCCACCACGTCCGCCACCGTCCCCAAGCATCTCCACACTGTCCCATGGATGCGTTCAGCTGTCCATCTCCCAAACACTGGAGAGAAAGAGGAGGTACCCCCCTACCCACCCAGGATCCCTGGCCCTGAATGCCAGCATTTCAAAATTCCTGGCCTTTGAAATGCTGTCATTCCGTCTGGTGGAGATGGACAGTTTTAAAAACCTGATGGCGTTATTGGACTGCAAGAAATGCACCGCAGGCCGCAAATGTTTATTTTTTTTTTATATGTCCCAATATTTTGGGGGCTACCCCAATAAAAAAAAAAAAACAGTGTTGGCTACCTCCTCCGCTTCCACCTACACCGCCACCTCAACCTATGGGTCACTTAGTATAAACTATGTACACAATAGCAGAGGCTTGTGAAGGTCTTTTCTCCATGCATCAGGAGTTGAGCTCATTTTGATCAATGAAAGAGAATACCCTGCACTCCAACCCTCTCTCAAATGGATAATTCTGGTGAACCTCCTGACAGCCATGCTTTAGATTTTGATTTATGTTCTTCCAAAGCTAAAATCAAAGATTCCATCTAGTGCTATTTTATGGGTCAGCTGTATTTTTAATTTTTATGTACTTTATGTTATTTTAAGTGATTTCCATATCCACATTTGTTTGCAGGGCACTTGTCCTACTCTAGCCCTTTCCAGGACTTTTTTAGAGGCAATTTGTGCCTAAAAGTTCGGGTCCCCATTAACTTCAGTGGGGTTCGGGGTCAGGTTTAGTAGCCTGAAAATAGCCAAGACTATCCCTCTATATGTTTTTTCCCATATTAAAGTTATATTACATGTTTTTGTGTATCTATCAATCTCTGCTCTTTTAGTAGAGATTTGCTTTGCTAAGGATAAAATAAGAACGTTATGCAGTTATGGAATCAGATCCGTCTGCTCCCAGAAAAAAAGCTCACACTATAAGAAACATAGGTAAGCCATTCTAATTTTTTCTGTGGTTACCAAACAAGCCCTATAGGAAGAAAATCATCCCGATCATACAAGGGACTCACTCTTAAGGATCCTTTGTGAGGCATATGATAAGCGAGCCTTGTAAAAGTAAAATCCATAGATCCTTCTATCTGACAGAATCTTCTAAGGTCAAGCCTTCTAGCTCTAGCCTTTCTTTTGGATGTCAAAAAGAACAGGGCATCTTTTCAAGTTCCTAGTACCATTAGGATCCTTATTATGGAGGAATAGTTCTACACTGCAGTTTTCAACAAGTCTTCATCCATTGGGATATCAAATGTTTGTACCTGGGACTCTGCTCCTAAGTGGACGATGAAGTACTTAGACTGGCTAAATGTTCAACTCTGCCTGTTCAACAATGCAGGATCTCTCTGAGACTCCATGAAGCATAGATGGTCTAGAACACAAAGATTCTGTTCCTAACAGGCAGATGGAGATCCATTCTAGCTCTACATAAGTTTACAGGATTCTTGATCATTCTTCATCATAAAGGCAGTATTCCTAGTACATGGGATGATTTCTACAGATTTGTAGGATGTCAATTCTCATGTACCCATTGCCCCACATCACCAGAGGTTTCTCAGGCTACAGTGGAAGAACACTTTCATTTTTACATCTTCATGGTGAAAGATAAATGTCAGCTGAAATCACCTTGATCCCGCCCAGTACAGAGTATAGCCGGGAACACGGCTTGACACAGTCCAAGGCACGGTACAGCTCTCTTCAGAAAGTGCAGTACGACTTATCAAGCTTGGATGTTGACTGTCATATTACCTTAGCAGAGGAAGTTTTGATCCATGTCCTCCACCATAAATCTAAGTGGACGATGATGGAACAAGGGAGGATATTAACTTTCCTATAGAAATTCCTTGGTGTGTGAAAACTATGAATACCCTCCACCGGGGTTGTGGAACTTTTCTCCAAAATCGAATACCGCTATGGGATCTCCCAAAAGAGTTCTTCCCTCTGCCACCAGGTCCAGTGCTACTCTCCTCTTTCAGAAGATTTCGATACTGAAAGAAAGGCTTAAATAAAAGGGTCTTTCAGGTGTAGAATCTGCTTAATATTAAGTTAGCTCTATCAGTGATATTAGCATTGGGCAGAAGGATATCAGATCTTCAAGCACTATTTGGCATAAAACCCTTTACTGTCTTTCACAATATAGAATAATCCTTAATCTGTTCCTGAATTTAGTCATAAAGTTGCTTATTCTCTCCATATTAATGAAGAAATTATTCTTCAAGCTCTAAAAGCCTATTGATTGGAATGAAGACTCCGTAATTAAACTTTCTTCTCTTGTCCTAGATAGATGTCTTAAGATACTAATAGTCTATTTATCTTTACTAATGCACCAGGAGATGTCTTCATGCCACCATACAAGCCATCAGCAGAGGGATAGTCTTGGCTATTTTCAGGCTACTAAGCCTGAAAATTACAGTAACTAAAGGTAAATGTCAGGCAGTGAGCGGGCTGTGCCCAGTGTCCCCACTCTAGGCTGGCCACGGGGAGCGGCCCTGGCGGAGAATAAAGGACAGGGAGGACCGGCGGAGAGCCCATCTGCCTCAGGAGAGAGCCAGCACAGTGTGCAGCTCCGCCGCTTGTGAGTTACAGACTGTGCTTTATCTCGCGATCTCTAGCCTGCAGGGCGTTGCCATGAGTTACCACAGCAATGCTCTGACTTCTGGATATCACGAGGTACAGCACAGTATGCAGCTCACACCGGGCGCAGCTGCAGATGAGCATGGACACTGTACCACCAGGGAATGAGAAAAAAAAAGGTATTTCTAACACCCTCCTTTACTGTCACTAGTCACCCCCTCCCCCAGTCACTCTGTCACCCCTCCCTCAGTCATTCTCACCAGTCATCCCCCTTCCTCAGTCACGGTCACCAGTCACTCCCCTTCCTCAGTCACGGTCACCAGTCACCCCCTCCCTCAGTCACTGTCACCAGTCACCCACTCCCTCAGTCACTCTGTCACCCTCTCCCTCAGTCACTGTCACCAGTCACCCCCTCCCTCCCTCTGTCACCAGTCACCCCCTCCCTCCCTCTGTCACCGCCTCACTTTATCACCAGTCACCCCCTCCCTCACTGTGTAATAAAAAGTCTAATATTATATAACATTTTCTATAAAATTATAGAAAAAACTTTTTAAATCATTTGGGGAAAAAAAGTAATTATCGGTTTTCGGCTGAGGGCATCTTGAATTTTCTGTTTTGGCCCAGAATTTTCATTTTGGTGCATCCCTCTATATGATATTATTTATTTATATATATATATATGTATGTGTGTGTGTGTATGTATGTATGTATATTTGTATAACCTACATATATTGTGATCTTAAAGGCACAGCACACTTTTTTTTTTCTCATTCATGTAAATGCTGCTTGCTAATCTTATCTAATATTTTATTTTTTATCTAGATTGGATCATTCTTCATGATTAATCTTTGTCTTGTAGTCATTGCAACCCAATTTTCTGAAACAAAGCAAAGGGAAAATCAACTTATGAAAGAACAGAGAATTCGTTTTCTCTCAAGTGCCAGTACCTTAGCCAGCTTTTCTGAGCCTGGTAGTTGTTACGATGAACTGATAAAGTATTTGGCGTACATAGTTTGCAAGGCAAAGAAGGAACTTGTCCAATTCTACAGAGATGCTCTATTTAAAATGGGTTTCGCATCCAGCCCAATGAAAAACAAAACAGAAAAACTGACTTACGTAAGCAAGAGGAGAAGATCTTCTGTGCACCACCTAATTCACAACCACAACCATCAACATTATCATCTAAAAAATGGAAATTTGCAAGCACCAAAGGCAAGCCCTGAACTCAATGAAGTGGATGTCGGCTCTCATCAGAAAGGAGGCAGATTCATGTTTTATTTTGCAGGGAGATCACAAACCTCACCGGTCACATCGGTCAGCAATACACAGTCAATTCACAGCATTTATCATGCTGATTGTCACCTTGAACCTGTGAATTGTGAGCCTGCCTTAAATCCACCAGGGGCTTCTGTAACAAAGTCACAGGTGATTCCCAAAAATATACTAGGTAAACATGTATACCCAACTGTTCATCCACGTATACCAACTGATATAGACAGGAAGACCCAACAAGCTGAACTTTCAGAAATTCCTATGATTACATGTGATGCTCCTATTCATCCAGAACAAGTTTACAGCTCAATGAACAGGCTGCTAGAGAATCAGAAGACAGGTAGTATAAAACATTAATCATATGTGGAATCCATTACTGAAATTGAAGTGTTATGTTTAGTATAGTTGATATTATGTACTTCAGGCATTGTATAATCCAGTGTGGACCATGTCCAGTCAAAGGAAAATGCATTCTGCTTATCGTGTTGAATTCTCTGATGCAGCTGAATCATAATATCCCTTTGGATTTCTGGTAGGATTGTGGTTCATGATGTATTCAATTTGTGGATATAGAGTGCAGTGTTATGGTTCAAAGAGGTGTCGGGTGTTTTCACCCAATGTTCATAGTGTATCGTTGGTGTCATATTTAGATGGTTTTGGATACATAATGCAGAAGTTAGACTTCTGCATTTTCTGAGTGAGAAGCAGAGGAGATGTTCTTTCGGTGCAGGGAGTACCCTGTTTTTTCTTATGCAACTTGTCAAGAATGGGGGAATGGCATCTAAAAACACTAAAACCTCTACGGTGAGTTACAGTAATTATGGTATTTAAAACACCATTTTATATCAAAACAGGGACCTAAGCAGGAAACCAATTTGGGGACCACCCAAATAAATAAAGATAGAGAAAGTTTCTGTATGTGTTTGTACCAAAAAGATTTTGGTGAGAACAAACACAATACAATTCCCCACAGTGCAAATACAAAAATTGCTGTTATCTATTACTTGCATTAATCAACTAGGAGTATGAGAAGACTGTTTTGGCCAAAGAAATTATTTTTACGCAACTATCCCAAAGTTACATGCAAATATGCAGACAAGTATAATGTTTTAGACTTAGCAATGGATACTGGTTTAAACACTGCTTTTTTTTTTTTAAATAAAGCATTGCCTATGACCTAAAAGGATCAGTTTTCAGGTCACTGATCCTTTTGGAATATAACCCACGGTTTTGCTGGTTAATCAATTAAAGCTTTCTAACTGAAGTAATACAATTCCCTATTGTAGTAATACTACTCACTCAGTCCGTCTATCTATGTATATATCATCATATGTATCTATATATCTACTAGTGTTCAAAAGTTTGGAGTCACTTAGAAATGTCCTTGTTTTCAAAAGAAAAGCAGCTTTTGTTCTTCTCCATTAAATTAACATCAAATTAATCAGAAATATAGTATAGATATGATTGTTGTTATAAATGACTATTTTAGCTCGAAACGGCAGATTTGTAATGGAAAATCTATATAGGTGTACAGAGGCCCATTATCAGCAACCATCTGTCCTGTGTTCAAATGGCACATTGTGTTTGCTAATCCAAGTGTATCATTTAAAAAGGCTAATTGGTCATTAGAAAACCATTTTCAATTATGTTAACACTGCAGAAAACTGTTGTGCTGACTAAAGAAGCAATAAAACTGGTCTTCAAGAGATAGTTGAGCATAGTCTGGAGCATCAGCAATTGTGAATTCAATTGCAGGCTTATGATTGACAGAAACAAAGAACTTTCTTCTGTAACTCATCAATCTATTCTTGTTCTGAGAAATTAAGGTTATCCCAAAATGAGAAATTGCCAAGAAACCAAAGTCATCGTACAGTGCTGTGTACTACTCCCTTCAAAGAACACCACAAACTGTCTCTAACCAAATTAAAAAGAGGATTGTCAGGTCCTGGTGCGCAACTGAGCAAGAGGACAAATATATTAGAGTGTCAGGGGTAGGCAACCTTTGTTACTCCAGATGTTGTGCACTACTTTTCCCTTTATGTATTGGCAACATTATAACTGTAAGAGCATTATGGAAGGTGTAGTCCACAACATCTGGAGTGCCAAAGGCACTGGTCTAGTTTAAAAAGCAGACGCATCACAGCTTTTAAATAGTACCTACACACCATAATTCATGATGACCAAGTAGGCTTTGTTAAGGGCAGGCAGGGAGCGGATAATACCAGGAAAGTCATTAACCTCCTCCACCACCTGACTAACAGGCGCCGAGAGGGACTATTTGTCTCTCTCGATGCAGAAAAAGCAGTCAACCGCCTACATTGGGGGTTCCTAAGAGAAGTGCTGGGTAGGTACGGTATACCCCAAGACTTCGGGATGGCGGTGAAAGCACTATATGGCTCACCCACAGCTAGAGTACTCAACTCAGGATTCTTATCGGAACCGTTCAAGCTCACGAACGGCACGAGACAGGGATGTCCTCTTTCCCCCCTGCTGTACGTCCTGGCGCTACAGCCACTAGCGACAAAAATAAGAGAAAACCCCTCAATTCACAGCATAAAGGTGGGAGACACAGAGTACAAAGCCAACCTGTTTGCAGATGACATATTACTCATGCTTACGCAGCCGCAAATATCGCTACCGAACCTTTTGAAAGAAATACAAATACACGGAGAGCAGTCGTATTACAAGCTCAATGTCACTAAAACTCAAGCCATGGGGATAGGGGTACCGCACCAAACTATAGAACAGCTCAGGATTGCATTACCGCTAGACTGGAGGGATGATCACCTCACATTCCTGGGACTGACAATACCCAAACACCCGGGAGGGCTATTGGACCTTAACTATGGGAAACTACTGGAGGAAAATAGGGAAACCATGAAGAAATGGGACGACAAGTATATGTCTTGGATAGGGAGATTAGCAGCGGTGAAAATGATGATGCTGCCTAAATTTCAGTACCTAATCAGGACACTACAGATTCACGTACCCAACTCATATCTGAGACAACTACAGCAGATCCTTACTAGCTTTGTATGGCCATACAAAAAAATCAGCTACAAAGGTGTTAACTCAACCTATAACACTGGGAGGGATGGGACTACCAGAGGTGCAAACATATTATAGAGCAGCACTCCTAGTCACGACATTACAAGCACACACAGCCCAAAACCCACCACAGTGGGTAGCGATGGAGTCGACCTGGACATGTCACAAGGGCACCTCTTTTGGGTCGCACATAAAAAGCAGCCACCACTACCAGACATGCCCAACACCACAGAGCTACTGCTAAAAGTGTGGGACACGGTCAAACCACAATTGGGTTACAAACACGAGTGGACATTGGCCACCCCAATGTACAGCTTTCACATAGCATTCCCCACTTTCGACCACCAAATGTGGAACAAAGGAGGATGCACGACGGTCAGACACCTATATAACCAGGGAACCCTAAGACAATTCCCAGAGCTACAGCAGAGACACGGCCTACCACAAAGGGCTATGTTTTCCTATTTACAGCTCAAGGGAATTTTATCCAACACCACCACAACGACAATCCCTTCCCATACCGAACGTATAGAAAAAGCATGTGAAGCCGGGTCCGTACCCAAAAAAGCACTTTCGCTCCTATACACTATACTCAATACTCCGAATCAAGGAAAGATAGATACATTTAGGGAGGCATGGCATACAGATATGGGCAAAACATTCACTGAGGAACAATGGGGAAAAGCGTTCACGGCACACTAAGGCAGATCGAGGTGCGCATCACACTTAGAATTAATGCGTAAGATAAATACAGATGGTACCTGGTGCCAAACAGATTAGCAACTATATACCCCAATACCACAAAGACCTATTGGAGATGCTTGAGGGAGGAGGGAACGATGTTCCACATATGCTGGACCTGCCCGGGCATTAGGGATTACTGGAGATTAGTAGAGGGGATAATTCAAGGGGTCCTACACACAGAAGACAAACTGAGTCCGGAAAGAGCACTATTATTTATCTCAATAGACACACGCACAGAGGCACAGACGACCTAATAAATTGCAGCCAACCTCTTAATAGCCAGAGGATGGAAACAGACACAAGCCCCGGAAAGGAGCAAACTAATAAACCAGATATCCCTAAACCTTACCTTTGAAACTACAACAAATCAACAAAAGCAAACGGCAAAGCACAAGGAGAAAGCGAGACAGGAATGGGAAAAAATTCTCAAACGGAAGGGGGGAGAGGGATGAGTTAACAAGGACGAAGGGAACCAAGAGACGAACAAAGGAAGGAGCGTAGAGGGACTGGTAGCCCTAAGCAATACAGACAAAAAAAAAAGAAGAGAGCCAAGAATAGCCTCGACGACAAGGCCAGAGGAGATGGTGCACAGGGACATAATGATTACAGATATATTCTAGAGGTAAAGCGGAACAGTTGCCCACATTGTAGATAGTTGGTAGACACCACACCTTAACCCCTCCACTACGAACGTACATAAAGACAAGACCCGACTAAACCATATACTGGTATGGACAGAATGCAAGCACGCACATACAATAACCATTACACCTATGCCACAACAGAGACAGAAGAACAAAATGAATAAAATGTTAAAACTGTCAGAATTGTTGATATTGCTAACAATGAAGATGTAAAGAGCACCAAACCAGTCTACCCCTCCCCTCTTCTTTTCTGTACCCCAGTTATGTTTATCGACAAAATAAAAATTGTCAAATTTAAAAAAAAAATGGTACCTACAAAACACTATCTCAACATCAACAGTGAAGAGGCGACTCAGGTATGCTGGCCTTCTAGGCAGAGTTGCAGAGAAAAAGCCATATCTCAGACTGGCCAATGCAAAGAAAATATTAATTTGGTCAAAATAACACAGACACTGGACAGAGGGAGATTGAAAATAAGTGTTATGGAAGATGAATATAAATTTGAGGTATTCGGATCACAAGGAAGAACATTCATAAGTCGCAGACCAAAAAGATTCTGTCAGAATGCTGAACTCAATCTTCCAAGCATAGTGGAGGCAATATTATGGTCTGGGGTCCTTTGGTGGTAGTAAAGTAGAAGATTAATACAGGTTAAACCTGACCTTGAAGAAGGAAGGATATCACTTAATTTTTCAAATCCATGCAATACCCTGCAGACACTTGATTGGAGCCAATTTCCCCCAACAACAAGATAATTACCAAAAAGCACAACTCAAATCTGTGCAAGAACTGATTAGGTAAGAATAAGTCAACTGGTATCCTGTCTTTAATGGAGTGGTCAGCACAGTCACCAGATCTAAACCCTAAAAAGCAGCTTGATCGTATGGTAAATAAGAAATGCCCATAAAGCCAAATCCATTTGTGGGAGGTACTTCAGTAAGGATTGGGGGGGAAATCTCTTCAGATTACCTCAAGAAATGGAAAACTAGAATGCCAAAGGTCTGCAAGGTTGTAATTGCTGCACATGGAGGGTTTTTTGACTACAGCAAAGTTTAAAGGACACTATTATTTTGCTTAAAATTCATTATTTCTAATCCTATCAATAACTATATTTCCTATTAAAACTCATTCCATGTATTTGTTTCATGTAAAATAAGGACATTTCTGAGTTACTCCAAACTTCTCCAGCTCTGAGAAGACTGAATGCAGCATGGGTGGCCAGCAAGACCAAACTTAGGCCTTGATTTAATAGTGTTGGTTAAGCTTTCCAAATTTAATATATTTGGATAAACCTTTACAATTATTTTTTCAACATATTAATTTATTAGAAAATATATTGTATATAAAAATATCAATATTTAAATATATATATATATATATATATATATAAAAAATATGTATCATAATATTACATAATTGTAATGTTTATAGAAAAATATAAAATCATTTGGAAGCCATACTTCAATTGTTTGACAGATTACATTGCAACCATTACCACCAACAGATTGTAGTGATTATTAAGCGTGACGTATTCCTCTAATCTAGCAATAGCAGGTTTTACAGGGTGAAATTGCAAGGTTAACAAAAAAACAAAAAACTAGCATCTAGGCATACAAGATTAAGGAAATTAAGAAATCGGAATGTATTGGAAGGAGCAAATATAAAGTAAAAATACTAAACGTATATATCCATAAAATTCTGAAGAAAATATATCCGTTGTGCAGTTATAATAAATCCTAATAAATGTAAAATAATAGATATCATACTTCTTACCAAAATGCTTAAGAATAATACTGAATTTGTTTAATTCACTCGAAAGCAATTTGAAGATATGCAAAGTCTGGTCCATATCATATATGGAGTCACACATTAACAGAGCTGTATCCACCAAACTGATAGTAGAATATTAACTAATATACACCTGACATTGAATAAAAGCTTATACAAATTTGAAGATTAACTTCCCAGATGTGCATAAAACTTGTAGTTCAAAGTAAATGTTGGTGGTTTGACCCCTTTTAAGTTTAATTTGTGCAAACTCTCATCATTCATAATAGAATAAAAATTATATAATTTTAGTTCTTAAATTACTGTGCTGATAAGTGGTCTACCTCTATGATGTTATTAAACAGAGACATATTAAGTTTTCCTGGAGCAGAAAGCTCTCACGTGTTAATTATGGCATGAATAGCTTACCCATTCACTTTTCACTACATCACTCTCAGTTATTCAATAACAAGATATGTAGTTGAAAAAGCACAGAGATTCTTTCTCCTTCACTGTTGACGTAGCTGGCCAATCCAAATACAGTAGCCTACCAGTTTATGTGGGTAGTGGATGGAATGTCAGATATTTATCAGAATGCTGTGTTCTGAAAAGTGGTGCAAAGTACTACAAAAAAGGGGGTAATTAGCATGAAAACCATCGGAACCAGCAGTTGATGGCAAATATATCAAACGTTTAAATGGACAAAGAAGGACACTATAATTTTACGTGGAGTGTGTGGCCAAAGGTGGGCTGTTCTAAAATATTTTAGGTAGCTAAAGTGTAATTTAGAATAAGAACAATGTATCTTATTTACATGGACTGATTTCTAAGCACTATTAATGGTAGTATAAAACAAATTATTGTGAATAATATTGATGTGGATTACTGTTATACATTCAGAAACATCAGTATTGAGCTCTTAGAAAACTAGGACATTTGGATAGAAAAGAGACCCTCCAATATAGGGATAGTTGGGAAGTGTGCTGCATTACATCTTTGCATCACTTTTTCAGAATATGGTACTTTGATAAATCTCCTGGTGAACGATGCCAGTTCAGCCTTAACAAACTTCAACTTAAAACATGAGTGAAAAAGGGAAAATTAAACTATGTATAAAAACTCAAAATAAGTAATTACACTACAAAATAGAATGTAAAACCAAAGCAGAAAACAGGATTTATATAGGATTACATACCTCACATATTTAACTGATATAGATGGAGATCTTAAAAGTTGAAGTTAATATGTGATACCATCCATAGTGCAGAAATGCTAATTTTTCACTAGTAATCTCTTATTTTAGGTGTCTGCAAAACTCCATGTAAAAGTCAACCTACAAAATCCAATGCTGGGTACAGCGAACTTCACCTACCAAATAAGGAGACAGTGGACTCTGAGATTGATGGGGAATATGAGATCACCCAGGACACTCAATGTAATGTTAAAACTGAAGTACACAAAGGGAAAGATAGACCGAAAAGCTTGAGTAATTGTTTGAAACTGTGGAAACTAGTGTGCGAAACATTTAGGAAAATTGTTGACAGCAAATACTTTGGCCGTGGGATTATGATTGCAATTCTAATTAACACCCTCAGCATGGGTGTAGAATATCATGAACAGGTAACTTAACTAAGTTTGCTTATTTTTATTTTTTTAAAGAAATTCAAATGTACTATATAACAGAGTTGACAGAAACAGAACTATTCATGTAAATATGCTACCCTTATATGGTTTCTGTGTTTTTTAAAGAATGGAATAAAGAGAATATATAAGCAAGATTTTACAATGATATACACAAATTGAAACCAGCCAACAAATCAGAGCGCTCTGACTGATATTTCAAAGCACGCAAAGTCCATTATAAAGGATTACACCTGAGTCTGCACTGAGCTCACAAAGGGCAAAGACGGATTTTTAGCATGGCGTGTTTTATTTTTTTGGTGTTTTTTTCCCCCCCAATTTATGTCTTTTCAATTATTTTTAATAGTGGATTTGTATTTGGCCTTTGTAATTTGGTCTTTATTTGGCCTTTTGTGGTGCTGCAGAAAATAAGACTGTTGAAGGGAAGTAAATACAGATGTGTGTTTGCATTTGGACAGTGGAGTGTCCATTTAATATTTCTATTGTACCTCCTTTATCTTCTGAAGTCCCTTCACAGTAGCATGACTGAAGCAGGGCTTTGATAAAGAAGAAACAGAGCGTCTCCCCCTACACAGGCATTATAATTGCTCCATTAACTTGTTACCAGGAACTATGCCCCCTAAAGGTAGGGGTTCTTTCCCAGAAAGAGAACCAAATCATTAAGGAATATATTCAGGATATCCTGGATAAAGGTTTTTTTTTAGGTGTTCATCCTATCCTCCTGGCACTGGTTTCTTTTTGTTTAAAAAAAAAAAAAAAGGAAGGGTATTTGCGCCTATGCATAGACTACAGAGGGCTGAACAAAATCACAATTGGAAATGTATATCCCATTCCTCTTATAATGGAATTATTTGACTGGCTTAGGGGTTCTTGTTATTTCACTAAGATAGAATTAAGGAGGAACATATATTTTGGTCTGGATTAAGGAGGAAGACAAGTGGAAGACTGCATTTAACACCCGAAGCAGACATTATAAATATACAGAAGATTTAACCCCTGTGTCTGCTGTTCCAGCTTGCAGGGGATTCAATGGGGAAAGTCCTTGTAAGGACTAGAGCTCCCAGGACTGAGTGTCGTCCAGTGCCTGGGGGTGTCGAATTCCCCATTCGGCTCCAGTAAGGAGCGGTTCCAGGGCCCCAGTGAAGCCGCGGCAACTGTGGGCATAAGTGCTGCGGTTTGTCCCCTGTTCCAGGTAGGAAGCGGTCCTTGACGGAGGTACCCAGTCGGGGTACAGGGAGCTCTGTTACACCAAGTGCTAATTAAGTGCCAAAATAAAACAAACCTGGTTTGAGGTGCAGTTCATCGCAAGCATGCCCTTACGTCAAGAAGCAGCACCATTCTGTTATTGTCTCAACCTGGTCTGATACACAGTTACTAATCAGTCCTGCTATCCTCCAGTTTTCTAATTGCAGTGTGGCTGCTTGTGTATGAGCAATGACTATTTTCAGATTTACAATGCCAACTTAATTACTTAATAAATATTTTTCAGTCTGCAAATAAAGGGTAGTTTTGGTAGAAGTGAAGTAGATAATATAATAATATGCAAAAAGTGATAAAAATATCTGTACTGTTATTTGCTTTTGCAGCTATATTTTCCCTTATTGTTACTATTAACATACACAAACTTATATACACAGCTCGCAAAATATTTTATAAATAAATACGATACAAGCCAGAGATCCTGATTAACAAAAGCATAACCTGCAATGCTACTAGACCTGGAAACAAAAAACAAATGCTTGCTGGACTCCGTGAAAGACCAGTATGTAATGAGAGAAGTACTCCAGAAAATGAACTGCTTCTCTGCATCATTACCCAAAGCAAAGTACAAGAGATTCCTGAAAACAGACTCATTCACATATGTTTTATTATAATAATAATAATAATTAACAATAGTGATGTTCCGAACTGTTCGCCGAACGGTTCACCACAAACGGTTCGCCACGGACTCATCATTGAGTAAACTTTGACCCTGTACTTCACAGTCAGCAGACACATTCCAGCCAATCAGCAGCAGACCCTCCCTCTCAGACCCTCCCACCTCCTGGACAGCTCACTAAGAATGCAGCTTCATAATGGATGCTGTCCAGGAGGTGGGAGGGTCTGCTGCTGATTGGCTGGAATGTGTCTGCTGACTGTGAGGTACAGGGTCAAAGTTTACTCAATGATGAGTCTGTGGCGAACAGTTCGGGACATCACTAATTAACAATAAATAATCAAACATTAGTGATAAAGTGTCTATATTCACCTTGGATTGGAAGCAATTATGTAAGGGACAGTGGCATCAAGAAAAGTTTAAAACTTGTAAATCAAAAAATCTAAGTTTTAAAAGAAGATGCTTAGCAAATCTGTCTTGCCAAAATGACTTGGTGTCACTTCATCTAGACATCAGATTAGTTAAAACTGCTAGCTCGTGTATAAATGAAGAGTTATTGTTATGCATGTTGATCTTCCTGGGCATTTGATATTCCAGATGAATTTTTTCCCCTTCATTTGTTTGTGCCGGGGAAAACATGGTAGAAGTGGTTAACTATAACCTCAAATAAGTAAACACATTCGTCAGTCCAATAAGAAATTGTAAAGAAGAACACGTCTGAGACCTCAGCATATATAACAATGTTATGTTTGCTTACTGTTAACTAGGCTCGGCCTAGATGCAAACCTTTTCTCAGGACATTCCTTCTGCATAGGGGCAGCATCTTCAGCTTCCTCCAACCACATTCCAGCTCATATTATCAAGGCTATGGGACGCTGGAAATCGTCCACTTATACTCTTTACATTCCAAACCCAGTTAAAGAGCTAAGGCAAGCTTTTCTTGACGTGTCCAAATAAACGATGTTTGTTATATGAATACATTTTGTATGGTATTTTTCTTTTTGCCCTCTTTTATTACAGGCCTACTGCTTTGTTGGTTCCGGCACACCACAACCGACTGGTGTAATTTGAATATGTTTATTGGTTATAATAGGCTATGTTACCTTATCATCATGGCTATATTGCCCCGACTACAAATATATATCTCAACACATTTTCTTTTAGCATTTTTTAAAGATATATTTAGCTATAACATATGAGCTCATAGGTTAGTTATTGCAGCTATTCAATAAACTGAATAATGTGGAAAATGCATCTATTAGGCCAATAAATATAAAATATTTTCCAAATCCGCTATTTCTCTTATCTTGGCATTCATATGCAACATGTTATATATCTAAAGGATGCACCTACCTCTGCTAAATGCCCTCCCTTTCTATACTGTATGTGTGGTCACTTGCATCCAATTCTTAATACAAATGCAATCATTAAGGCATATTATCAATGCTGGCACACCAATTATATACACAACAAAACCAATGCTTTTGACATTAAGACTAGCGTTAATTACCATGTACACAAATTTGAAGTACATGGTTGCATTACAATAATGTATTGCTTTTTCTTTTCTTTGTTTTGCAGCCTGAAGAACTGACTAATATCCTGGAGATCAGCAATATTGTGTTCACAAGCCTATTTGCTCTGGAAATGCTTTTAAAAATGTTGGTGTATGGACTTTTTGGGTATATTAAAAGTCCTTATAATATATTTGATGGCATCATTGTGATTATCAGGTAGTGTTTGGATTTATTTATACAATCTCAGTCATACAATATTTAAGTTGCAAGCTGTAATTTGAACAATCTTCTTTTTCTTCATATGACATTTGCCACATAGCTGTATTGTTTCTGTTGAGTTTCCTTTGGGATGTTAGGTATGTTTGCTAAAATAACTTGAGTATAATTCAAACAAATGGATAGATTTTTGCACGATGAGGAAATTCAAGCAGAAATTCAGAAAAAAATTGTGGACCAAATTTCGGGCAAATGTTGGTTCAGCTTGCCATGAACCGTGCTCTCTTGTGAGAATCACCTGGATAGGCATACCTGGATAGGCATACCGGGTATGCCAAACAAGATTAACACACCAGCCCTAAGTTCAAAAGAAGTCAGCAGCAATTCCCCACGGACCCAGTATCTAGCAGTGCTAAAGTCTATCACGTTTTGGGGTCTCTACCGAGAACTAGATTGAACTTGGATTCTCCCACATCTCTCCAAATTTCCCTCCACAGGTATGGGTGGTGCAGCAAGGCTCGCCGCTCAGGTAGGCTTTTTAAAAAAGCCATACTGCTGGTTATGGCAGATATGTCCTGGTGTAGGTGCTCAAACCATCCCTCCCTACCGACCCCCATCTCCCTCCAGAAGGTGGGCAGCATGGTTTGGTTGGATTGATCTCTGGGACACTTTGGCCCTGACATTCTCACAAATCTGATCGAAGGCTGACAATGCCCCTTTCAGCAGAGAGCCAGACTGCACATTATTCAGCATCTCTGCCATCTTAACACAGTCAGGCCTTTGTTGCAGAGGACCCTTCAGTGCTTCCTCCAACCAGTAGTCCTCCTGTAAAGACCAGGATAACTCCCACCTTTCCAAAGTGGGGAACAGGGCCTCAAAGTTGAATTGCAGAGAGCTGGTGTACTAAAGAGATAGGGTTGTAAACGCCTCCGCATTTAATTACCAGAGTAGGTCTCAAATCTCAGGAGTTACAATCTCCAGTAAATCGGGCCCATGCACGGTATTACAGCAAGGAGAATAGCACCTGCCCTCGTGCTATAGCCAAGTCTTATGCTTTGGAGTAGGATTTACTGATAAATCGCATTTCAATAGGCTTTTTTTTTAACCAGATCCCGGAAGAACGAAGTAAAAGTAAACATCCGTCCGGCATGACATTCAGGCTCCACTCCCCCCAATTTACATTGAAAAATATTTACATTTTCAAGTTTGTATGAAAAGTAGTCTATACACAAAATTGTTGTTTTATTATAAATTTATGTTGTTTGCTAAATATCAATGTTTCAAGTAAATGTTATGCTAATATTTTTTCAAGCACAAAAATATTTTTTATTTAAGAATTTAAATTAAATGAGTCCACAATAATTTCAACAGGGATTCATACTGAAAGTTAGTTTAGATTTTTTTTTTAGAGAGAGATTTGAATCATGGGATATTTAATGATTACTTATTAAATTAAATATTAAATTATTATTTGGTATTAGTATGATTAACACAATTGATAGATACAGTTTGAAAGATCCATTGCATTAGGTAAGATAAAATCTGTGACCCATGAGCTTAGAATTAGAGAATAGGAGGGACCACGTTATTGTGCCCTACTTGGTTAATAAGGATTTTTGTGTATCCCTCTTTATTTGTATTTATTTATTATTGTAATTGTTTTATTTTTCAAAAATGCAGTAAAAAACGGTGTATGGGTGAAGCGCTATATACAAATGGATAACCAAAGTGGAGAGATAATGCCCCGTGATAAACACCAGAATAATGAAAAAATGCCTTCTGTTTATATAGTTCACAATAATCCTTTATAGGAATTTCCTAAAAATATAAACAGAAAAAACCAAACATAGTGCAAATCTGTAATAATGAGAGGTGTGGTAGAAATATACAAAGGTCCCACTCACACTTTTAGGAGCTAAAAGGGTATAGCTCAATTGAAGCACTTTCAGAGTCCGTAGAGGCGACTCTTATCCCTTCTTTTAACTCTTCCTTTCTTGTATTCTGGAATGTATAAAGGAAAATACCTCTGGTGCAATAACGTAGGCTAGGTGTATATATAATAGTAGGGGAAATAGGGAAACCCAGAGCCATCCACATCGGCTCTGATCCAATAGCTTATGTGGATTGAGGACCACACTCCTTCTTTCTGAATAGCAGGAAAATGCCAATAGTGTATCTCAAAAATATAAACTTTATTGACTATATATACAATATAAGTACAATATAAATATAAAAAATATATATATGCAAAAAACACTATAATGGCATAAAAAGTCCAGTAAATAAAAAGTCTAATTGTTTTATTTGCTCAAGCAGTCAGTGAACATTTTGTAAATAGGAAATAGGGGAAATGTGTTTGGTTTAACCCCTTAAGGACCAAACTTCTGTCCTTAAGGGGTTAAAGCAGTACTAGAGATAAGAAGCTTTGCTTTCAACACCCTTTTAAATGATAAAGTTACCCTTTTCTGTGTAAAAATTTATCACCGATAACATGGCATTGATTTTTATTGCGACTTCTACAGGTTTTTATGTAAAAAATGTTTCTTATGATATTTATTGCATAGAAAACACTACATTGTGTTGCTCAAACTACTTGTAATAGCATTCCTTACTAAATGAACTGTTTACCCAATTCCTTTCTCATAATTTACATTCCTGGGTTTCTGTGAATGTGTATCCCCAGAATAGTATTTTCCTATTAATGCAAGGTATTTGTTCAGGTGATTTTCTGTAATCGATTATACAAGATTCACTGTTAGAAAATGACCATAAATTAAAACTAAAAGATAAAGATATATTTTCTGGTATAGTAGATTTGATCTCTATTTTACAAAATAATATTGAAAATCAATTAACGGAGACACAGGTCAATGGAATATTTTTAAAGTCGGACTCCTGTATTGGCTTACTAACACTGCTATGTTTAATAATTGCATTTTGGATTTTGTTCCTGTAGTGTGTGGGAGATCATATGGCAGCAGGAAGGAGGTTTATCTGTGCTGAGGACGTTCCGTCTCATGAGAGTTCTGAAGTTAGTGCGGTTTATGCCTGCTCTGCAGCGTCAGCTTGTAGTCTTAATGAAAACTATGGACAACGTTGCTACATTCTGCATGTTATTGATGCTTTTCATTTTCATCTTTAGGTAGGTTTCACATTTATTTCCTTTTTTTTAGTGTATTAAGTCTTGGTCAGTAATTGTAAAATGTGACTTCCTGTGAGTGTGTACTTACTGTCAGATTTGATGTATTCAGATCTGGTTTCATTCTTGGCATTAAAGGAACACTCTGCACAAAACAACTCTAGCTTAATTAAGTGGTTTTGGTGTATATATCTTGCAGTCTAACTGCACAATTCTCTGCAATTTAGTTAATGAGTTAAATTATTTAATTTATGCAGCCCTAGCCTGGTTGTTGCTCCCACAGTATCCTTGTTACACAGTGTCTAATTAGAAATTATGTTAATTGCCTTCTAGAGCCCGCAACAGTCTCCTGTTTGTGATTAAAGTTTAAGTAGCATAGCAGGAGATAAGAACTCCTAAAGCAAACAAAGTGTGCTGTAAAATGAATTTTTTTTTTGCTCATGGAGGCTGAGTCGCCATGAGAATTTTTTATTTTTTTTTAAATGATCACGTTTTATTTTATTTTTTTATATTACCACAAAGGAGATTTCTTCTTTAAGCCCAGCATTGAATTTTTGTGTTTTTTCCCGATGAAGTATTGGAAACCTGCACTACCTGCAATAGTGGACTCGGCAAAAGACGTTTTACAGTCTGAGTCACAGCGAGGGGAAATGGCCTCATAAACAACACAAGAAAGAGCTCCTAAAAAATTGTTATTTATTAAAAATGATTAGACTAAATTAACAAAGAACTGCTTTCAAAAAACTAAATTAACAAAGAACAACTTTCAAAAAACGAAATGGTTACACTTTCTAGGGCTGACAAATTTTGGCAAATGAGACTGACAAATTTCTGATGAGCAAACTCAGAATTTTTATCAACTACTATGGCAAGTGCCAGTCTACACTGTAAATCCTTCCTTTATGTGGATTATAATATCTAAGCCAAAATGATAACAAATTGCTAGACATCTATACTGCCCTATTTGCACCAAAATAGCCAAGTGGGCTTTGTCCGTAACATGCAAGTTGAGGATACCTCAGGGTACTGAAAGGGTGATGTTAGATGCCGTCTTCTGTACCTACTATACTGGGGCTTTGTGATTGGTCATCTTGAGAGAATATGGCTTTCCATGTCCCTTTTTATGAATTGTTTCTGTATTTATTCAAATCCATCTATAATATTGTTGGCTAGACTTGTGCATTCAGTTTCAAACAAATTTGTCCGAATTTTGGACAATTGTCGAGTCATTGAAATCTAATAATGCAAAACGCTATATGACAGAATCATAAAACAACCAAAATGAGCAATGAATCAGCTGTTTTGTTTCTTTCATGATTCTGGTGGTGCCAAAAAAGTTGTATAGAATGAAGTATAAGAATGAGGTTTGCCAATATGTACAATAGGTCTGTCCAGTGATTTGGGCTGCATCTCCTGTGCAATTGAGAGATAAAATTTATTTCCACCTCTCAATTAGACAGGCGATGCAGACCACATCATTGGACAGAGTTATCATCCATCATGGCAAACTATGTTCCTATTCCCCCGCCTTCCCTCCCCCACCCATGAACAAAAAAGTGGATGATTGGGGGATAGCCACATGTTGATTTGATTTACAGATCAGGTAAATTAACCAAAAAGAGGAGCAGTAAAAAATCTATATCTCCAAGCACAATTCTCAGTGTACTTTGATTTCAGCTATTTAGGGAGACAGATCCACCAACAGGGATTGGTTTTTACCATTGCTGTACCTGTGTTTGATTGTGAGACTGGTTAGGTAGTTAGGTTACTGTTGTGCATAGTCACTGTCAGTGCTAATTACACCAACTGGTTTAGATTTTTTTTTCTTGGAGTTTGTTGTGACACAGAATGTCTTAATCTTAAAGGCAGGGGTGGCTCTCTAATTAGGTGGTTTAGGCAGCCGCCTAAGGCCTCGCGTTGTCTGGTGTCTCATGGCCGCCTAAATTGCCTTGGGGTTGAATGTTTAATGACGAGGACCAGGAGGGGGCCCCGCGGCTTTCTCATTACGGGTGCGAGACCTCTCCAGTCTGCCTGGCCCAGTGTGCAGAGCTGCAGACCATGTGCCCAATCAGAGTGTTGCTGTTGGTTACCATGGCAACTCTCTGAGCAGGTCTCGTGAGATACATAGTCTGCAGCTCTGCAAACTGCGGAGCTGCAGACTGGATATCCTGAATACTGGACCATCAGCTGCTCTCTGGCTGGGCCACTTCCCTCACACCTTCACGCCCTCTCAGTATCCCCCCTCTTTCACTGTATCACCCCCCTCCCTCCCAGTATCCCCCATCCCCCACACTTTCACCCCTCCCAGTACCCCACCTATTTCACTCTATCATCCCCCTCCCTCCCAGTATACCCCCTTCCACATCATCACCCCCTCCCTCCCAGTATCCCCCCTCTTTCATACTATTACCCCCTCCCTCAGTATCCCCCTACCTAACACTATCACTTGCACTCCCTCCCAGTATACCCCCCTTCCATCATCACCCCTCCCTCCTGTTATCCTCCTCCTAACACTATCACCCCCCCCTCCGCCCAGTATGCCTTCCATCATCACCTCCTCCCTCACAGTATTCTCCCTCTTTCATACTATTACCCCCCTCCCAGAATCCCCCCTCTTTCACTCTATCACCCTCCTCCCACCCAGTATCCCCCCTTTCACACCATCACCCCCTCCCTCCCAGTATCCCAATCCCCCACACTTTTACCCCCTCCCTCTTTCACTCTATCATCCCCCTCCCTCCCACTATCCCTCCCTCTTTCACACTTTCACCCCTTTCCCTCCCAGTATCCCCCCTTTCACAGTATCACCCCTCCCTCCCAGTATCCTCCTACTTCACACACATTGACCTCCCGGTATGCCTCCCTCTTTCACTATATCCCCCTCCCAGTGTATCCCCTCTTTCACCCTCCCTCCCAGTATCCCCTTCTTTCACACTATCTTCCCCCTCCCTCACATTATCACCAACTCCCTCCCAGTATCCCACCCCCACAATAGTACCTCCTTCCTCCCAGTATCCCACTCCCAGTATCCCCCCTCACAGTATTACCTATTACCCCTACCTCCCAGTATCCCCCGGCAGTATTACACCCTCCCTCACAGTATCACCCCCCTCCCCTTATGACAAATTGATTGGGAGAGCAGGCAAACCCCAATGTTTACATTGTGTATGTGGTCACCGATGGAGCTGCTAACGTGGCCATATCTCTGTGAGATGGATTCTTTGGTGGTCTGATCTGTTCTTCCATCCATTCTACATCTTGTAGTGAAGGCTATATTTCATGAAGATAACACAAATATGGCAACTATACTTAATGTTGCAGAAGTATTGCCAGGCATTTCTAAGTATGAAGGCTAGCTCATGGCAGAACTCCACTTTAGACATGATGGAAATAATTTCGAAAGAGCAGAGAGTGATCCATATACTATCACATTCTGAATCTACAATACACACAAATGTCCCCACTACTGATGCAGCAAATAACTTTGCTTAAGTTTAATCACCCCACGTTATTATCCTGCAGTTCAGTTTAATACCTGAGGTTGTCATCATCTGGTAGCTAAGATTAATTTGCCTGCTCACATCTTTATTCTGAATTGTGTCAATATTAGAGGCATCCAGCTCTTCACTGCTTGCTGCATCTGATGGCCCCACTACATAAAGGGTCACCAGTCTGCCTCCCTCATGCCCCAAAATCATTGCTGATACACCTCTGGGGTGATAGCACAGGCTTGGAGCTTTTCCTTCACCCGATCATAGTCATGGAAATCTTATCTGGCAATATTCATCGGCTGCCCGACCAGACAGCTTGCTCACCAGAATGGTAACCCAATCATCCCAGTCATGTTGACATCTTCCTCCCTGACATCATTGTAAGTTTTAAACTCGTTAGAAGGCAGCGGGTTTCTCTCCTCCCATTCAGTCTGTCTATGGGTCTCCACACACACTGGGGGTTACCTCTTACCTCTCCATGACTACCTCTCCAAGGTTCTTGACACATCTGCCATGACTTAGCAAATAGTTGCTTTGGATGGATTTTGTATTAGCAGATCGAATTTGTCAACCACCAGTTGAACCGCTCCATTCTTGCAGGACCAGTCACCCTCCATAAGTGTCTCATTTAGTGCTGCTTTGATCAGATTGCTGGCCACAATACCTTAAGCCTTCATCAGGTCTTTGAGAGTAGCACTTCAAGCCTGTGTATCGCTTGGCCATCCACTCTTGGTTTCTCACCTGCTGGTCAGAGTTTTGGTGGCAGTTTGGATGCTCCTAATAGAAATGAAGTGATTCCGCCACTGTCACTAAATGTAACGGCCTACTGGTACTCTGGCTGAGTATCTCCATGACTTCTTGGCTTCCTCTGCTATTTTTGGCCCACCTGCTATTGCCTTACTGAGTCAAAACACTTGGTGCCCTCAGGAGTGCTCAGATGCACACCTCAAAGTTATTTAATCAGCATTCAGATACAAATTATATTATTTAAATTATAATATTATATAGACAGTGATTATAGCAAATTATTATAGCTGTTACCCCCCACCATGAATCGAGACCACACATAAGGGTCAAAAGCACACCTGGCTTTATTGCAACCAGGCAAGGCTGTTTATACCAGACAGGGTCATTAGCATACAAAAGTACAACCAACAATTAATACAGTTCCCCATCAAATCACCCTCCTATAACCCCTCAGCCCCAACAAAACAAGCAATTCAGCCAGTCTTCCTGGCACCAGTGCCCTGGTGACCCCCTTGTAGTGCTTGCATCACTTGTTACCAATAATTCTGGTTTGTCTATTGAACTAAACTAAACATTTAAATATAATTAAAACCAGTTATAAAGGAAGAGGAAACAACTGAAAATTCATATAAATAATAATACCTATTTATTTATAATAAAATAATGAATGCAATGTAAGACTCTCACTCAAACAATAGGACTCCCTGCCCTGCAACGATAGGTCCATGGCAACATTCAATTAGACTCAGAACAGTGGCAGCAGTAGCCTTTAGACATGAGCCCAGGGACAGATGTGGCAGTCTGGCACAAAGTGGAGTCATTTTTTTTTTTTTATTAGGTGCCTGCACCCATCTCCCACAGTATCAAAATGCTCCCACATTTTTCCCCTGCTCTGTAAACCTGCCTCTGATCGACATAAAATGGGAGATTTAGTGCTGCTCAGCTACTGCTCCATTGAAGTTCCCTGCTTCTTCTTATTAATGTGCTTGTTCTTTTACCAATACTACTGAGTGTGACACTGGTGGTTACTGGAAGGCTGGGGGGAATAAATGTTGCATCTATCAAACTACACATACTAATACAACTACTACCACAATTATCTTTTCATTTTTGAGGAGATGGAGTCACCACAAGACAGTACTGTTCCTCCTAAATCCCCCTCAAGACTTATATTTTTTTCAAATACTTTTTTGGAGGAGGGTGGAAATGGTACATCCACACTTATTGTTTATACACTTTTTATCAGAAATGCGACAATAGACAAGTGTCTATTCTATTTAATTGGAAATCATGTTCTGTCTGCCACTGGAACCTTTGAAAAAGCGCCAAGCAGAAAGCTTTCAAGATTGCATTAAACTTACAGTGACTATGGCGGAACCAACCTCGCCACTATGCACTGGAGAAGCCTGGTTGCTCGCCTGCTCCCTTTAGACTATGGCCCTGCAGTTCAGACCTGTTATTTTCCCTACTGAAAGGTTTATTCGTGCCTTTCTGCCAGGATGTTCGGTAGATTCCATCTACTGAACAAACTACCGAACGATGGACCACCTGTGAACTGGAGTGTGCCGTCAATTGACCGCCCAGAAGCTGCAGTTAACCGCAGCTTAATTGATGAACGCTGGGTGGCCTTTGTTCGGTTGCCGAACACGTGGCAGCGGCCATTTTACCTCCCGAACGGCCAGCGGTGTTCAGCGCCCAAACTATGGAACTGAAAACAGACACTTATTGGCGCGAACACCGCTGAGCCGCCAGCCTCCTTACCTTCTCATTCGGTAGCGGAACCGAATGACTGTTCATTCGGTAATTTAACCGGGTGAACAGCATCACCCCAGATAGCTAAGCCATGGAGCCTGTTTGTGTAATGAAAGACTATGTGAAAGACTTTGGCTCCATGGCGATTGAAATGTATGTGTATGATCTGAGCGCCATTCGGTAGTAATGTGCGCTCAGATCTAAGCTATCTGGGGATATGTAGAATGTCTATGTTTTATGTAGTAAATGTAACTGTATGTAATTTTATGTATTTTACTGTCTTTTTACTACCATGTGGTTAATGGAGTTTTTGCCTCTGTCCTTGGAGATAATTGGATTACTTCCCAATTATCTCCAGGACAGAGAGGAGGGATTGTGATGCATTGTGGGATGGTTGAAATGTGTAAGTCTGTGATTGGTTCTTGTACCCTTTGTGTCCCAGTCTCCCATCTGGTCCCCTAGGGGAGTGTCCACCAGGTGGGAGACCTGCATAAAAGCCGGGCAGTTAGCCCCAGTAAACCAGTCCTGCTTGACCCTCAAAACGAAGTGTCGTCTCGTTCTTGGGGGGGATTGGATTGTATGCTGATTGCCAGGAGTGTAAGCTGATTGTATGCTTTTCCTGTTCGGCTGTTTCCAGTATTCGTGTAGTTTGCAGTTCGGGAGATTGGTGCTTACAGTAGCTGTCGGTGCAGCTGAGAAAGGGGAATATCGCCTAAACGGTTTTTAACCGTTTGTGTGCAAAACGGTCCGTTACAGTGACACACTCAAAACAATACATAAAACATAACCATATGTGAAAACACAAAAAGTATAAATGTCACAAGCAGGGAAGTCAGGTGATCAGCAAGAATTGCCAACACCACCTTATATAGATTAAGGTTTCAAATGTAAGGTTCTACTATCTTTCAAATATCTTGACACAAGCTATTATATATCATGTCCTCATGGGAGGTATTAGTTAGGTAGATATAGAGGATGTTCCCTATTCTATATACCGCCTGTGTGTATAACAGTTGACAAATAAGCAGCAGGCAGGTGGGCACCCCAGCTCTGGTGCCAGTAGCTTAGCTAGGTTCCAGAAATGTCAGTGGCTTGAGTCCAAAAGATGACTAGTGATAGCAGAGTTAGCACAAGAACATACCAGAAAAAGGTTGATGTGAATTAAGAAGACACCATCCTCAGTGGTTAAATAGCAGGTCATTTAGACAATTTATTAGGTTGAGACGTAATTGTACAAGGTAAACAATTTTGAAGGGGAATCCTTGTCATTTCTTGTCTAGCAGTCTGCATATCAATATCACCCCTGCTTTAATCTTCAGGCATATATTCGAACAAGAAATTGTGGTCCAGTTTTTGTCACTATAATTAACTGTTGGTATAACCATCTTATAAAGGTTCACAATCACCATTGGAATATTGTGTTCAAAGATCCCTGGTTATAAATCTTCAGAAAATAATATATAATTATATTTAACAGGGCCCCAAACTTGACTAATATAAGCTGAAACTAAGTGGATATACAGAGTAGAGTCAATGTCCCAGAGGGGTCTAAATTGGGATCTGTATCTTTATATATTTAATGAGATCAAGTATGTGTTGCTTGGCTTATATAAATAATACATTGATTCCTATATCTATATATGTAGCACTAAATACATAAATATACTATATACACAGCCAGATTAGGGTATATTTTTATAGTGTATAAATATATCTAATTAGTACATTGCTATGATTATTATATTGAAATGTACAGTTTACTTTAATCTTTTAACATTATTTAAGTTACCCTTCTCATGCTAAAATATTTATATAGTGATTTGTGATATAATTGTAACTACAATTTATAATTTTATATTTATACATTTGTCCTTTAAGCAGTGTTTATTATTATGAATATGGATTGTATAAGTTTTCTATTATCTGTGTAGTTTAATCCTCTACTAGTAGGGGACCCTGTTACCACTAATTTGTGATTTGACAATGGGTAATATAAACCTCTGCCATCAGGGACAGTATATCCTTTGTTTTGATAAGGGTTATAAGTGAAAGAAAAGCGTAGACATTTTGCATTTTGTGTGTCAGGACTATTTCTAATGCAATTTCAGCAATTGAAGTTTATTTTGAAATTGTTATTAACTGTCATTGCTGAGTCTGCCTTGGTTTTTTTAATATTTTGGAAAATAATTTGAAAAGTTTATCCAAAAATATGAAATTATTAGAAAAGCTTTTCAAAAAGTGTTACATCCTTATACAAATATATGAATCTATTAATATCTTTAAACATTAAAATTGGAGATTCGTTTCAGTCCAAAATTAAATTTGTCCAAATTTGGACAAAATTTTAATTCACAAATTCCTCCTAAAATGTTCATCCATCACCTGAATCACAAACCAAACAAGCTACGCAATGGAAGAACATAATTATTTTGAATTGTAATTCTGAAAAAAGGTAATTAATGGCTACGGTACAGAATCTAATATTGATTTTATTCACAGAGCAAGTGAAGACAGGGTAAAAAATAGGAGCAGTATCGAGAAAAAACCCCAAATCTATATTTATTGTTCTATTTATCCTAATAGAGGCTGTAAATATAAATATATAAAATGTATTTGTTTAATAAATAAATAATAAATAAATCTAGATTTTTTTTAAAAAACATATATTTTTTTTTTTTACTTCTCCTCTTGTTTTCCTCTCTATTGAACCAGGAAAATGCTCTGATCAGTGTACTGATAAATTTATATAGAATTTTCATGCCTTTTTGTTTTATCTGATTTGTTTCTGAATTGAGTTTTCAGCACCAAAATTCTGCTGAGCCAAACCAACATAGGGCTGAAATTCGCGAGTCCTGGAAAACTTACTATTTTTACGAAAAATGTTTTGGCCGAACCGAGTCTTCTCGTCACGCACCAGTCTATTTAAACATCATATCAATATTCTCTGAATTTCTTTTTTTTATATAGCATTCTTGGAATGCACCTGTTTGGATGCAAATTTGCCTCAGAAAAAGAAGGGGACACCTTGCCAGATAGAAAGAACTTTGATTCTCTCCTATGGGCCACAGTAACTGTATTTCAGGTAATGTATGCCCTTCTGTAAACCAAAGCACACTTTAATACAGAACATTTCGAATCTACCTTCCTTTAACTAATGTGTTTTTTTTAACATAGATCTTAACCCAAGAGGACTGGAACAAGGTTCTCTACAATGGAATGGCGTCAACATCTTCATGGGCAGCACTGTACTTTATTGCACTGATGACTTTTGGAAATTATGTTTTGTTTAACCTGCTGGTTGCAATTCTTGTAGAAGGATTTCAGACCGAAGTAAGATTTTTTTTTAATGTATGTTTACCCATACTTATCAATAAATGTATCAATTAATATTCAGAAAGGAGCACCAGTGTGTATATGACTCTGTATGTTCTCTTAATAGCATGTGCAAGCATACCCTATGAATCTAAAATACTACTTCAACCTATAAACTAACTCCCCCCAAAAATGTTATAACTACTTAAAACACTATCTCCTTTGTCTATGCTACGAAGACACAAGTCATTTGTGCACGTGCAAGGTGTGCCTTTCATACTGTCCATTTATGTTTGCTATGGTAGCAACTTAGAAAGCAGGCACAAACTGTATCTGTAAATCGCTACTAATGTTGTTGGATGTTAGCAATGGTAGGCTGCACATCATAGACCTGTAGGCTGCAAATTGTGGTTGAATATATGATCAGTTAGTATCAAAATACCTACTGATTGATTTTTAGTATTAACACTGGAGCCCTAAATCAGTTTTTTTCTTTTAATGCAAATCTAAACATGTTTTATCATAGGATGCAGGTCTCCTAACTGTTTCATTTGTGTCCGTATCTTGAGGGTCTTGCCATCTCTATTTTGCTCCTGTAACTGTCCCCAGGCAGCACATCATGAGCTCACTTGCTAGTACTAGGACCATGCAAAAAGCATTCTCTACAAGGTTGTTTGTGTGTGGAACTGACCTGGACGCCATATTGACATGCTCTTTAGTGTGTGTGCTGTACACCGTCTCGGAAGACATGCCTACTATGAGCATCACCACTGATTATATTTTTAGCTTCAGAGATGCACACTCACTCCCAATCAGCATACATCCTACCATTGGGAGGTGTGGTGATGCTATAATGTTGTGTTACAAAGACTGTGCACACTTCTAATCCGATGTTCTAATGATAGAGGGTACCACATGCACGAGGTTTAGGGGAAGTTAAAGCTTAGGGGTTGCTTATGATTAGATAATTCAATGGTTGTGGGCACTTTGTAGGCTTCTACTGGCTGTTTTGCTGTAGTGACCTTGGCATTTAAAACCATTTAAAAGTCATATCAGTGGCAGTGGCAAAATATATACATATATTTGAAGCATACATTTTCCTTGACACTATATTATTTATTTGTTTATTTTTGTCTACAGGAAGTTTGCAAAAGGGAAGATATGATTTCTCACCTGAGCTGCATACATGTGGACTCATCTGTGGTAGGTATACGTGTACAAAGGTCACTTTAACCCATCATGCAAAAAAGCAAAAATGAGGTGCATGAATTTGTTCTCCCTTTCTTTCATTTAAACTATACATACACACACTTCTTTCATTTCATTTAAACAAAGCATACAATTCTTAATCAACACCTTCTTTTGCTCAGCATCAAACATGGAAACAATATAAATACAAACAATAGCCTTTTATCCTAAAGCATAAAGCTATATATACATACAATGATCACCCAGTAAAATTACAACCACTGACAGGTGAAGTGAAAAAGATTTATTTTATTAATAAAAACAGTCAATAGTAAAGCTTGATTAAAAAAAAAAATAATACAGTAAAAGGTGCTACAATCACCATGTGTATCACTCCAAAACACACTAAAATAAGTGTAAAACCCAATAAATAGTGATGAGAGCACACAATAAACGGCAATATTACCACCAATTGGATAAATAATTGTTAAATCTAAAAACAAGACTAAACAAACACATAGGGTAATATAGTAAAAGCTGTATATGCTGAAGAAATGGTGTTCACAGGGTAAGGATCTGGATACTGGGTCACAGCTTTTGGCTCCTCGGTGCAGCACCAAAAACTCCAATATATCGGATGTAGGTAAAAAAAAACTGCTCCACAAGCTTTATTAAACAACCAGTAAAATAATACCTTACAGATAAATCAATAAAAGTTAGTCCATCTCCACTTAGTTAGTCCACCTTATTTATTTATTTGTAAGGTATTATTTTACTAGTTGTTTAATAAAGCTTGTGAAGCAGTTTTTTTTTTTCACTTAGATCCGATATCTTGGAGTTTTTGGTGTTGCACCCAGGAGCCAATAGCTGTGACCCAGTATCAAGATTTATTTTATTGTTATAATGGCACCTGTCAAGGGGTAATATATAGTAGGCAGCAAGTGAAAAATCAGATCTAGAATTTCATGTGTTGGAAGCATGAAAAATAGACAAGCGACAATTAGTGATCACTAGACGACTGGGTCAGAGCATCTAGAAAACGGAAAGTCTTGTGTAGTGTTCCCAGTAAGCCGTACCTACCAAGAGTGGTGCAAGTAAGGAACAACCAGTGAACTGGCTACTCAAGACTTATGGATGCATGTGGGGAGCGAAGGCTAACTCATTTGATCCTTGAATGGGGACGTGAGAATTAGACCATGGAGCAATAGAAGAAAGTTGCCTGGTCTGATGGATCATGTTTTCTTTTAATTCTCTTGGATGGCTGGTTGTATGTGTTTCATTTACCTAGGAAAGAGATTGCAGCAGGATGCACTGTGGGAAGAAGGCAGGCATGCATAGGCAGTGTTTTGCTCTGGGCAATGTTCTGCTGGGAAATCTTGACTCTAGGATTCATGTGGGTGTTACTTTGACACAAATTACCTACCTAGAGATAGTGCAGGCCACATACACCCTTTCATTGCAATGGTGTTTCCTGTTGGCAGTGGCCTCTTTCAGCAGAATAATGCACCCTGACACAATGCAAAAAATGTTCAGGAATGGTTTGAGGAACATGACAATTTTTTCAAGGTGTTGCCTTGGCCTCCAAATTCCCCAGAACTATATTTGATTGAATATCTATGTGATGTGATAGAACAACAAATCTGATCCATGAAGTACCCAGTTCACAACATTCAGAGGTTTTGTGAAGTCAATGCCTCAATGCATCATAGCTATTTTGACAGCATGAGGGGGACATACATGATGTTAGGCAGGTGGTTTTAATATTATGGCTAAACAGTGTAAGTTGTGTATAAAAATATATAATCCATTCTGATTATATATTTAAAAAAGTACTCACCAAATGTTATCAAACTCACATATGCCAGAGCAAATTTCCTTGCTTTGGTATGTGTATAGATGTATATATAGCTCTTGGGGGCTCTAAACAAGAATAAGAGGGGGCCTATTGTCCTCCCCCCTGGCCCCCACCCCTGAGCGGTGGGTGGGGGCCCTAAATACAAACTGCTCAGGGGTGGGGGCCAGGGGGGAGAACATTAGGTCCCCCCCCAATTTGTATTTAGGGCCCCCACCCACCGCTCAGGGGTGGGGGCCAGGGGGAAGGACATTAGGTCCCCCCTTATTCTTGTTCAGGGCCCCCACACACCGCTCAGGGGTGGGGGCCAGGGGGAGGACATTTGGTCCCCCCCAATTTGTATTTAGGGCCCCCACCCACCGCTCAGGGGTGGGGGCCAGGAGGGAGGACATTAGGTCCCCCCCTTATTCTTGTTTAGGGCCCCCACCCACCGCTCAGGGGTGGGGGCCAGGGGGAAGGACATTAGGTCCCCCCTTATTCTTGTTCAGGGCCCCCACACACCGCTCAGGGGTGGGTGCCAGGGGGAGGACATTTGGTCCCCCCCAATTTGTATTTAGGGCCCCCACCCACCGCTCAGGGGTGGGGGCCAGGAGGGAGGACATTAGGTCCCCCCCTTATTCTTGTTTAGGGCCCCCACCCACCGCCCAGGGGTGGGGGCCAGTGGGGAGGACAATAGGTCCTCCCCCCTTTTTTTACTTTAGTGCCCCCACCCGCTGCTCAGGGGTGGGGGCCGGGGGTGCGCACAGGCTAAGTAATCTTTACTTAGTATTAGTAAATTTAGGTCTTTCAGCCTTTTAGTAGATAGCTCCCTAATACCGTGGGAATTAGGGAGTTATCTACTTATTCATTCCTGTCATTACATGACTGGCTAAGTAACTTACATTTTAGATGAATGTATGTTACTTGATTGTTGTAAGTGTTGCAAATGCTTACAGCTGAATCCTGGCTATGTTTGTATACTTTTTATTTGAAATTGTATACAGTGTAACATTCTTCTTCTTTCACTGGGTAAGTATATTAGTACTTAGGCAATACTGTACTTTGGAACTTCAGCACTTTGACACCTCGTAACTTCGTAACTTCGGCACTACTACACTTAGGAAATTCTGTCATTTCGGCACTTCGGCAATTCAGCTATTCGGACATTCGGAAGCACCCGAATGTCCGAATTACCCGAAATTCGGCCGAATTTTAATTCGGACCGTAAAGAATTACACATGTCTAGTAAAATCTTACTTGTATTCAAGCATGAAGCTGCAGGCCTTGTCCCTATTTCCTTTAGACCTGCCCACTGCCTGCTTACATCAGCAGAAGTGGTAGCCTGATACAATCACAATGCTTCCCCAAAGGATTGGCTGAAACTGACAAAGAGGCAGATCGGGGCAGCGGCAGAGCCAGCACAATTCAAACACAGCCCTGGCCAAACAGCATCTCCTAATAGAGATGAATTGAATCAATGAATCTCTATGAGTAAAGTTTAGTGTCTGCATGCAGAGGGAGGAGATACTGAATGTTTGGATGCATTTTAGGCAGCCATGACCCAGGAAGGATCTCTAACAGCTATCTGAGGAGTGGCCAGTGAAGTTATCACTAGGCTGTAATGTAAACACTACATTTTCTCTGAAAAGACAGTGTTTATAGCAAAAAGCCTGAAGGTAATGATTCTACTCACCAGCACAAATTCAATAAGCTGTAGTTGTTCTGGTGACTATAGTGTCCTTTTAATGTCTTCACTGACTTTTTTAGCCCATTCCCTTTCTCAAAGTATTAATCTGTAATGATTTAGTATCGAGATTTCTAGGAATGTGCATGATCAAAACATTTGGTTCGGTTCGGTTTGGAAATTCGGGTAAGAAAAACAATTTGCCACTTCGGCAATTCGGCAATTCAGCACTTCGGCACTTTTGAAATTCAGGACTTTGGCAATTCGGGACTTTGGAAATTCAGGATTTTGGAATTTGTTGCATCGGTAGGAGTTCCTACCCCTAACCCTACCCCTAACCCTAAACCTACCCTACCCCTAACACTACCCTTACCCCTAACCCTACCCAAACCCTACCCCTAACTCTACCTTTACCCTACCTTTAACCCTACCCCTAACCATAACCCTAACCCTACCTCTAACCCTAACAATACCTCTACCCTAACCCTACCCCTAACTCTACCAATATCCCTACCCTACCTCTAAATCTACCCTTACTCTACCACTATCCCTACCCTACCTCTAACCCTACCCTTACTCTACCCTAACTCTACCCCTAACCCTACCCTAGCCTAAACCCTACCCCTAACCACACCCTAACCCTACTCTATCCCTAACCCTACCCCTAACCGTACCCTAACTTTGGCAATTTGGTTAGGTTTGGCACTTGGGAAATTTTGCATTTCGGAAATTTGGCAATTTGGCACTACGGCAAATTGGTTTGGTTTGGCACTTCCGAAATTCGGCACTTCGGACATTCGGAAGTGTACAAATTGCCCGAAATTCGTCCGAATTCCCCCAAATTCATCCAAATTCACATTCGGAATGAAACTAATTGCACATGTCTAGAGATTTCCACTTGGATATTTTTGATGCACAATTAACCAGCAGATCATGTTCATTCTGATTTGTATAGGATATTTGTGCCATTCTATAGCTCAAATATTGAAAAGAAAGATGTTTTCTTTTCCTATATCCAGTTTTGCATCTCCATTGAAACAGTGATCTAGACACCCTTTACACTGTTCTTTTTTAAATGGATCTTACAAAATTGTACTAGAATCCAATTAAAATACATATTTGGTGTCAATTTACCAGCTGTAGCTGCCCCCCACCAAAAAAAAATATATAAATCTGCTTCTTTATGTTATTTATTGGGTGGCATATCTAAGTAATGCTAAACACAAACAAAGAAAAAGAATACACACTCTAATCACCAGAGCAGAAGTAATGTAGTATGTGGGGAAATCATATATAAGCAAATAAAAAATAAGTTTCCCAAGGATGTTCATGTAACAAATTAAAGCAATATCCATGCACCATAAGTGGCCGTGGTGCCAGTAATGCCGTGGTATCCCCCATTGTAGACAGTCAAACTGATTTAGAATGGTTTGACTTCTTACCTGGGGTCCACTGTGCACCAGTCCACTATGCAACAGCTGACAGAGAATGATGTCTGTGATCAACCAACACTCTCAGCCAATAAGCTGTTTCTACACCGTTTGGGCTTCATTCAGGAGAGCTAATGTAAGTAAAAATGTTCCAAAAGTGGTTTGGCTAGAGGACTTGCCTTTCTTTAGCTAAATTTATATTTTGCTATCATCAGAATTTTTATACCCAGAGGTTTTTGTATTACACCAAGGAGACTAAGACTGAAAACCAAGACAAATTCTACATGGAAGATGGTTAGTAAGCTGGACCAACTTCACAGGGTTGGAAAGATCAAAAATAGATCCTGGCTACTGAGGAAATGCAGGGGTATGTGCATATCGGAGGCAATGGTAACAGAGAAGCAGAGGCTAAAAAAATAAAGAATTTAAAAAAAAACCACCTACAATACAATGCTTGGCTGGAATAGTTGGTTCTATATTTAGAGTCTCCATCAAAAACTCAATTGTCAATTGGAGAACACTAGAAGTCAAATACAGGACAACACAAGTGAACATCAAATGTGGCATATACCAAGATGAGGCACTTTCTCCAATACAGGTTGGAGATAGAGCTGCCATCAACCATCTCCTCTACATAGGTGATATTCAGCTGTATGCTAAGAATGAGCTAGACATCGACTCACTGATCCACCTAATTTGGATATACAGCAATGGCATTGGAAAGTTGTTCGGGTGAATGATCGAAAAAACAGGGAAGATGGTCAGGATGTGAAGTTTCAGTACCAGAAAGCCAAATAGTAGATTGCCTGGGGATACCAAAAACAAATGGGAACCATGCAGAAGAGACAATGAGGATATCAAAGTACCTCCAGAGAGTCAGACAGCCCAATGGCAAGAACAAGATTCATGCCATCAAAAATTACACTTTACTAGTCATTGTGTACCCACCTGTGATAATAATTTGGCTAAAAAGACATCAGATTCAATAGATATCAGCACCCATAAATTACTCATAATGAATGGAGCACTAGAGATGGCAATCCACTGGTCCTAGGGAGTATCAAAGTGTCACAAAGTCATCACTTCAGACATGGAACATCCATTTATGATGTATACAGCGCTTGCATCACATGTGGCTCTAATGTGATGACATCATCAGTGCGTTACTGTTCACACGTTCTGGCATCACACACAATCCTGGCCAATCACAAAGTCCTTGCACAATTGTGATTTCCATTATATGAGAGCATGTTCATTATTGTGTCTGATTATTGGTTTAGTGATCATGGCTTGGCCCGACTAATCTGATTTCTTCATTCCTGACCTTGGCTAGTTTATCAGTTTTGTGTATCTCTATTATTCCAGTCTGAAAACACTTTAGGCATGTTTATTCTGCTAGAGG
Source organism: Pelobates cultripes (assembly GCA_933207985.1). Lineage (NCBI taxonomy): Eukaryota > Metazoa > Chordata > Amphibia > Anura > Pelobatidae > Pelobates > Pelobates cultripes. The sequence continues at coordinate 214,658,349 of OW240917.1, forward strand.
TGATTTCAAAATGTTATCATTTAATCTCAAGTATGACATCGATCTGAGCCAAAATGTATTGAATATAATAAGTTAACAGTTTTACTCTTTCAAGCTAACTCATTATTTTAAAGAGTTGCCTAGGGGTATAGGTTTGGCAATGCAAGGGTTTTGTCTTGGTTTTGTCCTGGTCCACAAAACATTGCATTGATACAATAGGGTACAATAAATTACAAAAACAATATTAATACACAATATATACAAAATTTAACATAGTACAGGTAGGAAATATATAATCAACCATGACACATGCATTCTGTTTTGAGGTATGTAGAGAGGGATCTCTTCAAGGACTTTAGGCTTGGGGAAGATTTTAAAGTGTGCGGTAGGTCGTTCCACAATTGCGGAGCTCTGTAGGAGAAGGAGGATCGGGCTCCTTTCTTTTTGTATTGAGGTAGACTAAATAAAGTGCTGGTACTGGATCGGAGTTTATAGGAGGTGGGAATAGCCGAGGAGAGCATTCTGCTCAGGTAGGGTGGGAGTTTCCCCAGAAAAGCTCTTAAAAACAAGTCTGGAAAGATGAAGGGTGCGTCTGGATTCCAGTGACAGCCAATTTAGTTATTTTAGCATGTCACAATGGTGGGTCCTGTAATTACATTGTAGCACAAATCGGCAGAACGAGTTATACAATGTATTAAGTTTATTAATGTGGGATTGCGGTGCAGATGCATATACTACATCCCCATAATCAATGATTGGCATCAGCATTTGCTGTACAATCGTTTCCTTTACTGTAGGGCTTAGGCAGGATTTGTTTCAGTACAGGGCACCTAGTTTTGCATAAAGTTTAGATGCAAGTTTTTCTATGTGGAGGCCAAAAGATAGATTGGGGTCTAACAACATACCCAAGTATTTGAAAGAGTGGAATGTGGTCAGTGTGCTATTTGAATTTGTTTTGATGGATAGGTGGGAATTGTGTAATTTGTGTAATTTAGGGACTGTTCCAAAGATCATTGTGATAGTTTTGTCAGTGTTTAGGAGTTTGTTTTTTGCGATCCACTTTTCTACCTCTGTAAAGTGGTCTTGGAGAACAGCCTCAAGTTGTGGTAGATCGGATTTACTCGCATAGATTACTGTGTCGTCTGCGTACATGTGTAATTATTAATCAGTAGTAACTTTTTATTAGCCAGTGCTAGAGAAACAAATTAGTGCTAGTTACAAATATTGGATCGTGTATAATAATGTGCCAAGTACTGGCCTTCACTCGGAATAAAATATGCAAATCTCTTGGAGGCTATGTTTTGTAACCTTTGAGTGCCAGACATGTGGCATACACATGCTTTGCAACTTGCTGGTCATATATCTGGCACTTAGGGGGTCAAACATTTTTAGTTTGACAGCCATTTGACATATCATATGAGTGTAACAGATCAGCAGGTGTTTTTTACAGAAATACGGGTGGATTTAAATGCTGTGTGTGGAGTCTGGTGCCCCACCAAAAGGGCTGGCATGATTGCTAAACGGATTAGGGTGCACCTATTTTCTTGCTGATTGTCAGCACATTAAAAGTGCTTCTGACAGAGTGTAGCATTATGCTGCAGAATAAAAGTAAATTGATTAATCAAGCCAATACCTTTCAAATTCGATTAATTGGTTGTTCTTGTGACTATTGTGTCTCTTTAAGTTAAAATAATGAAAGCAACACTCATCATTTTCATCAAAATATAAACAACTTTTATATTCTAATAACACATTTTTATTTTATTTACAATGCTGACAGTCTATGTGTTGCATTCCACAGCATCTTAAATTTGATAGAATGTTCTTTTTTTAAAAAGCATGTAATAAAAAAATCATGTAATATAAAATATATATAATGGTGCATAACAATTTAGTTTGTGGTATGGGGAAATAATGCCACCTTGTGATGTAAAGAAATGTCTTTTGGCTTTGATTGCTTATAGAACCAATTGGTTGCATTATTTTCCCATACTACACCATTCACTGTTATGCTACACAGCTAGCATTTATTTATTTTTTACATTTTCTGTTATTTTGTTTATATAGGCGGATTCATCACAGTCTTGTTCTGAAGCAGGACAAGAAGAAAATGGAATCTACAAAAGCAATTCCAACATGTCTTGTGAGTATATAATGGATTATTTTACATTGCAATATTGAAGAAATACTAAATGTATATGAGTATGGATTTGTTTTGTTAGATCTACAATGTTATAGGGTGAATTCATGTAAGACTGTTTAAGTCTTACACGAGCTTTAATAATAAAATTCTCAGCAAATGACAGTACAGGTCTTAATATTTAGCTAGCCCAAAATGGATAGAATGGGTAAATCACACACAAAAACATTTGATAATTTAGAAAAAAAAGTATGTGGTTTATATGCTTTTGTTTGTATGATAACACTTTTCTTCCCATGCACAAAAAGATAAACCACAAAGAAAATAAATACACTCCCCATTTCTGAGTTCCCTACCCAATAGTTATTATATGTTGTCTCCATTTTTATGTGATTCATTTTCTGAGGTGCAGAGGGGACAGTTTTCAAGACATTTCTCCACTCACTTCAGAAGGCCCTGCATCCAAACAATGCAAAGCTCCAAGACTGCTGTATCCCCTATAGGTGGAAATACCCATTAAGCATCAGTCCGTTCTGGCAATACCTGTGTTCTCGTTGTGGCAGGTCCCACCCCCGCTCCGCCTCCTTGACTGAGATCATCAAACTTGACGATCTCAGCCAATCCAATGTTTTCTCGTAGGAAAGCATTGAGAGGCTATTGCACATAGAGATGCTTCAAATCAATGCATCTCTATGGGGAGCATTCAGTGCCTTAATGTGCAGCACTAACCCGGGAAGCACCTCTAGCAGTCCTCTTCTTTTAAAGACACTGTTTACATTAAAAGGCCTACATGGACAGGCTGTAGACATCAGAACAGCTTCATTAAGCTGTAGTTGTTCTGGTGACTATAGCGTCCCTTTAAGTATACCCTAATCATAAACCACCTTTAATCCTATGTTCTATGTTACCTAATTCCAAGTCTCTTAAGTTAACCTTTACCCTAAATTCCTTAACCCTAAATCACCTAGCAAAAACCCTAACAATAGACTAACACTGATGAGCAGGGCCGGACTGGAAAAAAAAATTAGGCCTGAGCATTTTTCAATCAGAGCAGCCCCCTAAGAAGGGGGCGGGGCCAGAAAGGGTGTGTTTTGTCATCACTAATGACAAGCACTCCCCCTCTCAAAGTGAACATGTTGGTTCAATGTGCAGAGCCCCGCTGAAGAGCTCTAGCATTTGAAAAAGGCCCTGTATTTGTTCTGCGCAGCTCAAGCAAATTTAATAACATGCTTGCGCTGTGTTTGCTTTTAAACTGTCTCTGGTGTCTCCACAAGTGGGATACCAGAGGACAAAAGGGCCAGGAAAGTGTTTGGTGCATGTGTTTGGAGCCTGCTTGTGGGATTTCGTGTGTGTAGAGTTTGGTGTGGTATTGTATAAATAGGTCAATTTAATTTGTGTTTGTGGTGTAATATGTGTGGCTAGGGGTTGTAGAGAGTGTGTGTATAGGGGGCATAGTGTTATAGGGGATGTAGCAAGTGTGTGAAATGGGCTGTAGTGTGTGTGTATAGGTGACGTAGTGTGTGTAGGGGTTGTAGAGAGGGTGTGTTTAGAGAATGTTGTATGTGTTTGCTTACAAGGAATGTAGTGTGTGTAGGTGGTGCAGTGTATGTGTGTAGGAGATCTAGTGTGTAAAGGACCCAGAGTGTGTATAGGAAATTGTATGTGTGTGTGTGTGTGTGTGTGTAGAGCGTACATAGGGTAAGGGATCTAGTGTGTATCTGGAGCGTAATGTGTGTAGTGGTGAGGGGTGCTGTAGTGTGTGTGGACTATTGTATGTGTGAGGGGCGCAGTGTGTGTGTGTGTAAGACGGGTGCTGTGTGTGAGGGTGTTTTTATCTGCCGTCACATTCTAGGTTTCTAATTTTCTTTGTTAACTCACTGAGGGTTATTTTATAGATTATATATATATATATATATATATATATATATATAGGAGTGTGCTATGTGTAAGTGAGGGTGCTGTGTGCATCTGAGGGTGCTGTGTGAGTGATGGTGCTCTCTGAGGGTGCTGTGTGCATCTGAGGGTGCTGTGTGTAAGTGAGGGTGCTGTGTGAGTGATGGTGCTGTTTGTGTGAGTGAGAGTGCTTTGTGTGTCTGAGGGTGCTTTGTGTGTCTCTGGGTGCTGTGTGCGTCTGAGGGTGCTGTGTGTGAGTGAGGGTGCTGTGTGAGTGATGGTGCTGTTTGTGTGAGTGAGAGTGCTTTGTGTGTCTGGGTGCTGTGTGTGTCTGGGTGCTGTGTGTGTCTGAGGGTGCTGTGTGTGTCTGAGGGTGCTGTGTGTGTCTGAGGGTGCTGTGTGTGTCTGATGGTGTTGTGTGTATCTGAATGCTGTGTGTGTGTCTGGGGGTGCTGTTTGTGTCTGAGGGGTGTGTGTCTGAGGGTGCTGTGTGTGTCTGGGGATGCTCTGTGTGTATCTGAGGGTGCTGTGTGTGTCGGGGGGTGCTGTGTGTAAGGGTGCTGTGTGTGTGAGGGTGCTGTGTGTGTCTGGGTGCTGTGTGTATCTGAATGCTGTATGTGTGTCTAGGGGGGCTGTTTGTGTCTGAGGGGTGTGTTTTGAGGGTGATGTGTGTATCTGAACACTGTGTGTGTGTCTGGGGGTGCTGTTTGAGTCTGAGTGGTGTGTGTCTGAGGGTGCTATGTGTGTCTGAGGGTGCTGTGTGTGTAAGGGTGCTGTGTGTGTCTGTGGGTGTCCTGTGTGTGTGAATGTATTTTTTATCTAAATGTATATTTTTTTTGATTAATAAAAAAAAGGTTATATCCCCCCTCCCTTCTTACCTTTAGCCTGGGGTGAGGGGGGGGGCTGTTCTGCCATGCAAGAGGGTGCTGCCTTCCCTGGTGGTCCTAGTGGTGAGAGTGAACCACTCTCGCGAGATCTGAGCGTTGCCGTGGTAACCGCGGCAACACTCAGACCTCGCGAGAGGACCCGGCGGAGCTGCTGGCTAGAGTTCCACTGGGTCCTCTCTCCTCTCCCTCCCTCCCCAGCCAGCGGCCGCATCTCAGTGACTGTGGGCCGGTGAGCCCACCGGCCCACGAAGGCATACAGCAGGGCCGGCGCTCGGGTAGCGCTGGCCCTGTAGGGGCCGGCCTGGTAGATCCTGTGATCTCCCCTGCTGGACTCGGCCCACGGCCATCGCGGCCCACTGGGCATTTGCCTGGTATGCCCGATGGCCAGTCCAAGCCTGCTGATGATTCTACTTACTGAACTCTGAGTTTTGTCTGAATGAACACGTTTTAGTGAAAATGGACAATCTTTTGTTTTTCATATGTATTAAAGCCAAATCTGATCATAATTCAGCCATATCAATTCGGTGTTAACTTTAAAGTCAGTGTATTTTGCGTTCAAATCCTATATAAAGTAGAGGATCCAGATATTTGCAAAGCAGGCAGTGAGAAAATAGAATTAAAAAAAAATATTTTTATAGTGCGAGAGTTAAGTTCATTGCAGCGTGCAAGCGCTTGCCACAGTAAAAAATTAACAAAATACATGAAAAATCTTTTGACTTTGATTTAGCTATACGGAAGTATAATACCTCCCTTTTGCCCCATCTTCCATACAGTGGGCATGTCTATTAAACCAGTGGCTGTTACAGTCCCAGCAGTGCTGAGGTTAAAAGGAAGTCCAGTGACTGGGCAGCTATTTCTCCCAGCCTACAGTTGTGGCCATGAGAGTTTCATGCCATTGTTCGACATTGTACACCACATGGTTGAGAGGGTCTATTAAATAACCCAGAGTGGTCATGTCATTGTCTCTCCGGCCACCCCATTGGTAGTAGTACAATAAGGAAGGGTGGAAATGCCATTGTCCACCCCCTCCTTGGTTTAAGTCCTCTCTGCACGTGGTCAAAGGTTCACAAGTGCCTTGTTGTCACCAATAAATATTCCCTATCCCCCTCACCCTAATAATAGGGAGGGTCTCAATAAATCCAATAACTGTAAAAACAAAAGCAAAAAAAAAACACCTCAGAATTTCTACTTCCTTCTAAAATCTTCTTATTTTTAGACCCCTAACTAGTTATGTAGTTTTTCCTGCACAACCCTCCTCCCTCCCCCATTCTTCACAGAACTGGGTGGTATTGCCCCATTCAGGCATAAGTAGATAACCTTATATCTCTAACCCTAATGTTATGGACAAAATACTTGAATGGATAAAATGTCTATTTTACTATGTGCATTTGTGCTCATTCAGTAACTGCTTCCCCTCCCCCTCTGTGTGCTTAGTAGCCATTTCCTCTCTAACCCCTCTCATCCTGCTCCCCCCTTCCCATCGAGCAAAGCCCTTGTGTAACAAAATGGAGATTCACTGTGTTAAATTGGCTGTTAGAGGAACTGCTTCCCTTTCTAACCCCTCTCCCGTCTCCTTTGTTCAATAACGGCTCTCTCTCAAGAACTTGCCACGTGTAATAAAATGGTGCTGGGATACAAAGGAATGTCATGTGACGATGCTGGGGTCACACCCAGTGGGATGGTATCAGGAAAGACCTCCTAACATTTAACCAATTGTTGAAGTATATTCTCTGTTATCTATGACTAGGCATATGACGTATTTCTGGCTTATAAGGGGTTCCCACCCCTCGGAATAAACACATTCCTGAAGTTTTTCATGAGCCTGAAACTGTGTCCGGTGTGAATTACTATTAGGAAGAGTGCACGCATATACTTATTCATTTGGACAGGGGCAGATATACAAAGATTATCAAACATTTGATTTGATCCCTAACACTAATACTAAACTAACTCTGATCTAGATTATGCATTGACACAAATGTGAAACTGCTGACTGTCAATGCGGGTTCTCTCCTATGGAAAGGTCCATCCTAGTAATGTGTGTGTGGTCTGCTCATATTGCACATCCAAGATGGATGGATTGGAGATTGCAAATAATAAAGCAAATCATACTCTTTGTGATTTCACTTCTCCATACAGCGTGCTTACAGTTGCAGCAATGTTTGCAAATCACTATCTTTTGATAAGCCACAGTGAGACGGGAAGCAGGGTGCAAGATACCATTTACAATGAAAGCTATTTTGCTTAGAGTGACCGTTTAAGTTTAAATTAATATTGACTGTTTCTATTGAAATTTATGGAAAAAAATAATTTAATTTTTCTAGTTGCTTCTTTACATGGATACCAAGATGGAAAGGGGACCTTACAACCACCACTCATCACACATACCGCTGCCACTCCACTGTCCATACCAAAAAGTACTGTGTTTGGAGATATTCCACTGAGCTGTGACTTCAAGAGGGAGCTAAGCCTTTCTGGAAGTCTTTCCATAAGTGATAAACAATGTATGGTAGGTAAAAAAAATAGCATTGTAGTGTTTAAAAAGTGACAAATGTGAGAATTCCGTGCATTAAAATTACAATTGGTTTTTCAGTCAAATACCCAGAAATATCCTTACAATTCATGGGGTGCAGTGTGCAGTTGGAACAACCGAAGATCTAGTTGGAACAGTATTGGACGTACTTCCAGTCTCAAAAGAGATGTGCCAAGTTCTGAACAAAAGTCTTTACTTTCTACAAATGAGAAAGAAATCTTAAATGGGGAAACATGTGATGAAGAGGTGAATGGCCCAAATGTCATTTCTTGTAACAAGATGGAGCTGGTGGAAAAAAGTGATTTTCACAACATGTGTGATAGTTTGCATTTCCCTTATTCTTGTGGGATACAAAGTAGACAAAGCAATACAACACAGTACAGCAATAACAGAAAATCTTTGTCGTCCCCTCTGTTTACGCACTTTCATGTAGACGATCCAAAACATGATTGCAGCAACAATGATGATGATGATTATGTAAATATGGTACGTACCTATATTTTTAAATTAATAAAAATGTTATTGTTATATCAATAGCAAAAGATAAATAGGAGTGTAATATAGGGTTGTTGTTTTTTGTTTAGAAAAGAGTTTAGAAAATGTAACCCTCTTTTTTCACTCATTATTTATTGTTTTGTTAGTAATTGTTAAGAAGAGGTATATATCACTGGTAAAATTGTTATCATTTAGATGATTTTGAGTGTATTAAATTTAGAACTAATTTAATAAAAGTGAAGTTTTAACGTATAACCACCCCAAGAAAACTCCTATATTACACTCCTATTTTTCTTTTTCTATTGGTTTTTCATATTTAGGGTTACCCCCTTGTGGAGTGTTATTACAGGAGAAGATCTATCTTTGTTTTATTTTGTTTTTTTGTTTTGTGTATATGTCAATATATATGTCGGTTTGTATGTATACAAATATATTATATTATTTTATAACATATTTTTTTTTCAATGTTATAGAAATAATTCATTCATTTATAAAATATTTTACCAGGAAGTATACATTGAGATTTCTCTCATTTTCAAGTATGTCCTGGGTCCACAAAACATTGCATTGTTACATTATGGTACAATAAAATACAAAAACAATATTAATACACAACATATATACAAAATGTAACATAGAACAGGCAATAAATATATAATCAACTATAACAGGTTCAATCTGTTTTGAGATATGTAAAGAGGGATCTCTTAAAGGATTTTAGGTCTGGTGAATATTTGACAGTGTGCAGGAGGTTGTTCCATAACTGTGGTGCTCTGTAGGAAAATGAGGATCAAGCCGCTTTCTTTTTGTATTGAGGTAGACTAAATAAAGTGCTGGTACTGGATCGGAGGTTAAAGGAGGTGAGAACAGCATTCTGCTCAGGTAGGTTGGGAGAAAAGCACTTAAACACAAAGCTGGAAAGATATAGGGAGTCTGGATTCCAGCGATAGCCAGTTTAGCTCTTTTAACATGTCACAATGGTAATTGAATTTTAGCACAAAGAGGCAGAACGAGTTATGCAATGTAGTAAGTTTATTAAGGTGGGTTTGAGGTGCAGGTGCCTACACTACATCCCCATAATCAATGACTGGCATCAGCATTTGCTGTACATTCTTTTCCTTAGGCAAGATTTGTTTCAGTACACCTAGTTTTGGATAGAGTTTGAATTAAAGTTTTTCTATGTGGAGGCCAAAAGATAAATTGAGGTCTAACAACATACCCAAGTATTTGAAAGAGTGGACTGCGGTCAGTGTGCCATTTGAATTTGTTTTGATGGATAGGTGGGAATTGTGTAATTTGTGTAATTTAGGTACTGTTCCAAAGAGCATTGTGACCGTTTTGTCAGTGTTTAGGAAGAGTTTGTTTTTTGTGATCCACTTTTCAACCTCTGTGAACTGGTCTAGGAGCACAGCCTCAAGGTGCGGTAGATTTGATTTGCTTGCGTAGATTATTGTGTCATCTGCGTACATGTGTACATTTGAGGCTTAGCAGACATTAGGCTGATTGTTTATGAATAATGTGAATATTTTTTAATGTATAACTATATAAATGACCAGTACTCATAGTGTATGTGTCAGCAGGTCAAGTTTTTTTTTAATTTTTTTTGCTTATTTTGGAAGTGTCCATTTCTAGACCTTAAGAGACATTAGGGCATTGATTTACAATTCATATATGGAATAACTATATTTAGATGTTTACCAGACTGTGTCTGTATCTTTGAATTATTTGAAAACTGAAAGCATTGTTCCTATAATCTATTTCCCTCTGTGGCCTTTATAGTTTGTTTGTAAAAAATATTTCACAGAAATACCGGATGATTTTAATTTTAGAGATCATGAAAAGCGCCTCTTCCACTACAATTAGGTATAGAAATACTTTTTTTAATTGTAATTGCCCTTACTTTGATGATGTTCTAGTGATTGTTATTCAGAGTCCTTTTGATAGGGCCAGTTCAATATGAGATATTGGAGCAGAAAATCCAGATTGCTGTTTTTTGAATTAGGTCAAATGCAGAAGCAAACATTAATGTACAATTTTTGTTTTAACTTTGTGTTATAAAATAGGCAACTTCCACCTCATCACATCACAGCTAGTAAAATTGAAAGTATTCTCTCTCAAGTTGATGTGTTATTTAAGGGGCCCCATATTTATTTAAGGGGCAACATCCACTAGTCGGAGTGCAATAACAAATTTAGCTAGAAGTGTCAGACCAAGTTGCATTTCTTCTTCCTCAGAAGTATTGTTTTGAGGAGTGTTGGTGAAAGAGAAGGTCCTCAGACACTGACAGTACCACTTTAAAACTGCTAAAGTAATCTTTATAAATCTCTGGACTGTTAATGTTTTGCTAACAGTGAAATAGTGGAGGACATTCTCTCCTCCCCCTCCCTGATTGTAGGAATAATGTGAACCATTAAAACTTATTTTACTGTTTGGAAACAGGTTTTACAGAAAACTTGCAGGCATTATATGCATCACTAGTGGGTTCGGGCAGAGAAATATCTCCTTACAGGCTGGTAATCAGACCTAGACTATAAATGAGTGGACTAAATGTCATATATATATATATATATATATATATATATATATATATAAATTTGAGCTACTGATCAGAGCCTGCAAGTGCTCACTTCACAGGTACAAGACCTAAGATGCACGGTGACCACCATGGAAGCAAGACACAGGCGTAAAAACCTGCACCTCAGAGGTGTCCCCGAAACAGTAGACAACACACAGCTCCTGCCCTATGTCCACAACCTTATAGCAACCATTGGTATTAAAGGCACCACAGACAAGACAAAGATCACTACAGCATTTAGGGTGAGAAAATTGGCAGCGGCACCAAGCGAAGCACCCAGAGACATCATTATTGTAACCCGGAACATAATGACCCGATCTAGAGAACTGGGGACGGTACTTCACGAGGGGCACAGGGTAGCTATATACCCAGATACACCATTTTCTGCCCTTGCGGAAAAAGAAAACTGTCACCTATAGCCAAGAAACTAAGAGATGCTAATATAAGATACCACTGGGGAATGGAGGGGTTCCTCTCAACAGATATCAAGGGCAAGAGCCACACACTAACCTCGGAGGATGACCCGGACAGCTTTCTGCGACTTGCTGGACTGTCAACACTGCAGCAGGGAACACCAGCTGAACCAGAGAACCGTAACAAGGCATGTCACCCAGCAACAAAGTCAAAAGACTGACACCAGCGCCCAAAGGTGCTGTATCTGGATCCTCCAAGTAGAGGTACAGAGGTGAGCAATCCTAGGACAGACCCTAGCCTGCTCCGATGAGCAGACCTACTGGAGTAACTACAAGAAGAAAACCGTATGTTCCCCGTGACTTTTTTACGCATCCTCGTGATTGTAGAGAGACGCTTTGCATACTATGTTTCAGATCTGCACACAGCCACATAACCCAGCGGAGGACATACTTGTTGACTCCTGCAGCTCTTACTTGACCAGCTATGTAAAATGTTTTGTAAGCTGATTTTCGTAACAATAGCTCAGTTAGACGCAGCAGGGTTTGCACCTAAAAGTTAATGTTATGCATGTCCTAATATATAGCTGCTTGGACACACAGGCAGAGAATAGAACCAGTAAAGGAGCAGTTTGTAGTTAGTGATGTCCCGAACGGTTCGCCACGAACAGTTCGCCACGGTCTCATCATTGAGTAAACTTTGACCCTGTACCTCACAGTCAGCAGACACATTCCAGCCAATCAGCAGCAGATCCTCCCTCCCAGACCCTCCCACCTCCTGGACAGCTCACTAAGAATGCAGCTTTAAAATGGATGCTGTCCAGGAGGTGGGAGGGTCTGGGAGGGAGGGTCTGCTGCTGATTGGCTGGAATGTGTCTGCTGACTGTGAGGTACAGGGTCAAAGTTTACTCAATGATGAGTCCGTGGCGAACCGTTCGTGGTGAACCGTTCGCGAACCGTTCGGCGAACCGTTCGGGACATCATTATTTGTAGTGTCTACTCCCTTTATTGCACAGTGCTTAACTACGGCCATAGCGTTAGATTATTCCAGGCATGGGAACTAGTGCTTGCTTTCCTCAGGGGGTATTATCAGTACACGATAGCCTGAGCATATCCATGATTCAGAGATGTTTACTGTCTGATTGAGAGACCAGATGAGGTCTACTGACCATGGGCTTCTGATCTAGGGCAGAATAGAAGGAACCCATAATTTATGTATGGCGCACTCTCGGACCCAAAGATTATAGCCCACATGACAAGAACCAACGGGTAACTTGTGCAGCACCAGTTAGATCTTCTGAGTACTGAATCTTAAGTGTGGAGATCAGACCTCAATTAAAAAAAAAAAAAATAATCAGAAAAACGAAATGAGGGAATTGCACTGTTGTCCTTGCTGTCGATTTTTATGGTTATGTTTCTTTCCCATAATGGGCTTATGTATATCTATATACTATTTGATTTATACGCACTTACTATATAAAATTACACAGTTATTGATGTAAAACTATAAACTTGTAATAAAACATAAATTGAAAAAAAAATAACAAAAGGATCGGGTCGCAAAAAAGAGACTGAAAAATATGTAAAACCACAATGCTAAAAAAACAATAAAATAATTCATGTTGATCCATGGAGACCTCCGCTCAGACGGAGCTTGCATGGCAGGAAAAGCCTTATAAGGGCTTTCCCCATGCAATACAATCTCAGTCATGGCGTTATGATTGGATGACTTGTATCAAGCATGCTAGGACTGTTTTATGTCAATCTGGTGTATTTTGTGATGCTATAATTGTACTGTTACTGGTCACTTCATTATTGATGGGAGAATCAACAGATCTGTAATGAATTGCACGTCATTATTGACGTGACTCAATGCAGGTGTCAGTCACATTCTTCTGACATCAATGGTGATGTGAAACCAGTGTTCAACCATTCAGGTACCTTCTAGCACGAAGTGATAATGTGACCTAAGCATGTTTAACCTTTGGCTTTATATTCCCCTCCTGCCTATGCTTGTTGACACAATAGGGTGTTCCTTGCAGTTGTCTGATATCGGGTTTTGAGCTTTGCTTGTTTTACTCTTTTCTCTGTGCTCCCGAACTCTTGGCTTGTCTACCATTTATCAAGTTTCCTCCTGTCCTTGATCTTACCTTGTAGTCTGAATAGTCTATCCTTTGGTCCGACCCATAATATAGGCTATCCTTGTTTCTAAGTCCTGTTGTTTGAGGTCCATGTGGCAGGGTTCCTAGTTACTCTGACAGCTTGCAAAGCAAGCAATCAGAGTGTTTTGACAGGCAGGTTTCACTTATCTTGAGACTTGCTTGTGGGGGTCAAGTCTTTTTTTAATGACATAAAGGAAAAGTCATTAAAAAGCTGTGATTACAAATCACATTTATTTATGGATTTTCACCGAGCAGCCAACATATTGATTAGTTTTGGCTACAAGAATTTCATCTGGCATTAAATCCAATCAAAATTCAATAAATATATCAGTTGAACCCAGTCAATAGTTTTTGTTTTTGCAAATCGTATTGAATCGAGGTCAAAGTCAGAGAAAGTGTTTTTGGCATTGGTTATGCTCATGCATGAACACTTCTAAATATTTAGGGATGTTGGTTAAATGATAGAAAAGTGTTTAAACTTACATTAGGAGTCCCTTGAATTTACGAAGTATCAGATGGTTCCCTTAATATGTTAATATTTATTTTTTGGAAGGACGGTAAGTACGGACTTAAGCTTTTATTGTAAGGTACAGGACCTTTCTTCAGCAGTCATAGTAATGGTAAAATTGTTGTTGAAAAGTATCAAAATGATTGCATTGTGATCACTTTGACACTGTTAATTGGTTAGTGGCAGTTCTTAACATGTTTATAAAAATCAAAGGATATTTTTGCATAGCAAGACAGAGGGACAGGAACCTGATGGTAGCAAGGTCTGTCTGTGAGAAGTGCTCATGATGCTATTTATCTATATATCTTAGTACTGCAAGATTTTTAAAGTTGTTGTATTGTCACTGTATTTCAGAGCAAAGGACAAAGACTAAAAGCTTGGATTTCAAGTCAATTACCATCCTGGTGCAAAGAACGAGAAACATGGTCCCTCTATCTATTTTCACCTAATTCCAAGTACGTTCTATAGAAATAAAATCATAATTACAAAAAAAGATATATGTCCATGTCTTAGGTACTCTATTGCTTCTTTTTTCTTTGTGTAGATTTCGTCTGATGTGCAACAGAATCATTACTCACAGAATGTTTGATCATGTGGTTTTGGTGATCATATTTCTGAATTGTGTCACTATTGCAATGGAGAGACCAAAAATAGAACCTCAGAGTGCTGTGAGTATTGTCTTCATAGAAAAAAAAGGGAATTAGGGGCACACCCGGAGCATGCATTTCTCAGCAGTGGTGCTGACCAAAATTCACTAATAAAAAAAATACAGATTAAGTAACAGAGCACACACAATACATTTTACACAGTGACTTAAAATCAACTATCTCTGCAAACAAATATGGGGATTCAGTTCCACCATATGACCATACTGTGTTATGCCCACCACTATGCCACAGTACCCCAATATTGGTGAGTTCTACACTCATTTTAAAATGGGTGACAAATTAAATAGTGCTAGTGCTGGATGAACTCAAGTATATTTTATTAGTCTGTTTTAAGAACATTGTCTTCATTAGTAAGTCTTCTAAAACCCAGTCTTTTAATCATACGCCTAAGATTAAAATGGAAAGCATTTAGTTGAACTGAGAGTGTTCTCAGATTATACAAAAACATATTTCAGTGACAGAAATAACAACTTGGGTAATAAAAAAACTTATGTAAATGACATTTTAAGATGCAATGTAGGGGTATAAGTATACATTTTGTAAAATTTCTGATATGGTTAAAGTGTTCCTCAAAATTATGTTGCTATACAATATGTATAAATACAGTGAGGTTACTCAGTACATTTTGATATTTATTTACCACAATTTGTTCTTACAGAAGAGCCTAACTCTATGCATTGCCATCCAGTCCATCTGTGGCTACCTTGGTCACCAAGCAATAACATCACTATAGGAATGTGGTGGATGTGGACCACACCAGGTGACACTATCAGTGTCATACACATACTACATCCCCTGCATATATACATACTACATCCACTACATACACAAATGTACTTAATCCCCTATACACAAACACTTTACTATAGCCATTATATTCAGTTATACAGGAAATAAGATATGTAGTACCAAAAATATTACTAAGTATTCTGTATGACCCGGTATGGGAGGCAGTCCATAGGGGGGCATGACATCATGAGTTACTGCACCGGGTGACACCAACCCTAGTGACACTATTGTTACCAAGGATATTGTTTTGCCACCAATACCCTCTGAACAGTTTGCATACTAAACCAATGCTTATTTGTGGTCCACTGATGGCTGCCACTGAGGTCTGCTCTGTGGTTCACATGTGGCCACAGTGAAATTTGTCTGCCTACCTAACCCTGGCAGAACGTACCATGCTTGGGGACAGTGGCTCCAGTAGTCCTCTAAACACATAGGCAGGCAATGGGTGAATTTACCATTTTGAAATTATGTCCCTATGCACCCAATAACTCACTGGTGACCGCAGACAAACTCCAAAGGTGGCAAACAAAACAAGAGAGCCTCTAAACCAGGTTCATCAAACTCATTTGTTCTGGAGGGCCAAACTGTCCACTGAAATAGGCATGGAAGGCAGAAAGCATAACATTTATAAACACACACACGCAAACAAGAAAAAGAGTGGGCACAAAGAACAACTTCACATTATGTCATAAATATAATTTATTTTACTTTGCTACAACTATAAAAAAGGTGTATTAGTGTGTAGTATTGGTTGTGTGTTTATTTGTAGTTTTGCCATTTGAATACAGGGATGTGTATAGTGTGTGCCTGTGAATGCAGGAAGTTGTAGTAATGGCATTTGAATTCATGACTGTGTTTGCGTGTTTGAATGCAGGGATGTATTTGTGCACAGTGTTGGCATTTAAATTCTGGGATGTATGTACACACACAGATACACAGGTACACACACATATGAAGAACAATTAATATTGTTTTACCATAGTTTTTAGCTTCCCTCTCCCCTCCTGTGTGTATGTGCCTGCTCCTACCTCCTCACACGGCTCAAAACAAGCTGGGAGGAAATGAACTCTCTTCCTACCAGCATACTGATTACGCTGTGACAGGGGCCTGATCAAGTGTGCTATTAAAGGATTATCAGGCCCATGATCTAAGAACCATTCCGAGTCTCACAATGACCTTATGGGACTCTACCACTGCCCTCATGGTGGAACCAAATTACACACAAGCTACATAGTTGCCAACATACACAATTACACTATTACACTTATCTACACGCATGGTGTTATTCATATGTAAACACAACAATCAGGGGCGTACCTAGAGCATTTGGCACCCGGGGCGGATCCTGGGCCTGGCACCTCTATCTTTGTTTTATTTTGTTTTTTTGTTTTGTGTATATGTCAATATATATGTCGGTTTGTATGTATACAAATATATTATATTATTTTATAACATATTTTTTTTTCAATGTTATAGAAATAATTCATTCATTTATAAAATATTTTACCAGGAAGTATACATTGAGATTTCTCTCATTTTCAAGTATGTCCTGGGTCCACAAAACATTGCATTGTTACATTATGGTACAATAAAATACAAAAACAATATTAATACACAACATATATACAAAATGTAACATAGAACAGGCAATAAATATATAATCAACTATAACAGGTTCAATCTGTTTTGAGATATGTAAAGAGGGATCTCTTAAAGGATTTTAGGCCTGGTGAATATTTGACAGTGTGCAGGAGGTTGTTCCATAACTGTGGTGCTCTGTTGGAAAATGAGGATCAAGCCGCTTTCTTTTTGTATTGAGGTAGACTAAATAAAGTGCTGGTACTGGATCGGAGGTTAAAGGAGGTGAGAACAGCATTCTGCTCAGGTAGGTTGGGAGAAAAGCACTTAAACACAAAGCTGGAAAGATATAGGGAGTCTGGATTCCAGCGATAGCCAGTTTAGCTCTTTTAACATGTCACAATGGTAATTGAATTTTAGTCACACGCACACACAGTTACAGACAGTCACACACACAGTTACAGGCATGCAGTCACACACACACACACAACCATACATAGTTGCAGGCATGCAGTCACACACACAGACACACACACACATACACAGTTACAGGCAGACAGTCACACACACAAAGTTACAGGCATGCAGTCACACACACACATACACAGTTACAGGCAGACAGTCACACACACAAAGTTACAGGCATGCAGTCACACACACACATACACAGTTACAGGCATGCAGTCACACACACACAGACAGACACACACACACACACACACACAGTTACAGGCAGACAGACACACACACACAGTTACAGGTATGCAGACACACACACACAAACACAGTTACATGCATGCATTCACACACACACACACACACACAAACACAGTTACAGGCATGCAGACACACACACAAACACAGTTACAGGCATGCAGACACACAAACACACAAACACAGTTACAGGAAGACAGTTTTAGACACAGTCACACACACATACACAGTTACAGGCATGCAGTCACACACAGACACACACATACAAACACAGTTACAGGCATGCAGACACACAAACACACAAACACAAACACAGTTACAGGCATGCACACACAAACACAATTACAGGAAGACAGTTTTACAGACACAGTCACACACACATACACAGTTATAGGCATGCAGTCACACACACAGACACACACATACACAGTTACAGGCAGACAGACACACACACACACAGTTACAGTAAGACAGTTTTACAGAGACAGTCACACACACACCATTACTTACAGATAGGAGCTGGAGGAGGAATGGATTCACTGGAGTCCTCTTGAAACCTGTTAGGTGGAGAGGCAGGGATTCCTTCTTGCTGCAGCCTGCACCTCCATTTGCAGCAGTAACAGCAGCGGGTAAGGGCCGTATTAAGCCCCGGCCCTGCCACTGATTTGGCCCCGCCCCCACTTCCCTTCCGTGCAGCCAGTTCAGCTGCTTCTTGCAAAATGTAAAGAAAGAAGAATCCTTGCCTGGAAACTATAGACTCGTGAGCTTAACTTCTGTGACTGGGAGAGTATTTCAAGGGCTTATAAGGGATAATATTCGGTAATTTATTGGGAAGAACTGTGTTATTAGCAATAATCAGCATGGTTTTATGAAACATAGGTCATGTCAAACTAACCTGATTGCATTATACAAAGAAATAAGTAGAAGTATAGATCAGGGTGTTGCAGTGGATGTGATCTACTTGGATTTTGCCAAGGCATTTGATACGGTTCCTCACAATAGGTTAGTGTTCAAACTAAAAGAAATTGGTCTAGATGAATATTCTTGTTCTTGGGTAGAACATTGGCTTAAGGAAAGAGTACAATGAGTTGTCATTAATGGTAAATCTTTACACTAGACAAAAGTAGTAAGTGGTGTCCCTCAGGGTTATGTTTTGGGACTGCTTCTATTTAACATACTTATAAATGATCTTGAAATAGGCATTGAAAGCCATGTATCAGTGTTTGCAGATGAAACAAAACTCTGTAAAGTAATGAAATGTAAGTAGGATATTGCTTTGCTGCAGAAGGATTTAGATAGTTTGGGGGACTGGGCACTAAAATGGCAGATGAAATTTAATGTAGAGAAATGTAAAGTTATGCACTGCGAGGTAAAGAATGCACAAGCAACTTATACCCTAAATGGTAGTGCATTAGGGATAACAGCACACGAGAAGGATTTGGGAATTGTTATAGACAACAAATTAGGTAGCAGTATGCAATGTCCATCTGCCGTTGCTAAGGCCAGTAAGGTTTTGTCATGTATAAATAGGAGCATTAATTCTCGGGATGAAAATATAACTTTGCCTCTTTATAAATCGCTGGTAAGATCACACTTTGAATATGCTGTGCAATTTTATTCACCAGTTATAAAGAAGGATATCATGCCACTTGAAAAAGTGCAGAGACGAGCTACAAAATTGATAAAAGGAATGGAGCATTTTAGTTATTAAAGTTTTCTCTTTTGTTTGGAAAAACAGCGCCTCAGAGGGGATATGATAACATTATACAAATATATTCAGGGCCAGTACAAACCATTATCTGGAAATCTATTCATAAATAGCGCTATACATAGGACACAAGGTCACGCATTTAGGATGGAAGAAAGGAGATCTCATTTAAGGCAAATAAAATGTTTTTTACAGTAAGAACTATAAGGATGTGTAATTCTTTGCAATTGGATAAATACTTGCAAAAACATAAAATACAGGGATATAATTTCTAATTAGTGGGGAAATAGCTGCTTGATCCAAGGAGACATCTGACTGCCATTTTGGGGACAAGAATTATTTTATTCCTAGTTTGTTGCAAAAGTGGAAGCGCCTCAGACTAGGTTTTTTGCCTTCTTTTGGATCAACAGCAAAAACATATGTGAGGAAGGCTGAACTTGATGGATGCAAGTCTCTTTTAAGCTATGTAACTATGCACACACACTCACATGTATATATATACATATGTCGTATATACCATTATTATAATAATACTATTTTCTGAAGGCGCACCCTTTCTTTTTGTTATTCTTTATATATATATATGCACACTGTTATACATATAAACAGTCAAACAGACACTTTTGTGTGTATATGTATACACACTGTTTCACATATATAGACATACTGTCACACACATATATATTCAAACTGTTACACAAATATGCACACCCTCTGTTATACAGATATACATTAACACTGTTACACATATACACACTTTTACACAAATATAAAAATACATTGTTACACACATACTTACACATATACACACACTGTTAGACATACACACATCCATATGTACATACACTATTTACACACTCGCGACTGGCTTCTACTGGCAGTGTTTCATAGTGCAATGTGAGCTATTTATGAAGCTATTTATAAATTATCTTGAAATATGTATTGATACCTACAGATGACACAAAACTAGGTAAAGTAATACAATGTATGCAGGATATTACTTCACTGCATAGGGATTTAGATAGATTAGGGGACTGGGCATTCAAGTGGCAGATGGAATTTGCACAAGCAATGAATGTGTTAAATGGTAGTGAATTAGGGAAAACAGCACATGAGAAGGATTTGGAAATTTTGATTGACACAAACTTGACAACAAGTCAAATATAAACCCACAATTGTCATGCATAAAAAATGGGAATTAATTTTCAGGATGAAAATATAATTTTCCCTTTTTATAAATCAGTGGTAAGACTACACGTTGAATATGCTATACATATTTTGGGTACATGTTCTAAAGAAGGACATTGTGGTATTGTCAGGATTACTAGTTGATCCAGCACGTAGAATTGTGTCACACAGATGACTAATAGGTAACGTATTACCGGGCCTTAGAATGGCCAGACTTAACGTACCAAAGAATAGTCAGGATACTTGCCGAGGTCAGGGGATACAGAAAGAGACACAACGATAAGGGAAAGCCAGAAGTCAGAGATACCAGAATACAGGGAAGTCAAAATCAAAGCCAAAGTCAAAAAGCAGAAGAAACTTCAATCAGGAACACACTCTCAGACAACCACTACGGAAACCACGACAGGGCACTGAGCAGGATGAGAACTGGGCCAAAATATCCCCCCTCTGGATTTGATAGGCTGTAATCGGCCTTTGACCCCCAAAGGCAGTTACCAGGTTCCCATTTGCATAATTGCAGCTCAGCACAAACCCTCCTGTGGATTTGATTGCTGCTCTGCACAACTTTTCCTGTCAGGACAGTAATGTTGCTCGGCACAACTTTTCCCTTTCAGAACAGTAAATGTCATTAATCACATTTTTATATGCGGATGAATACGTGACAGGTATTAGAAAAGGTGCAGAGTTGGGCTACAAAATTAATAAGGGTATTGGAAGATGTAAGTTAAAAAAAAGGCTAAAATTTATATCTGTTTAGTTTAGAAAAACAGTGCCTCAGATGAGATATGATAACATTGTACAAATATATGTGGGGTCAATACAAATCATTGTCTTGAAATCTATCCATAAACAGTACTATACATATGACACAACAACGCCCTTTAAGCCTGGAAGAAATTAGATTTGGTCTAAGGCAAAGGAAAAGATTACTTACAACGAGAAAAATAACAATGTGGAATACTCTGCCTGAAGAGGTGGTTTTATCAAAGTTTGTGAAGATTTTTAAACAGTGACTGCATTCTTGCATAATTGCATATTTTTTCAGCCCATCTATGTTATTTTTGGGACAGATTGAGGCTCCCTGAATCCCTGAAGAGATTTACCAGATTCTCTCTTGTGCATTAATTGCCTTCAGTGAATTGTGCTCTACATAAAATCACATTCCTTCTATCCTTTTAGAGAGAGACTAATCAGGCTGAATGTAATCCAATTATGTAGCAAGAACTAACCCATGTGGTGTGTTGCATATATATTTAGGTGCTTTCTTCTCCTAAGCTTCTAGAAAGAGAGATATCATAATAACTGAGTCACTCTAAAGCCACTAGAAACATTTATATTGAGTATGGGGTTGACACTTGGCCATGCATTAATTGTATCCTGTAGTATGTGCACGAAATGGTTCTGGTTTGTCACTTCTTCTAAGCTCTATAAAAAAATGCACGCTACATATTCTGATGTGAGAATCACATTAATTAAGTGTGTTGCAAGAAATATCTAACAATTTGCGGAGATTCCTCTAATACCTAATATGGGAATTTTTCTGCTTTCTTTTTTTTGAGCTCTAGAGAGCACTGGGTTGGCAAAATTACATTATTCAAGGACTTCAAGAGGTACTCCTAGGTCTCAATATATAAGTGATGCTTTATATTGCCGCACTAGGAGCTACATAACTCCAAATTGATACCACAATCTGAAACCATGTTGCAAAAACATAGGTTCTTCTTATCTTCTTACCATGGAGTACAAACTCACCTGCTTCACCCCAGGGGTTCTATGTCTTAAATTCTAAAACATACATTCAAATTACAGACTTTAGAACAACATTTTTAAGGAGATCACTTCAATCCAATTGTATTCAAGTGGAGTATTTGCATTCAATATGGACCCTAAGGACTTGTTGAATTCCCAAGGGCATTGGGACAGCTTGTGCCTAAGAGTAGGGGAGTAAAGAGACCGTCAATGTCTGTAGGGTCAGAACAAGGAGGTAGGCCTGGATCACTGGGTCAAAAGCAAGAGGATGCAAGGCCTATTGTATAAGTTTTGGCAAACAGAGGAAGTTACCCTGGTAAGGAGAAGGAGGCTGAATTGAGCAGAGCATGTTTGAACAGGGCTATACATCTGGAGCAGAGGCATCACAAATAGTGGGCTGGCTGGGGACCTATAGCTTTGAATGTGTGGCCAAATATTTTTGCCCTCACAGGCTGCACTGCTCCCTGTGCCCCCTATCCTTAGCTAGGTGTCATCAGGGAGGGGAAGCAGTGCAGTGATAGAGACACAGGGAATATGAACATATTTAATATTCCCTGCATATCTCTATTACAGTGTTGCTTCTGGTCCTGGCTAATACTAACTCAATGGGCCGAGCATGAAGAGTGCAAAGCAGTCAGGCAGAAAGGCCTGGAGACCTGAAAAATGAAGAGCAGGACTGGTATAATGCCGTCAGTTTTCTCTACAGGAGGCCTTGAAACAAATACCAGACATGCCTATTCCTCCCCACACCTCTTGCATGATCATGACCTGCAAGTGGTCAGTATCCTTTTTATGTAATTTAAGTATGCCTGTGTGTTTCTGTGTTTGTCTGTGTATACCTGGATGTACCTGTCTGTGCTTGTCTCTGTATGTGCATGCCTGTGTGTACCTGTGTTTATCTGTGTTTTCCTGTCTGTGTATGCCTGTGTGAGTGTATGTATATCTGTCTGTACCTCTCTGTTTCAGTATGTACCTGTCTGTCTGTGCCCCCTGTACCTGACTGTGCCTGTGTCCTCCAATCTGTGCCTTTGATACAGTTCCTCACAATAGGTTAGTCTTCAAACTAAAAGAAATTGGTCTAGATGATTATTCTTGTTCTTGGGTAGAAAACTGGCTTAAGGATAGAGTACAACAAGTTGTCATAAGGCTGGACAAAAGTGGTAAGTGGACCGCTTCTTTTTAACATATTTATAAATGATCTTGAAATGGGCATTGAACGCCATGTTTTGGTTTGCAGATGACACAAAACTTTGTAAAGTAATAAAATGTGAGCAGGATATTGCTTTTCTGCAGAGGGATTTGGATAGATTGGGGGATTGGGCACTAAAATGGCAGATGAAATTTAACGTAGAGACGTGCAAAGTTATGTGCTTCTGGGTCAAGAATGCACAAGCAACTTACACCCTAAATGGTAGTGAATTAGGGATGACCACACAAGAGAAGGATTTTGGAACTGTTATAGACAACAAATTAGGCCGCAATATGCAATGTCAATCTGCAGTTGCTAAGGCCAGTAAGGTTTTGTCATGTATAAATAGAGGCATAAATTCTTGGGATGAAAATATAATTTTGCCTCTTTATAAATCGCTGGTAAGATCACACCTTGAATATGCTGTGCAATTTTGGGCACCTGTTCTAAAGAAGGATATCATGGCACTAGAAAAAGTGCAGTGACGAGCTACAAAATTCATAAAAGGAATGGAGCATTTTAGTTACGAAGAAAGGTTAAAAAATTTAAATCTCTTAAGTTTGGAAAAACGGCGCCTCAGAGGGGATATGATAACATTATACAAATATATTCGGGGCCAGTACAAACCATTATCTGGAAATCTATTCATAAACAGGGCTATACATAGGACATGAGGTCACACATTTAGGCTGGAAGAAAGGAGATTGCATGTAAGGCAAAGAAAAGTTTTTTTTTAAAGTAAGAGTAATAAGGATGTGCAATTCTCTGCCTGAAGAGGTGGTTTTATCAAAGTCCATACAGATGTTTAAACTGAAATTGGATAAATAATTGCAAAAACATAACATATGGGGATATAATTTCTAATTAGTGGGGTAATAGGTGCTTGATCCAAGGAGACATCTGACTGCCATTTTGGGGTCAAGAATGAATTTTTTCCTAGTTTGTTGCAAAATTGGAAGTGCTACAGATTAGATTTTTTGCCTTCTTTTGGATCAACAGCAAAATCATATGTGAGGAAGGCTGAACATGATGAATGCAAGTCTCTTTTCAGCTATGTAGCTATGTGTGTGTCTGTGTGTGTTTGTGCATGTCTATGTCTGTAGTCTGTGTCTGTGTGTGTCTGTAAGTGTAAGTAGGTCAAAAGGTGTGCTTTGGTGTGTTGTTTGAGTAGGGGCCAGGGCTGGGTTTTTGGTAGGGGTCACCAAATTATGTTTGTGCTCATCCCGCAAGTGTTTTTGACACTAGCATGCCTCTGCTTTAGAGAACCCTAATTTGGGAGCCAGTGTGCACACCAGTCTGTGGGAAGAATTATGGTTTGCCATCAGTGTCCTTGGTAGGCTTCACACAATACAGAACATCAAGCATTGGTTTTATAACTGCAGGAGGTTGGTAACTGAGAGATGTTACTAAGTCAAGTCATCCCCATTGATGGGGTGTAAGATCACAAATGGACCATTGACCAGTAGCACCTGCTGAGTTCCATGAAAATAATGTGGAAGATCTGAAAGTTTCCTATTTAATGAACTGCTGAAAAAGCACTTCTAAGAGCATGAAACACAATCAGTCTTTACTCCTCAGGTATTTTTAAATAAAGGAGATTGTGTTGAATATGATAACACTGTGCTCTGAAGTGAAATTCCTCCATCTGATCACATAGCCACAATGGGGTTGTAAGTGTTTATACTGGGATCTACACTTCATCTACCAAATGGACCAATGACTATACAATACTCTAGAAGGCAATGTTTGAAGATGTACTGTTCAAAATTGAAGAACTCAAGGTATGGATGATACATGCTTTGATATTTATTTATTTATTGCTTGCCTTTGGCTTGACTCTATTTCATGTTATACTCACTCGAGAAGCACTAATACCAACTAGTAAAACTATTGCATTAGAGAGTCATCATAATTCTGCAATATCAGAACATCATATGGACATATTATGAAACAAATTAAATGGGCAATACACATTTGTCATGTCTCCTGCACCCTCTGCATGTCAACGCATATTAATGCATCCTTTTGGCATTGATTTTGACCTGGGCCACTCCTATTGGCATTCTGTTTATGCACAACAATGCTTGCTTTATTTTTTGGTGCCACACCAGTATGCGTCAATCAGGGGTGTACCTAGAGCATTTGGCACCCGGGGCAGATCCTGTGCTTGGCACCCCCTCATTCCCCCCCCAGCCCCCACCCCCAAAAAAAAAAACTGTAACATTTTAAAAATGTTTTCTTTTTTTTTTTATAATTTGTAAACTTTGCAAAACCGCTGTCAGCCCTCCTACAAAACCCTTGTCCTGCCCCGCCACCTCCTACAAAACCCCTGTCCTGCCCCCTTCTACAAATCCTGCACTTCCCCCGTCTACAAAACCCCTGCAACCCCCTTCCACAAATGCCATGCTTATCCCCCCTTATAAAGACTCCTGTTGCAATACAAGACACCTGCCCCCTTCTACAAAATCCCTGCAACCCCACACACACCTTTACAGGCAGACAGTCACACACACAGTTACAGGCATACAGTCACACACAGTTACAGGCAGACAGTCACACACACACAAACACACACAGTCACATGCAGACAGTCACACATACAGTCACAGACAGTCATGCACACAGTTACAGGCAGACAGTAGTAATGTCCCGAATGGTTCGCGAACAGTTCGCCACGAACGGTTCGCCACGGACTCATCATTGAGTAAACTTTGACCCTGTACCTCACAGTCAGCAGACACATTCCAGCCAATCAGCAGCAGACCCTCCCTCCCAGACCCTCCCACCTCCTGGACAGCATCCATTGTGAAGCTGCATTCTTAATGAGCTGTCCAGGAAGTGGGAGGTTCTGGGAGGGAGTGGCTGGAATGTGTCTACTGACTGTGAGGTACAGGGTCAAAGTTTACTTAATGATGAGTCCGCGGCGAACCGTTCGTGGTGAACCGTTCGGGACATCACTAGCAGACAGTCACATATACATTGACACACACACGGCAGCAGCAGACAGTCACATGCACACAGTCATAGATAGTCACACACACAGTTACAGGCAACATCAAACAGTCACAGGCAGACAGTCACACATACATAGTCACATGCAGTCACACACTCAGTTATAGGCAGACAGTTACACACACAGTTACAGACAGACAGTTACACACACACACACAGTTACAGGCAGACAGTCACACACACACAGTCACACACACAGACACACACTCTTACTTACAGACAGTGAGCTGGAGGAGGAGTGGATTCCCTGAAGTCCTTCCCTAAAGCATGTGGAGAAGCAGGGATTCCATCTTGCTGCACCTCCATGTGCAGCAGTAACAGCAGCGGACAAGGGCTCTGTTAAGCCCCACCCCCGCTGCAGATTTTGCCCCGCCCCCGATTTGTATTAGCTCTGCCCCCACTTTACCTCTGTGCGGCCAGTTCAGCTGCTGAACGTGTGTGAGCTGTTCTAACCGCACGGCACCCTAACTACCATGGGGCACTGTGCGGCTGTTCAGCTCACAAAGCCCCATCCAGCCCCCAGACCAGGGTCATGGCACCCCCTACCCAATGGCACCCGGGGCGGGCCGCCCACTTAGTACGCCACTGGGGTCAATCCAACAACACAAGTTACTCATGTTTTCGTGTCAATTTTTACACAGAATGCCTTTTTGGGCTATAGAAGGGCCTCCCTGATCCCTCCTCTTTGCCCTATCATGTTCCCAGTTAACCGGGAGTGCATTTAGACTAGTGGTATGTGTTTTTTTTTGTTATGTACTCAGCTTTGAACTCAGACTACTTTGAATCCTTGACTTCACCTTGTTTACCGTTCTTCCAATACTCTGTAATCTTTGACCTTCGCTTTTCGCTATTTACTATTGTCAGTATTGTCTTGCAGACTATATTCTATATAGTCACGTTAAGCCCGGACTCCATTAAGCAATAATAATATGATTTCCAGTAGTATAAGATACCCTTTAGTCCTAGTTTGCATAATGGCAATATGCAATTTTGTTTGTATGATAACAGGGTTCCATTTGTGGCACCAGAGAAAGTGGGAGGGAATGGATGGAATGCGAATAATGAGCTTAGGCCTCAATATACATACATATACTTTATATTGAAAAACATCTGCTTTAGTGATTCAATACCATTTATTGGGTGTTTATAGACCATTAAATGGTCTTATCAGATTCAACAGCTAAAAGTTTGTATGAGAAAACTCATACAAACTTACACACAAATAAATTAACAAATAAAGCCTATGGAATCAATATGTCCCCTATACTAGTAAAGGGAATTATACTACTATGCAAAACTAGCAACTGGGCAGCTTATTTGTAATTTTTGTAGATTTTATGCAATTTATTATTATATTTATTTGTAAATAATAATAATAATTAATATTACTACTATTATTTATATTATTACTTTAAAATATTTTTGTGTTTTTTTTCATGAGTCAACTTTATTATTAATATTTTATTTTTCCATTTTTATTTATTATTTTTTATATATATTTTTAGTTGTATTTCTATTTTTAGTTTTCACTTTTTGGTCTTCTTTTTTGCTCTTTTTTCATATATTTTTACTTATTGATTTATTTATTGTTTGAGTACAGAATTCGTATACTGATCCTTGTTTTTTCGACATCTATTAATGTAATATTAACAATACTGTTACTTTGTATGTGCTCTTCATATATATTCTGCTTTGCTGCATACAACCATTGCAAGTAGAATACAGAGTGATAAGGATATTATTACAAATCCCTTGAGAAGAACATGGTTATCAGCAAAAATCAGCATGGTTTTATGAAGCACAGGTCATGTCAAACTAACTTGATTGCATCCTACGAAGAAGTAAGTAGAAGTATAGATCATGGTGTTGCAGTGGATGTGATCTATTTGGATTTTGCCAAGGCATTTGATACAGTACCACACAACAGATTAGTGTTCAAACTCAAAGAAATCGGTCTAGATGAAAATTCTTGTTCTTGGGTAGAACATTGTCTTAAAAATAGAGTACAGAGAGCTGTCATTAATGGTCATTTTTCAAGCTGGACAGAGGTGGCAAGGGTTCTGTTCTGGGACCTCTTCTATTTAACATGTTTATAAATTATCTTAAAAAGCATTGAAAGTCATGTTTTAGTGTTTGCAGATGACACAAAACTCTGTAAAGTAGTACACTGTGAGCAAGATATTGATTTGCTGCAGAGGGATTTAGACAGGGATGTGAATGGGCAAAACATTCAGTTCGGTTCAGACTTCTGAAATTCGGGAATTCGGGAATTCGGCACTTCGGTTCGGCACTTCCGAAATTCGGGACTTCGGCAATTCGGAACTTCGGTTCGGCACTTCAGAAAAACGGGACTTCGGCAATTTGGGAATTCGGCAATTCGGGACTTTGGCAGTTCCCTAACCCTACACCAACTCTAACCCTACTCCTAACCCTAACCCCATCACTACCCCTACCCCTAACCCTACCCTGACGCTACCCTAATGCTATGCCTAACTCCTAAGCCCACCCCTAACCCTACCCCAAAACTAACCCTACCCCAACCCTACCCCAAAACTAACCCTACCCTACTCTAACCCCATAACCCTACCCTACCCCAACCCTAACCCCAACCTTCCTCTACCCCAACCTTCCTCTATCCCTAATCCTAAACCTAACCCTAGCCCTAACCCTAGTAGTAGGGGTAGGTGTGAGGTTAGGGGTAGGGTTAGATTCATGTCATCATTCCTTTAATTTCCCCTCCCTCTCCTGTTTTTCCACTTTTCAGAAATCCGAAGAACTTCGGCACTTCTGAAATTCAGTTCGGTTCGGTACTTCCGAAATTCGGCAATTCAGTTCGGCACTTCGGCAATTCGGAAGCATCTGAATGTCTGAATTGCCGAAATTTGTGTGAATTTAAATTTGGACCGAAATGAATTGCATATGTCTAGATTTAGATAAACTGGGGGACTGGGCACTCAAATGGCAGATGAAATTTAATGTTGAAAAATGCAAAGTTATGCACTTCGGTGTAAAGAATGCACAAGCAACTTATACCCTTAATGGAAGCGGATTAGGGAGAAAAACACACGAAAAAGACTTGGGAATTTTTATAGATAAACTATGCAACAATGTGCAATACCAATGCAGTAGCTAAGGCCAGTAAGGTATTGTCATGTACGAAAAATGGGCATTAATTCTCAGGATGAGAAGATCATTGTGCCTCTTTATAAATCACCGGTAATACCACATCTTGAATATGCTGTGCAATTTTGGGCACCTGTTCTAAAGAAGGATATTATGGCACTAGATAAAGTGCAGAGGCGGGCTACAAAATTAATAAAAGGAATGGAACATTTCAGCTATGAAAAAAGGTTAACAAATTTAAACCTCTTTAGTTTAGAAAAACGTCGCCTCAGAGGGGATATGATAATATTATACAAATAAATCCAGGGCCAATACAAATCATTGTTTGGAAATCTATTCACAAACCTGACTTTACATAGGACCCAAGGTCATGCATTTAGACTGGAAGAAATAAGATTTCGTCTAGGGCAAAAAAAGTTTTTTTTTCTGTAAGAACTATAAGGTTGGGGAATTCTCAGCCTGAAGAAGTGGTTTAATCAGAGTCCATACAGATGTTCAAACAACAACTAGATGCATACTTGCAAAAACAAAATATTCAAGGATATTATTTTTCAATGTAGGGTAATTAATAGCTTCTTGATCCAAGGATTGATCTGACTGCCATTCTGGGGTGAAGAAGAATTTTTTTCCCCTGGTTTGTTGCAAAATTTAAAGTGCTTCAATCTGTTTTTTCTTGCCTTCTTTTGGATCAACAGCAAAAACATATGTGAGGAAGGATGAACTTGATGGACTCAAGTCTCTTTTCAGCTATGTACCTATGTAACAAATGTCTATTTTACATTGAACACATATTGGTTAATGGAATGCAAATGGAACATAAAGTGATGCTTCTTATTTAAATAGTAACAGACATAAGGGAGCTGGAAGAAGAACCCAGCCTTTTGTTTTGTTAGTCATTTTTTATTGTGGTGTCCATTGTATATACAAAATATGCGGTAACAGAAACAGTTGTGCTAAAAAGTTTTCATACCCTTGAATTGATAATATTTGTACCATTTTTTAAAGACAGCATAAGTGAGCAGGCAAAACACTTTTCTTTTATTTCTTATGGGATTCATATTCAACTATAGGTTGTAACAGAATGGCATAACCATAAAACAAAACATGGCAATAATTAAAAAAATGAAATGACCCTTGTTCAAAAGTCTGCATACCCTTAGTTCTTAATACTGTGTATTGCTCTCTTTAACATCAATGATAGCGTGGAGTCTTTTGTAATAGTTGTTTATGAGGCCCCTAATTCTTGCAGGTGGTGTAGCTGCCCATTTGTCTTTGTAAAATGCCTCCAGGTCGTGCAAAGTATTTGGTCGTCTTGCGTGAATCGCATGTTTGAGATCTCCCCAGAGTGGCTCGATGATATTAAGGTCAGGAGAGTGTGATGGTCACTCCAGAACCTTCATCTGTTTCTGCTGTAACCACTGGAGGGTCAACTTGGCCTTGTGCTTAGAGTCATTCTCAATCTGGAAAGTCTAAGAGCGTCCTATGTGCAGCCTTCATGCAGAAGAATGTCTGCATTCTTCATGCACAAATTGTCTGCCAGTATTTTCTGATAACATGCTGCATTCATCTTGCCATCAATTTTCACAAATTTTCCAAAACATCAGTAAGCTGCCACCATGCTTCACAGTGGGGATGGTATTCCTTTCACTATAGGTCTTGTTGACCCTTCTCCAAACATAGCGCTTATGGTTGTGAACATAAAGCTCTATTTTGGTCTCGTCACTCCAAATTACAGTGTACCAGAAACTGTGAAGCATGTCAAGGTGTTGTCGGGCATATTGTAACCAGGCTTTTTTGTGGCATTGGCGCAGTAAAGACTTCTTTCTGGCAACTCGACCATGCAGCTCATTTTTGTTCAAGGATCGTCATATTGTGCTCCTTGAAACAACCACACCTCCTTTTTCCAGAGCAGCCTGTATTTCTCCTGAGGATACCTGTGGGTTTTTTCATTTTGTATCTTCTTCTGGCAGTTGTGACTGAAATCTTTCTTGGTCTACCTGACCTTGGCTTGGTATCAAGAGATCCTCAAATTTTCCACTTCTTAATAAGTGATTGAACAGTACTGACTGGCATTTTCAAGGCTTTGGATATCTTTTTATATCCTTTTTCATCTTTATAATGTTCCATTACCTTGTTATGCAGGTCTCTTGATAGTTCCTTTCTGCTACCCATGGCTCAGTATCTAGCCTTCTCCATGCATCCACGTGAGAGCTAACAGACTCATTGACTATTAATACACAGACACTAACTGCAATTTAAAAAGCCACAGGTGTGGGAAATTAACCTTTAATTGCCATTTTAACCTGTGTGTATCACCTTGTGTGTCCATAACAAGGCCAAACATTCAAGGGCCATTTGGGTGATTTTTGTTATCAATATGATTTGAAAAGGAGCCAAACAACTATGTAATAATCAATTACTTCATGTGATCACTACCCTTCAATAAAATATATATTTTTTTTGTACGATCAGTCATATTTTACAAAATCAATGCCAAAATGTCACAATTTCTGCCGGGGCATGCACATCTTTGAGCACAACTGTACATAGATTGAATAACAAAAAACAATAACATATGCAATGAGACAGGTATGTATGAGAGAACTGCACCATTTTTTACCCTTCAACTTTACATGAGCAACTGAAAAGTTTAGAAGTAGTCACACATAAGTATCTGCGTAGAAATAACCACCCAGAACATGCAAGATTATTCACAGGTACTGATGAGTATGTTGACGTAATAGCAAGGAATGAATGCAATGCAGGATAATGAAGGCAACATAAGGAGCAATAAACAAAAGAATAAGACTATTCATTTTGAGGTGGGGGTATCTAACTAAAACAGAACAGGCATGTACATGCAAGATATGCCATTTGGAGGTCACATTTTGCTAAGACATAGCAAAAGAGAGCATATAAGATGGATAGTTTGAATAAGAAAAAATAAAGATATTGTCAGGATCCTATCCTTACAACCAAGAAATTTTTTATTTTATTGCTGCAATTCCTGTTTCTCGCCTCTAGTGGCCTCCCTAACAACTAGTCAATCCTCAGTTTCTCTCACCTGCCTCATATGATCTTCCAAGTCTGCTATAAAAGGCCACACCCAACTCTTCACATGGCCTTTACATTGAAGTCAGTGTTCTGACATAAAACTTCTGATCCTGGCTCCTGAAAAGATCCTGTATCCTAGCTCCTATCTGCTTTGCAACAGTCCTGCATTGCCGTCAGGCTCCACCCTTCAATAACCCAACCTTTAAACAGCATCCTTCATTTTTACAACTAACCACCCCTCAGATCAGAGTAGTACTCAATCCAAGAGCCTGACATACTGGAGGGACAGAATTATTGACTAGAATTTGCAGCAAAAGAGAGGCATGCTAATAGACAGAGATTTGCAGATTGAGTCTAACATCTCTGGAATCCCAGCAGCAGCAGCACAACCCAAAAGGTGCAGAATGGAGCATTTGCATTATGGACAGTGCCTCTTTGAGAGTAATACCTCTGAAATGGTCAGAACTTACCTCTCTGATCATTGTTTGCCTCCTCTGAGCTACTGGGATAAAAAGAGTGTATGTTCTGCTCTCTGTCTGAATGGTCAGTAGCTATTGTCCATTCACCACTGTCAAAATTGAGCAAGTGATCTGTTACAAGGAACATTCTGAATCCACAATTTTCACAAATGTTCCCACAACTGAAGGGGCAAATAAATACGATTCCTCAAATTCAATCTCCCTGGTTTAGTATTTGAGGTGTTATCATGTGTTACCACATGAATGAATTCCACTTCATCCAAACCCAATTAATTTTAAAGATGTTTTCCAAATCAACTATTTTGACCTATATAATGCCATTCAGATTTAAATTGCTGCAATGGGGAGTTTAGTGAATAGCTAAATATAATGTAAGCATTATATAAAATAAATAGTTAGAATCACCGCTCTGCTTGGGTAGTATTTTTGTGTATTCCTGATTCCTAGAACTGTGCAAGAATCTGCTGAAGTCACTCTCTAAATTTGGGGGTTTATAGCTAGGATTGCTCCTATCATCTTTGAAACTACAGCCATCTTGTTCCACATCTTCGTTAGCATTTCATATTTGTCCACATGCTCATGTTCCTTCTTCTAGATGTGGGTAAATATGACTATTTCCCCCCATCCACCACTACAGTCTTCCGTTAACATCCACCATCTGCCGCCGTTAACATCTGCTGATGGTACCTCCCATAAAGGGGTTTGTCTTGTCATGTAACCTCCTCATTCTCTGTTGTTGTTTTAGACATTGTTTTCGCAATTAATCTTTGTGATGCTCTGTGGATGCTATTTTTCCAGAGCAGTCTTAATGCATGGGCATGCTGCATAGTTTCTCTAGACCCCCCAAAAGCATTTGGGCCCCAGAAGCTTACCAACCTTTAAGTACTGAGTATATTAGTCTATTTATTCAGAACCTTCAAACCCTCCATGTTAAAACAATTAGGTGGACTAATCACCTCAGTATCAGCTGTTATCTGTACAAGTCAATTATAAAGCAATTCTCTGCAAAGAAATTTTGCAAATGTTTGTGTTGAACGCTTGCTTAATAATAAATAATTCATACAAAATTTGTACTGTGCCACCTCCGTCTGTATGATTTACAAATTATATTATCCAAATGTTTATGTGGATTAATCTCCGCTGTGCAACATCTTTTTTATGTTTAAAAACGGATTTTGTTGAAAGTACCAATAAATATAAGCTTAACTTTTGTTAATAATTGACATTTTTATTCCTGTGAGTGCTTGTGTAGGCAGGGCTCCAGGTTTGCTCAGGGGCTTATAATGCTGTTAAGATGGCCCTGTCTGTTTCATCCATAAATGGGGCCTTGACATTAATTCGGCTTCAGCTTCCTAGTGTACAGTTTCAGGGTGTTAGATTTTAAACAAGTGTCAATTTATTGTGAGTAGATTCCGAGTCTTGATATCTATTGTATCTAGCTCCCCTTTTGACTAGGTTATTATCCATCTGGGTACCTCATAACTATAAATAACACATAGTCCCTCAGTCATCAAATGCCATTCTATACAGCAAACATACCCTAAGTTGTCATACTTATTTGTTAGTATTGTAGGGTCAGTAGGGGTCAGTTATATAGCAGAACAAATTGTACACTGAATGGTAGGTGTAGAAAGGGACATGCAGAGCTATGGATGAGCACATCAAAGGCAGACACAGCAGAACCTAATTAGAACAAGTACACAATTTAGAAAAGCAAAGCTGAAAATCTGAATAAATACAGCAAGGAAAATCAATTCATGACACGCACACTCAGGGCTGCCATCAGAAATTTTGGGGCCCCTGACACAGTTCAAAGTCTGGGCCCCCGGACCCGCCCCCAAGTCTGCCCCCGTGGCCCATTTTGAGTCCGCCTACAAGGATGCTTTGTCTGTGTGGTGTGTAAAATGGATACAGATTGCACATTTGTATAATGTATGTAGTTTTGTGTGTTTGTGTAGTGAATGCAGAGTGTGTTTGTGTTGTGGTTTTAGTGTGTGTATGGTGAATGCAGCGTGTGTTTGTGTTGTGGTTTTAGTGCGTGTATGGTAAATGCAGTGTGTGTTTGTGTTGTGGTTTTAGTGTGTGTATGGTGAATGCAGAGTGTGTTTGTGCTGTGGTTTTAGTGTGTGTATGGTAAATGTAGTGTGTGTTTGTGTTGTGGTTTTAGTGTGTGTATGGTGAATGCAGAGCGTGTTTGTGTTGTGGTTTTAGTGTGTGTATGGTGAATGCACTGTGTGTTTGTGTTGTAGGTTTAGTGTGTGTATGGTAAATGTAGTGTGTGTTTGTGTTGTGGTTTGAGTGTGTATGGTGAATGCAGTGTGTGTTTGTGTTGTGGTTTTAGTGTGTGTATGGTGAATGCAGTGTGTGTTTGTGTTGTGGTTTTAGTGTGTGTATGGTGAATGCAGTGTGTGCTTGTGTTGTGGTCTGAGTGTGTGTATGGTGAATGCACTGTGTGTTTGTGTCGTGGTTTTAGTGTATGGTGAATGCACTGTGTGTTTGTGTCGTGGTTTCAGTGTGTGTTTGTGTCGAGCTTTTAGTGTGTGTATGGTGAATGCAGTGTGTGTTTGTGTTGTGGTTTTAGTGTGTGTATGGTGAATGCAGTGTGTGTTTGTGTTGTGGTTCTAGTGTGTGTATGTGTGCTGCATTGGAGGGGAAGGTGAACCTTTTTGGTTACATTTATTTAACACACAATTTTATTCCCCCCTCCCTGCTTTTTACCTGGCTACGGAGAGGGGAGATTGCATCCTGGTGGTCTGGTAGAGGGAGGGAGCCAGCCGCTGTACAATGTAGACGGGGGCCAGCCAGCACTATCTTAACTTTCCAGCAGCTCCTGCGCGTGTAACTCTCGCAAGCTGTGTCTGCATGCCATGCGGAGCGTTGCCATTGTAACCCGTGACAAAGCTCTGCCGGCCGCGGAGCTCGCGAGAGTTACAGACACAGGAGCTGCTGGAAAGTTAAGATGGTGCTGGCTGGCTCGGTAGCCCCCGTCTACATTGTACAGGTAGCCAGGGCCCGCAGGTGCACATATAGATAGCTATAATTGCACTTACTGTCATATACACACACTGACACAAGTACCCCCATGCAATTGTCCTTACCAGCTACGGACTTTGTTTGACGTTCTATGCCCTCCTTAAGGAAGTGGCTCTAAATGCAGCAGGGCGGCATAGACAGTCCCCGATGTCCTATGTACTTACCCGGTCGCCGGTGATCCAATGCCGGTGATTGCGGTATGGGGACTTACCGGGGAGCCCAGGGAGTCCCCCTCCTTCCTGTTCGGCCCCTCTGGGCCATGTGATCGCGAGGTCTTTGCAAGGACCTCGCGATCACATGGACGGCATAGCCGTCCAAGGCATTGCCAGCAGGGGGAGTGCCTGTAATGACAGGTACTCCCCCTGCTGTCTGAAAAAAACCCAGTTTAAAACAGTGTAAAATTAAATAATATATATTAGATCATATATATATTTATTATATATATGATCTAAGTATATATATATACACACATATACACACATACACATAAAACACATACACTGTCTAAGTGTATTTTAATATTACTATATATATATATAATTACACGTACACGTACAATGATATTGACTAAACATATATATAATTATCATTATATATAATTATCATTATATATATTTATATATTATATAATATAAAATAAATATGTAAATACGTAAAAATTAAAAAAAAAAATATATATATATACATACATGTATAATTTTGTTCTAACTGTATTTTAAAATTTATATATTGATATCAAAATACATGAAGAACAAAATAATATATCTATATACATAAGTATATACGTATATATCACTATATATACACACCTATATATAATTAAAAATAATTTTAAAAAATTATATACATATATACACACACACACATACATATATATATATATATACACAAACACACACACACACGTATATATTTAATAATTCTACATATATATATATTTATGTAATAATTTTACATAATTAGGTAATTTTATTAATTACAATTTGCAAGACCTGCCTGACAACCCAGGCCAAAAGTTCAGGGAATTTAATTTGCTAGCACTATATTTAACCCTGTAACTTTCCAAGACACCATAAAACCTGTACATGGAGGGTACCGTTTTACTCGAAAGACGTCGCTGAACACAAATATTAGTGTTACAAACAGTAAAATGTATTACAACGACGATATCGTCAATGAAAGTGAAATTTTTTGCATTTTTCACACACAAATGGCACTTACACTGACGATACGTTTTACTGTTTTGAAACACTAATATTTGTGTTCAGCGAAGTCTCCCAAGTATAACAGTACCCCTCATGTACAGGTTTTATGGTGTTTTCAAAAGAGTCAAACAGAGTCAAATATAAGGCTTGCGTTTCAGTTTTTTTACATTGAAATTCGCCAGGTTGGTTACGTTGCCTTTGAGACCGTATGGTAGCCCAGGAATGAAAATTACCCCCATGATGGCATACCATTTGCAATAGTAGACAATACAAGGTATGGCAAATGGGGTATGTTCAGTCTTTTTTAGTAGCCACTTATTCTCAAACACTGGCCAAAATTGGCATTCAAATTAGTTTTTTGCATTTTCAAATATTAACACTAACTTTGGCCAGTGCTTGTGACCAACTGGCTACTAAAAAAGACTGGACATACCCCATTTGCAATACCTTGGGTTGTCTACTTTTGCAAATGTTATGCCATCATGGCGGTAATTCTTATTCCTGGGCTACCATACGGTCTCAAAGGCAACGTAACCAACCTGGCGAATTTCAATGCGAAAAAACTGAAAAATGTAACACGCTATAGTTGACACCCAAAACCCCATAAAACCTGTACATAGGGGGTACTGTTTTACAAGTGAGACATCGCTGAATACAAATATGTGTATTTTATTGCAGTACAAGCAAACAGTATTATGAGGAACTAAAAAAAAATTTTTCATTCTTGTTTTTCTCAATTGTTTTTTATATTTTATTAATATTAAATTATGTTTCATACCTAATATTTGATGATAAACGAAAGCCCTGTTTCCCCTGAATAAAATGATATATAATAAGTGTGGGTGCACATAATATGAAAGAGGTGAATTACGCCTGGACAGACATATAGTGCAAATTCCAGTTTTTGTTTACGTTTTGTTTTGATCACAACGTGTACATTTGGCTCAGTCCTTAAGGGGTTAAAGTAAGAAACTGTGCCTCTCCCAGCCAGAATATTTTGCTACTG
The DNA here is from genome assembly GCA_933207985.1 of Pelobates cultripes. Taxonomy (NCBI): domain Eukaryota; kingdom Metazoa; phylum Chordata; class Amphibia; order Anura; family Pelobatidae; genus Pelobates; species Pelobates cultripes. The sequence continues at coordinate 214,696,426 of OW240917.1, forward strand.
GAGGATGATGGAGGCATCTCTGTGGCCTTAAGCAGGATATGGACCACATTATGGTCCATTAGTGTCGTAAGCATTGCAGAATGAACAGTATAAGTCCCACTGTAAAGTATAGCTTTTTTTATATGGTGAGACCCCTCATCGGGTTCTATTTTTGCCATATTCATTTACTATTAATTTCTGGTGTACAAACATTTTTATTTATAAAAAATGACACAGATGTTAGACAACGGGATTTTACCGGTAAAATATTAATGTCTGATTATTTTATTTTTACAGGAAAGAATAATCCTTACCATGTCAAACTATATATTTACATTAATTTTTTTGGCTGAAATGACTGTAAAGGTAACATTTATTTTAATACAACTTTATATTATGATCTCTCAAATACTATTAATATATGCTTGTTATGTATTCAGCATTATTTATTACTGATTATTCATTTGCATAGTTCTGTATATGTTTAATTTTTTTTTTAGATACAATTCCATACTTCATTTAAACACGTGCTAAAAATGTATAGATTAATGCTGTATATAGAGAGAATGTGGAGCAGAAGCATAATTAACATTAAAGAAATCTCTACTTAAGCTGTCAATTGTTGCTAATTATTATTTGGTTTTGGTATGTTTTGATTACAGGTAGTAGCATTGAATTTTTGTTTCGGTGGAAAAGCGTACCTGAAAAGCAGCTGGAATATTCTCGATGGAATGCTTGTTTTAATCTCTGTCATTGACATCATAGTTTCTATGGTGTCTGACAGCGGCACCAAGATTTTAGGCATGTTAAGAGTTCTGAGGCTGCTGAGAACCCTAAGACCACTACGGTAAGTAAATTGTTCTTTAAATATCACATTATTCTTTTGAAACTCTGGGCATTTGCCAATATTAAAAAGAGGAAGATAGAAATGTATTTTGCTCAACATCTGCACATCTCAAGGTGGGCTTTGGTGAGCACTCCACAGGTGCAGAAACACAGGAAATCATGTTTCCACAACTATCCCAGAGTTGCCAGTCTTAAATGAAAATGAGCACAGATATGTATTGCGTTTCAGACTTTATTCCAACATCCACCATCCTGTGAGGGATCAAACCTGAATAGGGCCTGTGGGGGGAGGAGGAGAGGGGGTAAAGGGGAAGGGAAGAACACTGAAAGGTGAGCCAAGGTGGTCTTGTAGTGCTAATGCACAAAATCAAAAAATGGTAATGTAGCTTTGTTTCCAGAGGGCGTTCCTGCTGCTCTAGTGGATTGCATGGGTCTGCTCTGCCTCTGAGCCAAAGGCCCTTCCTGGAGGCAAAAGGTAGCAGGAAGATAGTGCTCTAAGGGGTCATTTCATATGTAGAGGGAGCAGTGAGATTAAATTCCCCAATTTAACAAAATCAGCATGGCTGTAAAGTGAAAATGTACTCACTGTAGTGAAACCTAAAAGGCCAGAAGGCATCAGCCAGTGGTATCTTACTATATGAGCCTGGAGGGCTTGTGTGAGAGACTTCAACACTACAGCACTCTGTCTAAGGATCATATACACCTTAGGGAATGAGACTACCTGTCGATAAAGGCTTTATATAGATTTACTAAGAGCTTGAAAATACAATGTTAAAGGGTATGTGATACTCTGGGGAAAGTTTATTACTTCCACTTTATTGGATTAACTGCTTCTTTGAAATATTGACCTTAAATGCAGCACAGCTAGCCCCTTGTATAACCTTGCGCCTAACAGAGCCATTACAACTAACGTACTCACGATATTACCAAATTGATATACTATAAGAGCTAACCCATCTTTATTCCTTCCCTCCCCTTTTTCCCTCCTTTTAATTACTTACACTTTTTGGTTTCATTTATTATAAGTTTTCTTTTTATTTATCAGTGTTAAGGAGTCTAGACGACTCGAACAAGATAGTATTTAATAAAGATTGTTCTTTTATCCATCCCTTCACATTATATCCACCTATCCTTCCACTATTAACTCTAGATTTTATGGGTTAACTTTATTTTCTGTGGGTATACCTCTGGAATTGTCTCTGAGAGAAAGGGCATTTTGCCTCTTCTCCTCTTGACTCTCTTGAGGCATTTTTTCTCTTCTATAATTATTTGGGTACATGCCCGTTTATACCCACTTGGTCCTGTCTTGAACTGTGGAATCTGGCTTGTCCTGATTCCACTGTTTCATTTTTTGTATACATTTTTTCATTTTTTGTATACATATATAAAGTTTCTAATAGCCTTAGTATATGTATATATATATATATATATATATATTGAACTGATATACATCTAAAGAAGGAATCAAAAATATGTTCCAACTTGGTAAGTTATATCTTACTCAGACTGCAGGTAGAATGAGATATAACTGTTCTATCAATAGTATGGGATCAGTTCACAATATAGACACATAGGGCATTTAATAATCAAGTTTATTTAAAATAAAGTAAAGAGAAACCTTTATACGTTACCAAAATGGTATGGTGAATTAATTTAGTTTGGGATTCTCCTCTCTGGGTGCTCTCGTCTGTAACTCAGTCTATTGCGCTTAATCACACCCACAGGATCTTCTTCTGATGATATTTAGGATGGTCTTTGTCATCAGGGTCTTTCCTCTCTTTTCTCCTGTTTACTTCTCAAGGTTGTTGAGCAAAAGGATAGTTTGACCTTTGTTTAGTGAAGCTAAAACAGTGTTACGTAATGTCCATGCCAGTCTACCAGCATCCATATTGTTTTCTGGATATTAGAATTCATATTGTTCCAAATAACACAACATGTCCAAATCTGCCTGATGCATAACCATACCGTGTAGGAAATCTGCTCGATGAGTGAGAGTGTCAGCCAAAAATATCTAAGAGTTTTGTAGTGGTATGGTGGATTTTTATTTGCCCTCCTTTGGGGACGAGGAAAAGTTTGAAAAAAAACTTCAGATTGGTAAGCATAGTTTTTACAATACAGGAGTTAGTTTTATTCCTCCCCTCTCACTATTATTAGGGTGACGTGTGAAAGTTAGGGACATATTTTTATTGGGGGATGGCTAGGGGGATTGAGGACCCCTAGCCATCCGGGAAAAAGGGGAATTGGGTTGGGGTGGACAATAGCATGTCTACCCCCATTGTTTAAGCACAACCACTACCCCACTGTTAAAAGGTAGTACAAGTTCAAAAATAAAGAATTGAGCTAGTTCCTTTTGGAACATTGTTTGGTTCTTTGAAGGAGCCCAGTGACAGAGTCTAAGGGCTTGTTTCCTGTCTGCATGTTCCCATGTATATGGGAGAAGCTGCACAGTCCTGTAAGTACAAAAGCCAGGCCAATACTGTCTTTATTAAGAGAGTGTTGGGAGCTTGCAGACGGATTCTTTCCTGCCTGACCTAGCAGATGGATTGATTCCAGCTTGAGCAGATGGAGCGGGCAAAGGGATTTATTCCTATCTTGAAGATTGTCTGGGCCCCTGGCTGAGGAGGAAAAGAGATGGACAATGTAGCAGTATGGACAATGTAGCGGGATGGATCTCAAGTCAGGGACCAATCATCCCTGTTCCTGTTACAATTGGTGGTAGAGGTAAAATTTTCCATCTCTGGGTGTGTTCAAACCACCACTTAGGCTTTATCTAGAGGTCCCTCTCCAGATGTCAGTGGACTTAAATGCACCACATTTAAATAAACTTTTTAAACAGGGGGCCAGTTCACGGTCCCTCAGACACTGTTGGGGGCCGGACAATAAACAATATGAACAAATTCCTATGCACACTGCACACACACGCATATGGACATAAATACACATACACACATATTGACATACATACATATATAAACAGACAGACATATACATACATATTGAAATACATACAGATACATAGACACAGACAGACATGCATACATACACATACTGACTTACACACACAGACATACACACTGACATACATACATACAGACACACAGACATACATACTTACATACATACATACAGACACACATACATACATACTGACAGACACACATACTGACACACATACATACATACATACATACTGACATACACACATACTGACATACACACATACATACCGACATACATACATAAAGACATGCGGACATACTGACACACATACATACATACAGACACACACATACATACGCACACACATACCGACATACATACATACCGACACACATACATCCTGACACACATACATACTGACACACACTAACATACATACATACTGACATACACACATACATACACACACACATACATACTGACACACACACATACATACTGACACACATAGATACATAGATACATACATACTAACATACACAAATACAGCTAATTTTGCTTACCTTTTTTTTGCAGTTGGAAGGCTGTGGCTGATGGGAGTCGGCGTGGCTCCCGCGGCCTGGCTTTCTTCCTTCCCGCATGGTGCGGAGGGGAGGGAGCTGAGAGGAAGTGACAGTCACTTCCTCCCAGCAGTACTTTGTGGCTGCGATTTTTTTTAAATAGGCCCGTAGCGCTATTACACGGCGCAGCACTGACTGGGCCCCTGAAGATATAGGGCCCATCGGGTGGCCCTAAGTGCATGGGCCACCCGATAAACCCCAACAGCGTACAGTTCCGCCTCTACACAGGGCCGCCACCAGAAATTCTGGGACCCCTGACACAGCACAAGGTCTGGGGCCCCCTACCCCCCGTCCGGCCCGCCCACGAGTCCTCCCACAGGACTCCTACCTAGTCTTCTGCAAATCATGCAGGACAGAATATGGTGTGTATAGTGGAAGTGAATTAGAATGTGTGTAATGGATGTAGTGTTTGTGTGTATTAGAAACTGTTTGTGCAGTGAATGTAGAGTGTGTGTTTGTGTAGTGGATGCAGTGTGCATAGTGAACACAGAGTGTGTTTGAGTAGTGGATGTAGTGTGTGTTTGTGTAGTGGATGCAGTGTTTGTGTGTACTAGATGCAATGTGTTTAGTGGATGAAGTGTCTGTAGTGGATGTAGTGTGTGTGTCAGTGTTTTGGATGCAGAGTGTGTGTCAGTGAAGTGGATGCAGAGTGTGCGTTAGTGTAATGCATGCAGAGTGTGTGTTAGTGTAATGAATGCAGTGTGTGTGTTAGTGTAGTGAATGCAGTGTGTGTGTTAGTGTAATGATTGCAGTGTGTGTGTTAGTGTAGTGTATGCATGTAGTGGAAATGGAGCATTCCAAAAATGTTATTCCCCCCTCCCTGTTTCTTACCTGTTCAGGGTATTGTGGGGGCCCCCGACTCCCTATACTTGCAGAGGGGGCCCAGCGGACTGCAAGTGTACTTACAAGCTCTTCCCTCTCTATAACTCACGCGAGCACGTGCCAAAGCAGTCCAGGCCCCCCAGGACCGCCGGGCCGGTGACAACCGTCATGGTTGTCACCCCCTGAGGACATCTCAGGGGGCATGGCCAACCACAGAGCTTAATGGACGCACATTATTACAGCTCCCTGAAACCCGGGCTTCAATCCGCAACAATCGGAGATTACTACCTAAAATGGGCAGCCATAAAAGACAAAACACAACTCAGGGGCAAACAGGTAAAACCCCCACAACACGCTCTTACCCAATACTTAAAGGAAACTTCTGACCGTGAGGCCGAGGCCGCATCTGCACTGAACAAAATGGCGGATACTGATCAAACCTCAGACCCTCAACCCTGCAGCCCGTCTGCCTCAGACTTTTCACATAAATCAACAGAGTCTAATAATGAACCCTACATCAGAACGCTGTTGAAAAACTTTCCGTCCAAAAACGACCTGCAGGCACTGATGGCAAAACTTGAAGCCACTTTCCGCTCCAAAATGGAAGCCATGGGCACTGACATCTGTCAATTAGGCCTCAGGGTCATAGACCTGGAAGAAGAACGAGATGGGATTCAAGCTCAATTAACAAATATAACAACAGTGGACTCTCAAATACTAAACCTAGCGTCTACCCAACGGCACATGGACGATCTAGACAACCCGGGGAGCAGGAACAACCTGCGTATAAGAGGTCTACCTGAATCCCAAGGTGAGAACTTGGGGGTATTACTTACAGAACTTTTTAACCTCATATTGGACGAACCCAGCGATAATCAAATTTTACTTGATAGAGCCCATAGATCGCTGCATCCAAGAGGTCTATCCCCTGACGCACCCAGAGATGCCATCTGTAGAGTGCACTACTTCTCAATTAAGGACAACATTCTGAAGTCACTGAGAGAAACTTCCCTGCCCCTATTATTCCACGGCCACCCCATTCAAGTGTTCCCTGACCTGTCATGGTACACGCTACAAGCACGGAGAGCTTTAAAACCAGTCACAGAACACCTGAGATACAGAAATATTAAATATAGATGGGGGTTTCCTTTTGCCCTTGTAGTATCCAACAAAGGAAACACGCTGACAATAACCTCTTCGCTGGACATTCCTCCGTTCCTCAGAGCTCTAGACTTTCCAGATACCCCACTTATAGATTGGAACTCTCCACAACCACAACAAGAAGCAACAAGCCTCCCACAATGACAACGCTGGCTTACTCCCGCAAAAAAAAGGAGGAATGATCAGAGGTTCCAATCACCTCATCAAAGAAACAGAATAAACATAGAAGATGTAAATCGCCAAAGTCTAGAATCCCCTGCATAAAGCGTGCCCCAACACGTTATACATCTTAGAACCACTGAACTCACCCAAGAAGATGCAGCCTGACTGCAGAATAACAGATTACTTCCTTCTCACCTGTTCTGCAACCAAAACCCAAATAACAATACCGATAAAAGCATTCCTCCGCTATATCACCCCACTAAACTTACCTGATAAGGGACTGTAGAAACATCACGTCACCCTCAGACTCTGAGTCCGAGGGACAACTGGATAAGATACCAACCGCATACACACTCACCGACTCCAGGAAACGGTCCTCCAATTCTGGGAAGAGCAAAAACAGTGTTACACATTAAAAATCAGCATGCACCACCTAAATGAACACTTTTACCTAAAACCAACCACCCTCTGACGATGGTCCAACTAAATAGTCAAGGTGTTTCTGCAATGCCGATTTGCAAAAATCCTCACATGATGGACGGACTATGTAAAGAACTAATTTTGGACACCATAAAGACCACTCAACACCGGAGACTAAGACAGACTAAATTTGCGAGTCTTACCTTTCTCTCCACATATCACTCCCGGTCAGGACGTATCAATACTAATGTGATGTTTGTATCATTATGCCTATTATGTATACTTTACTATACTGTGACCTCATTATATTGCTATATACTGTTACTATCAGCCCATCAGGATATTAGCATTCTGAGTTAAATGATATTTGAAAGATAACTCCCTTCCCGCTATTGTTCCTTCCCCCCCTTCTATTACAAGGTTGCCGAACAATTTTACAATTCCTAATCTCCTAAAGGATACCCAATTCTAAAGGATTCCCTTGCCCAGGCTCCCATGCACGGGCGAACTACCCCTTATTAAATAGGATTCTATCTTTTGCATCGAGATAGAATACCTTTACTCTCGATCTCGAGAGGGTCTCTTATTGAAGAGACACCATTTCCTTCCCACTTCCCAAACACCTTAATCCAATTATTGGCTCATCTTAGCTAAATATTTAGGATTCTTGCAGTGATTTGATAAGATAACGAGGACCCCAACTCGCTATTATTAGTTAAAGATGTTCCCTTTCAACTATTCAAGAAACAATGGACCTCTAAAAACAACAGAATATCACTGTCTCCTGTTAATTTTTGTTGTAAAAATTTGTTTTAATTGTTTTTTTTCTTTTTTTTGGATTTTGAACGTAGCTAAAAAGTATCAGCTAGTACACAACGGACAACGATACATTGGTGTAGGAAATACAGATACAAAAAGAGAAGTTCTGCGCTCACTCCCATCACTACTGGGCCGGCAGCAATGACTACAGTACACATCATCCCCAGTATATAGTAAAAACCAAAGAAAAGAAAAAGTTACCTGCGCTCTCTCCTTAATCCCTATGTATATTTAGACAAATTTAGGTCATTTAGTTGCTCCAATGGTCATTGGAGGGAATGCCCACCTGCCAACATCAAGGCAGACCCCCCTAAGCGGATCCTAACACTGACCCTTTAGCCTGCTTCCTTGAGCTTCTGGCAAAGATATCTCTAATGAGACAGAGAGGGGTATTTTTTATCTACACCCCTATATACTTATTAACCCTTAATAGGGAACAATGGGATGGGCGGCAGCATTGTAACAAGGCTGTGTGATACAAAGTAAATACAAATACAAAAAGAGAAGTCCTGTGCTAACTCCCATCACTACTGGGCCGGCAGCAATGACTAGAGTAGTAGCCTCGACGTTGGCAGGTGGGCATTCCCTCCAATGGCCATTGGAGTAACTAAATGACCTCCATTTGTCTAAATATACATAGGGATTAAGGAGAGAGCACAGTTAACTTTCTTTTCATTGGTGTAGGAAATACCACAACTCACAACTTAGTCACTTCTGACCTCATTATACCTTTATTACAGCTATAAATAAGTCCCAACATACGAATAACACATACCTGATACACATTTTCTTAGACTACACAGGTATATCACCAACCTACCAATCCTAGACCAGAATACCAACAATGGCTTCACTAACAATACTCACACAAAACGCTAGAGGTTTAAACACCCCAGAAAAAAGATCCATAGCGCTATCTGATTTCCGCAGGAACAAGGCTGACATAGTCTTCATCCAGGAGACACACTTCCGCAAAGATATAGCTCCCAAACTACACAATAGAGACTACCCACAAGGCTTCTATGGTCATTATTCAGAATCTAAATCGAGAGGAGTAGCGATATTAATTGGGAAACAGGCTCATTTCACACCCCAAGACCAACTAACAGACGGTAGATTCATGTTCGTAAAAGGGAAAATAGGCAACACCCAATTGACTATGGACAATCTCTATATACCAAATAAAAAACAGAACCTATTCTTAAAGAAAACACTCCAAAAACTTTCTTATTTTCAGGAAGGTATCTTACTAGTAGGAGGGGACATCAACATCTCCTTGGACGGAGAACTAGATTCCATAGCAAAACTGCAACCACACATGACTCAAATCCACCAACAAATTAACAACACACTGTATGAAGCCCAACTATACGACTGCTGGAGAGTAATGCACCCCACACGCAAGGACTACTCCTTTTTCTCACCTCCTACAGGGACTTACTCTCGAATAGACACTCTTTTCCTGCAACATAGGTACTTACCCTTAGTCACTACAGCCTCTTCTGGACCACTCACATGGTCAGACCATGCACCGATTACACTGACACTAACAATTCCAACTCTGCCGAACCCCTTGACCCAATGGAAATTAAACGACTTAATACTAAACAACACAGACACCATAAAAATGCAGCCACTACGTACTTCAAAGAGAATAAACAACTGGAAACCAGCCCTTCCCTCATCTGGAAGCACACAAAGTGGTTTTGAGAGGGGAACTAATCCGCATAGCCTCATCTTTAAAACGCAAGAGGGAGCAAAGAATAGCCCAATTAACACGAGAGCTAAAAGTTTTAGAAAATAAACAACACCACCACACATCTCCCCTGGACAACTATAAACAACTCTTAACGAAAAGATCAGAATTTACAACTATATTACAATTGCACGCTAAACGCAAAATTGTCACTAACGAAACAACTCTACTATGCAAAGGGTGGTAAGGCAGGAAAATTACTAGCACAATCTCTAAGACAAGATAAACAATCCACTTTCATCTCAGAAATAAAACTAGACACCGGGAAATTAACGCAAAACATGCCAGACATTATCAAAGAACTTCACTAATTCTACACTAACCTATAGAACATAAATAAAGCTCAGCCATCCAAAGAAGAGATCCTCACATACATAAATGCCAGAATTAAAAGAACCCTTCCATCTAACGAAACTGCCTTCCTTGACGAACCGATCACGCTAGAAGAGTTTAAGAGCACGGTCAAAACACTCCCAACAGGTAAAAGTCCAGGGCCGGACAGTTATACTGGAAAATACTATAAAATTCTAGCCCAAACACTAGCACACCCTTTCATCAAGGCATTTAACACACAAAAACTATCTCAGGCGATACCCAAATCAGCACTAGAGGCAACAATCACTCTCATTCCAAAACCGGGTAAAGACCCTTCAATGTGTGGAAGCTATAGGTCAGTTTCCCTCATAAATATCGACCTAAAAATCCTGACAAAAATCATGGCAACCAGACTTTAAAACCTTCCTACCAAACCTGATACATCTGGATCAGGTGGGGTTTGTACCAGGTAGGGAAGCAAAAAAAACAACACAATGAAAATAATAAATGTGATACACTGGGCCCAAAAACACAAAATTCATAGTACTTTATTAGCAATAGACGCCGAGAAAGCATTTGATAGGGTCAGTTGGACATTACTCACACAGACGATACGCTCTCTGGGCTTTGGGCCGCGTTGGTTGGAATGGCTTGCAGCAATATACTCGCTGCCCATGGCTCGATTGCGCATCAACGGTCAGCTTTCACAACCTGTGACAATTACTAATGGCACAAGACAAGGATGCCCTCTCTCACCCCTCCCGTTCATACTGGTTCTTGAACCCTTCCTAGAAGGAATAAGAGACAACCAACATATCAAAGGTCTTCAAGTTAACAAACATGAATATAAGGTCATGGCATTCGCAGATGACCTCTTATTCACCATATCCAATCCGCTCTTCACGATACCAGCTATTATAACAGAAATGGAGACCTTCTACCTATTTATACCACGAAATCCCTAGACATCCAATTACAGGAGAGATTCCACTTTACATGGGCAACCAAATCTGTCAAATACCTGGGAGTTCATATCTCAACCAGACTCGATCTCCTTTACGACCTAAATTTTCTCACGATAATAACTGATATCACTAAAGATCTACGTGGGTGGAACAAATCCAGCTTCGGATGGTTCTGTAGAATCAATATCATAAAAATAATTATCCTCCCTCAACTACTACATGTATTACAAACACTTCCAATATTGCTACCACACAGTTTTTTCACAAAAGTCAAATCTATACTCACAAGCTTTATATGGTCTTACACCCACTCAAGAATTGCCTACATGATGTTAATCAAAAATAGAGAGAAAGGAGGGCTGAATTTACCAGACATTGAAACATATCACAAGGCAATTCATTTAAGTAGAATATATGAATGGACCAAACCTAAACCGACACAACAATGGGTCCACTTGGAAAACACATTCTTAGATATTCCTTTGGAGGTCCACCCATGGCTATTCATGAACCAAACACACTCTCAACTCCACATAAACTCACATCCGACAATCAAGGCCACACTCCAAATCTGGCACAAGCTAGTAAGAACATCGACAATCTCACCATATCCCTCCCCACTATATCCGCTCACAAATAATCCTGGTTTCCAAAGAGGACACTCAGGAATAACCTACAACAAATACCATAAGGGCTATTGCTATTACGAGACATGACTATAGATAAACTAAAAACTCTACAACAAATACTACCCAACGAAATTCTCACAGTGAACCAACGACTCCACTATACTCAGTTAATACATTTTATTTACAACCAGGATATATTACCTAAAGGAACTCGAACCCTAAGAGTATTTGAACATCTCTGCCTAAACCACCCGCTCACAAAAAATACTTTATCCACTATGTACAAGGTGATCAGAGACGCACGAGACTCAGAACTCCCCAAATGCACTTTATAATGGGCAGAAGAACTACAACTAGAGTTCACACAACAACAATGGCACACTATATTCCAATCAATTCACAAGTCAACTACCTCTACTGTAGCCCAAGAAAGTAACTACAAGCGCATCTCATGCTGGCACTACACACCAGTAAAAATTCAGCAAATACACAATACAGAAAATAGCAAATGTTGGAGATGCCATCACACAGAGGCACACCACACCCACATCTGGTGTCATTGCCCGAACATCACAAAATTCTGGAGCAGAATACACACACTCATCCAACTAATTATAGGCATTAAATTACCACTTGTACCACAACACTTTATCTTCCTAATTCCGCCCCAGGGCTTATGCAGAGAACAAACAGCTCTATTCAAACACCTAGCCATGGTGGCCGCACAACTAATTCCCAAATACTGGAAGCAGACACAGGCGCCATCTATTAGAGAGTGGATTCTAAGAGTAGAAGATATCAAACAAATGGAGGGGGTGACCTACGCAAAATCCAAGAACTACCAATATTTCTCTAAAATCTGGGAACCTTGGACTCAGTTCACAACACCGAAAACAAACTGACAACGCTAGAGAGAGCTCCCCCCCTCCCCACACACACACACCAAAATGACAATCAAAAAATCTGTATAACTCCGCAAATTAACAAAACTTTACCTGTCCCCAATAATCTATTGGAACATACAATAGAATCAAAACACGGGTTCCTACAACCCATATTCCTACACAAGTGCTGTTAATAATATCACTGATCCATTCACGTGAGGTACAGCTGTACAATTAAAGTGAAACTTTATGAGCTATGTTTAACCTTATGTCGAATTGAAACAAGATGTACTAACGCAATTGTTTACCTGATGTTCAAACACTATTGTTGAAACTTTGTATGCATCTTTTGAACTTTAAAAAAAATAAAAAAATAGGACATCTCTATGTGAAAAACAAAAGATATATATATATATAAATATAAAGGGAAAAAAAAAAAGGGGGAGCTAACAAACCTAAATATGTTTTTAAATCAAACCCGCTAAGTCTATGTCCTGGTTCAAACCTTGTTTTAGTGTGTTTAAGCTATAGATCCACTGAGCCTCTTTTCAATTCGATTTGTCTATTTCCTCCTCTCCAGTGTTTTTCTGCCCAGTCAATACCAATAGTTACGTAAACTGGAGGTTTTTATGTTATAGAAGTGCTCGTATGTAATTTGTGTGTGGTTCTCCCAATATACTTGGATCCACATCCGCATTGTAATAAATATATAACGAAAGTGAAAGAGCACTGTATAAATAAATTTCTTTGTTATATTTTATATTAGTATACGTGCCTTCAAAGCTGTTGGTTTTCTTTTTTTTGGTATTTACATGTGGAACACCTTCCACAACTATAAAAACCATGTAGATCGAATAATCTCAGGATCTTTTTATTTTCCTTTGCCAAGCTGGGAACTAGTGTGATTTCACTTTTAAATAATCAGCTTTCTTATATATGACTGTGGCTCATGCTGGGATAACCTGGCCTAATAAGTAATCTTTCTCTAAAATATGCCAGTGTCTTTTCTCAATTTTTTAAATTTTTATGGCCTGTGCTTTGTATTTAGTTGTAAATACATATTCAAATTTGTTATTGTTTTGCCTATCCTTTTTATTGTTCTTATTATCTGTCAACAAGGATGTCCTATCTAATGAGGCAACATATTCTTCAACCTTTTTCATTTTATCTGGATCATACCCTTTTTCCAAATAGCGTTTTTGTATAATCAAAGCTTGCTCCTTATATGTGCTGTGGTTACACAGTTCTGAGCAGTATCACTCTGCTCCAAGTGTATTAAAGGGACACTATAGTCACCAAAACAACTTTAGCTTAATGAAGCAGTTTGAGTGTATAGATCAGAAGAAATTACAGTGTTGTGTAAACCAAAATAAGTTTTAGACTTATTGTTTTAAGAAAGGTGGAGCTTGAACAAGATACAAGTGATTTCTAGGATTTTATCATGGCTATGGTCAAGGCTATTTTATTTTCGTGCAGTATAAAGCTAATATATAGCTGATAAAGGAGAAATAATTATATTGATTTTGTTTGTTTTGATAATTAGGGATATCATAATCCCACTAGCACTATATTAGATGGATATAAAAGTCATAGGGATTAAAAAAAATAGAAGGGATTATAAAAATAGAAATGAACGAGAGGAGGTTAACATATAAGAAAATAATGGATTAAGCTATAAAGATGTCTTTTTAAAAATAAATATAAAATATAGGTACTGTAACACAAAAAAAATGGTTACAGAATGTATAAGCATGCAATGCTGTTGTAATTCTAATTCTACATTACTACGTCAATAACAGTAAAACCAGAAAAGCATGAAAAAACACTTTTAATTTTAAGATAAATAAGCACACAATGTTGTTATATGTTGTTTGCACTTAAAAGCATAACAAATAAGTAAACAAATTAAAACAAATGTTTTCCTGATTGTGTTTGGACCACAATCTAGCCCCCCTGCCCACCCCTTGCTCCCCTAAAAATAGTAAAATCTTACTTTTATTGAAGTCTTCAGCTGCTGGCTGTGCCCTTGATCTGCCTGCTTGGCTGACATCATCAGAAATTATTCTATGAGCCTATCACAATGCTTTCCCATAGGATTGGCTGAGACTGTCAAGGAGGCAGATCAGGGGCAGGGCCAGCACAAGCCAAACACAGCCCTGGCCAATCAGCATCTCCTCATAGGGATGCATTAAAACAACCAGTGGACAAAAAAGTTAAACTAAAATGTCACATTAAATATAAATTTGAATATGTTAATATTTAATTATTTAAATTCTATTTTGTGTTTCACCTTTTAGGGTTATCAGCCGTGCTCAAGGATTAAAGCTTGTAGTTGAGACCCTAATGTCTTCATTAAAACCAATTGGTAACATTGTGGTAATCTGCTGTGCCTTCTTCATCATATTTGGGATCCTTGGAGTTCAGGTATAGTATGAGTACATTTAGAAACATTTCCTGATATTGTAGATAAAATCGTATTAAACTACTGAATAAGAATGAATAACTTGGCTTGTTTCCTGCTGTAATATTTGTTAACTCGGGTTCATTATTCAATCTTCAGTGACTTGTTATTTGTCAGAAAGTATATAAAATTATAGACATTCTGACTATATGCAAAAATGTGTATATAATAGTAATTTTCACATGCACTTGTGTATGTTTACCTTTGTGCTTATATGCATCTGAACATACATGCATCTCCACATATGAATGCAATGTGCACTTCTGCTAATAGGCAGTATAGCTTGTTTTACATTACAGGGTTAAGGGAACAGAACAACTTCAATGAGATGAAGTGGTATGGGTGCCTATAGTGCCCTTTTAAACAAACTGTTGGGTTCAGGGTCCCTGTCCCCTTAAAGGACCACTATAGGCACATTGACCACTTCAGCTCAATGAAGTGGTCTGGGTGCCAGGTCCCCCAGGTTTTAACCCTGCAGCTGAAAACATAGCAGTTTCAGAGAAGCTGCTATGTTTACATTGCAGGGTTAATCCAGCCTCTAGTGGCTGTCTCCCTGACAGCCACTAGATGACGCTTCCACGATTCTCAGTGTGAAAATCGCATTGAACTCACGCAGCATGAGTTCAGATCCCCATAGAAAAGCATTAAGTAATTATGGGCTTTCCTATGGGCGGTTTGAATGCGCATGCGCATTCGGCTTTACTCAGGAGCTGACGTCGGCAGGGGAGGAGAGCTCACCAGCGCTAAGGGAGCCCAGCGCTGGATTAAGGTAAGTGGCTGAAGGGGTTTTAGACCTAATAACCCTATAGTGCTCCTTTAACCAGGAAACAAAATTAGGATGACAGGGTAGGAAATCAGGAATGTCCTGTCAAAATCAGGACTGTTGGAAGGCTTGAAAGACAAGTTTACAATTGCACACTAAAAGGATGCACACTATAACTATATTAGTGTATTGATATATGTACTTATATAACTTTCTATGAATACCTGTACAATTTGGCAAGTCTGGTGTATGCAATCACTAAGAGCTAATTGTTCAGACAGTTGGAGGTGAAGTGCACATGCACTAAGTAAACTTTTTACAGCAATACATTGAAAACCTGTATTTTTCTTGATGCACATCCACATTGCAAAGTGGTAAGTTTATGTTTGCTATTTATTTTTTCAACTGTTTTGCTCCTCTTTTGGCTTTTTGTTTACTCCTTTATGTGTTCTGTTGCCTGCTAAAGGGACACTTAAGACCTCTGAAGCACTTTAGCTTGCAGAAGGGCTTTTACAAAAAGTGCAGATTTTAATAGAACATGGCACTTTCCTAAATTAACCTTGTTAGATTCCTATAGCGGTTAGCAGCGGCGTACATACCGCGGTTGCAGCGGTCGCAGCTGCGACTGGGCCCACCACTCCAGGGGGCCCGGCCGCCCTGCGGACCCCTGTGACCGGGTATCCGCCTTCATCATCTTCTGTGGCCCCGGCCAACGCGGCAAACCACCGGGGCCACTGTCCAAGGGGTCCATCGGGTGGATCATGCTGTCGAGGCCACCCGATGGATGTGGATTGTCAGGGGGCCCCCTGTGATGACATCACAAGCTGGGAGGAAGTGACCGCACGTCACTCCTCCCAGCTAACACTGAGAGCCGCTTGGGAGGAAGACCAGGGAGTCAGAGGGAAAACTCTGACTCCCATCCACCTGAGCCACCAATGAACCCCAGGGAAAGTCATCCTCCTGCACCTTAAAGGTAGGAAACAGGAGGGTGACAAACATTTTGTGTGTTTGTGTGTGTCTGTCTGTCTGTATGTATGTGTGTGTCTGTCTGTCTGTGTCTGTCTATTTGTGTGTGTGTGTATGTGTGTGTGTCTGCCTGCCTGTTTGTATGTATGTGTCTGTGTGTGTGATTGTCTGTTTGTATGTATGTGCGTCTTGTGTGTGTGTCTGTCTGTATGTATGTGTCTGTATGTGTGTGTGTCTGTATGTGTGCCTGTCTGTCTGTCTGTATGCCTTTCTGTCTGTGTGTGTGTGTGTGTGTGTGTGTTTGTATGTGTGCCTGTCTGTTTGTATGTATGTGTCTGTGTGCCTGTATGTGTGCCTGTTTGTTTGTATGTAAGTGTCTGTGTGCCTGTCTGTGTGTCGGTCTGTATGTATCTGTGTGTGTCTGTCTGTATGTATTTATATGTGCCTGTCTGTATGTATGTGTCTATTGTATGTGACCCATTCATTTTGTCTAATTGAATGTTCCCTCATTTTTAGCTTTTCAAAGGAAAATTTTATTATTGCCTTGGAGAGGACACAAGAAATATAACCAATAAATCTGACTGTCTTGAAGCAAAATATAAATGGGCTCGACACAAATATAATTTTGATAATCTTGGTCAGGTATGTAAAAATAAAAACCCATAAAGATTTGTGTTATGGCCTTATGATTGTTAGAATATATTGTTATGGGATCGGAGGAATTATGCTATGCACATAAAAGTTGTGTTTATATTTTATTACTTTGCTTTGTAGCTGAAAACGTAATTTCTTAAGTTAGTATTTGCTTAATTGGGGTTATCTCTCCATATCAAATGCCAAGAGGATTGTATTGTTTTCCTATTTTGTATTGTTTTCCTATTTTCCAACATGTTTTCCTATTTCTTATGAAGACAAAATTCAATAAATATAGGGATTCATTTGTATGTTATGGTGCTGCCAATACCAGTATTATATTCAGCATTCTAGTATACTTTGCATTCCACTCTCCTTTATACCTGTGGTAGAGCACAGTGTGATGAGATACCTCTAACTTGTAGCGCCTTAATGCCTAACGTTATGTAGTTAGCTCCAACTTTATGTACCATCTCTGTTCTTTTAAAAAAAAAATTATAAACATATGATAATATACCTGTGTCACGGCTTCCCGCGATTCTGCTGGTGTGGCCGCACTGAAACATAGCGGCCACGTCGACAGAAAAATCTCATACTTACATTGGTCGTGGCAAACTGCTGCCCGACCTCCTTCTATTCTGGTCCCCAGCGAGGTCGGAGACAGACAATTACAGCCTAAGGAGGGTTATTAAAACTCAAAATGACCTTACTGTCAGTGCCCTGTCATGGTTTCCACTAGCTGGTTACCTGAGATGTGTTCCTGATTGCGTTTTTCTGGTATTTGACTTTGGCTTCATTTTGACTTACCTAATTTCTGGTTTCCTTGACTTCTGGCTTTCCTCATCGTTGCGTCTCATTCTGTGTCCCTGACCCTGGCGAGTATTTTGACTATTCTCAGGTACGTTAAGTCCGGTCATTCTAAGGTCCAGTTAGATGTTATCCTTAGTCCTAGGTGTGATACTATTCTGCGTGCTGGATCAATATAATCCTGACAGCTGGTATGTGTATCTCAGTCAAAAAAATGTGATTATTTTCCTGCTTTAATCACTTAAATAAATAGAAAATTAAAGAAAATAAAAAATACACAAAACCAATGACATTAGAAGCTATTGCATATATCTTACATACATATAGAGTATTGCAAGTATTAATTACCCTGGAACAAAGAGTACTAAAGGGATATTTTCAAGATTAATGAGGGATATTGGCCCAGGGAAAAGGAATCGGTGGGTGATATTTCTCTACCCATGTCATGTAAGATGGGGAATTTATTCCCCCTTATAGTCCCTTATAGTCTTTTGTTAATTAAAAGCTATAAAATATAAATTATTTTTACATATTTACTATGTATAACACTCTTAGAAAGGAAGAAACAATTGTAATTTAGTCCAAGTATATTTTGGCTAGGTAATGTGTTTTTAAAAGCTATTAAATACAGTGCCTTGCAAAAGTATTTACCCCCCTTGACTTTTTACCTATTTTGTTACATTACAGCCTTAAGTTCAATGTTTTATTAATCTGAATTTTATGTGATGGCTCAGAACACAATAGTCTAAGTTGGTGAAGTAAAATGAGAAAAATATATATATAAATCTATTTTTTAGAAATGGAAAACAGAAAATTGGAATGTGCGTATGTATTCACCCCCATTGTTATAAAGCCCATAAAAAGCTCTGGTGCAACTAATTACCTTCAGAATTCACATAATTAGTGAAATGATGTCCACCCGTGTGCAGTCTGTGTCACATGATCTGTCATTAAATATACACACCTTTTTTGAAAGGCCCCAGAGGCTGCAACACCTAAGCAAGAGGCACCACTAACCAAACACTGCCATGAAGACCAAGGAACTCTCCAAACAAGTAAGGGACAATGTTGTTGAGAACTATAAATCAGGGTTAGGTTATAAAAAAATATCCAAATCTTTGATGATCCCCAGGAGCACCATCAAATCTATCATAACCAAATGGAATGAACATGGCACAACAGCAAACCTTCCAAGAGACGGCTGCCCACCAAAACTCACAGACTCAAGGAGGGCATTAATCAGAGAGGCAGCACAGAGACCTAAAGTAACCCAGGATGAGCTTCAGAGTTACACAGCAGAGACTGGAGTATCTGTACATAGGACGACAATAAGCCGTACGCTCCATAGAGATGGGCTTTATGGCAGATTTGCCAGAAGAAAGCCATTACTTTCAGCAAAAACCAAAATGGCACGTTTTGAGTTTCTCAAAAGGCATGTGGAGACTCCCAAAATGTATGAAGGAAGGTGCTCTGGTCTGATGAGACTAAAATTTAACTTTTCGGCCATCAAAGAAAATGCTATGTCTGGTCAAACCCAACACATCACATCACCCAAAGAACACCATCAGCAGCCGGGACTGGAAAACTGGTCAGAGTTGGGGAAAGATGGATGGTGCTAAATACAGGGATATTCTTGAGCAAAACCTGTACCACACTGTGCGTGATTTGAGGCTAGGACAGAGGTTCACCTTCCAGCAGGACAATGACCCCAAACACACTTTCTAAAGCAACACTTGAGTGGTTTAAGGGGAAACATGTAAATGTGTTGGAATGGCCTAGTCAAAGCCCAGACCTAAATCCAATTGAAAATCTGTGGTCAGACTTAAAGATTGCTGTCCACAAGTGCAAACCATCCAACTTGAAGGAGCTGGAGCAGTTTTGCAAGGAGGAATGGGCAAAAATCCCAGTGGTAAGATGTGGCAAGCTCATAAAAACTTATCCAAAGCGACTTGGAGCTGTGATTGCTGCAAAAGGTTCCTCTACAAAGTATTGACTTAAGGGGGGGGGTGAATAGTTATGCACATTGACTTTTTCTGTTATTTGCTTCACAATAAAAAAAAAATCTTCAAAGTTGTGGGCATGTTCTGTATATTAAATGATGCAAATCCTCAAACAATCCATGTTAATTCCAGGTTGTGAGGCAACAAAACCCGAAAAATGCCAAGGGGGGGTGAATACTTTTGCAAGGCACTGTAATTATGTAGACGTTGAAGCAAGCATTGAGTAGCTTGCACAATGTTTTAAATGGTCTCTGTTGCACCCTTAAGGGACCCTATAGTGCCAGGAAAACAAATGCGTTTTCCTGGCACTATAGACTTCTGGAGTGCCTTTTCTTCCTCTGGACCCCCCTCCTGCAGGGCTGAAGGGGTTAAAACCCCTTCAGCCACTTACCTGAATCCAGCGCCAACGCTCCTCCCTTGCTGACGTCATCTGGTGGAGGAGACCTAATGTGCATGCACGGCAATAACCGCGCGTGCATTAGACCTCCTCATAGGAAAGCATTATTCCATGCTTTCCTATGGGAAAATCTGGCGCTGGAGGTCTGTGAGGACATCCAGCGTCAGATAACGGACCAAAAGTCTTGTTTTTAAAAAGGCAGAATAGTTGATAAGATGCACACTTTCATTTCTTTGTATGTTCCTAATCGTAGGCAATCACAGTCTGTTTGCAGAACCCTGGCCAAATTGAAAGATATTGCGGAGGGCAGTGGATTCTAGACGGGGGCTTTAATGCACCCTTAGACCACGCTCCTGGTCTCTTCCACAGGACATAGTTGCATATCTCAATTGAGCATTAGAGCCATCCATAAAGCGCTTAGAGATTTTGGACTGGCAGACTGCTGGAGAGCACTGCTAAAGACTATACCCTTTTGTGGTCGGTATTCCCACATTGATTATTTGTTTGTTCAACAAGAAAGCCTACCCACTTGCTTAAAGCGGATATTGACTATTTCACATGGTCTGATCATGGGACAGTTCACTTTAAGCTGAATTCTCCTCTCTACTGTCTATGTGGTCATGGGGGCTTAATGAGGCGTTACCCTGGAACCTGATTTTAGGGAACAACTTAATCAGGCTTCAGACCTTTACTTCCAGGAGAATGAGTTGGAGGACATATAACTCATTACTATTTGTGATGCTCAATGAGAGGAACGCAAACCTGCATAGCCACCGGCAAAAAAAAAAATAGCTCTCCAGCGGATGACTGATCTTTATAGTTCAATTACAGTATTAGAAAAACATCATGAGCAATCTCGGGATGAGGAGGAGGGAGTTGCTGGAGGCCAGACGATAGCTGACACAGCTTCTCACGCACAGGCATAGATCTTTGCAGTGATCAATGGACTTCTTTTATACCCACACAAACAAGAAGGGCAAATTTCTCGCCCAAATGCTGCGGGGTATACAACAGAGCACACAGGTGCACAGAATTAAATTATCATCCAGGCTACGTCTTGCCTTCTGAACGATATAGCCAATGAATTTTGATAATTTTATAATTCACTATACATTATTCCTATGAGCCACACTCAAAGATCAAAAGCAAATAGGCTCGCCCTGATCAAGGATTATCTTTGAGACTTTGCAACAACTTCGGTAAATCCTGAAGTGGGGGAGACAGTAGATCCCCCTATTAGCGAAGAAGAAATATCCAAAGCCATCAAGAAGGCTTAAACTGGAACAGCTCAAGGCCTGGATGGGTTATCTTGATTGCAGAATTTAGTTACGAGTCCCTAGCCGCCACGATTACAGTCCTATTAAAACCTGTGAAAGACCCTGAGACGTGCAGGAGTAATAGTCTGATCTTGTTGCTTAATTTGGATGTTAAACTCTTTTCAAAAGTCCTTGCCACCAGGTTGCAAACTGTTTTACTGTCAGGACTAACCAGTGACCCAACACGCAAAATTAAGTAAAACAAATACAAACAGTAACAACGTATTACCGGGCCTTAGAATGGCCGGAATTAACGTAATAGAATAAAGTCATGACCCGAGGTCAGGAATACAGAAAGGAACAAATACGGAAAGAAAAAAGCCAAAGGGTCAAGGATACCAGAAATACGGGAAGTCAAGTCAAGCCAAGATCAAAAACCAATAATCAGAACCAGGAAAACGCTCTCGGATAACCAACATGATGGAAACCATGACAGGGCACTGAACTGCAGGTTTGGGTTTAAATAACAGAAGGGACATCTGTATAACAAAGCACATTGGTGAGGGGTGATAAAGGCTTGGACAGAGGCTAACACTTGGGTTTTGGGGAAATTAAGGATTGAGTTAGGTATTCAGCTCTCTTTCTGCATACCACCTCAGACTAATGGTTCTGCACTGTACAATAAGTCTCTGTAGTATCATGTGGGCTGCATTTGCCAGGGATAATGACAATCAAGAAACATCTTACCAATGTCCACTTTTTATCAATTGCAGATTCCATTTTACTATTCTTCCATAATCTTTCTCTGAGGATTTTATACTAGCTCTTACATGTCACTTGGCTGACTTATAAGCACTATAGATGCTTGCAGGTATGGAACACTAGTAGGTAGAGAGGCTCCAAAAGCTTACAGACGTCATAGGTCAGCAAATAGAAAATGTACTTGTAGATGCTTCCAATAATGAGCCTTCATTTATAGTGAAAGATTTCCAATAAAAGGGCCTCTGTTGTGCGGCATCTTAGCCATAAGCCATCAAAATATACTATGAGAGATAAATAAAAAATGTACTCAAGATGTGAAGCAGAGGTCAAAACTTTGTTATACTTTACTAACTGTGCTATAATGTTCTAAATAGCATTTTAGGGTTCTATAAAGAAAGAATTCACGCTTGGTCCCGCACTCCTGCTTCCAGTCTTGTTTATTGCCTAGGTGCCACTCCGACCTCAAAATATAAAATACCTTGTTGGAAGTGCACTCACAGGACTCTATACTGTTGCCAAAAATGTGCCATTTATTCAAGCTTCAAAAGTTGATTACATAGTGTCGACGTTTCAGTCCACTAGGGACTTTTTTCCAAGACAATCTAACAATGTGACTCATTGCATTTAAATATACACTGTGAACTGTTGATTAAAGGGTAAAGGAACACTAACGAGGTTCAATTACATCAAGTGCATCGTGAGTATAACATATGGTACCAATTACTACAGTGTTTCATTAATTACATATACAGTATTCAATAAAATCATTGAACATACCTAAAGTGAAAAAAACTCAACTATTTACATATATACAAAACATGACAAAATGTTTTCCCCAAGCAGAGAATACATACTGGACCGGAGCGATCGGTATACAATCAAAGTGGTATCACATACTGACCGAGATACAGAGTTTCACTCTTAGAGACAGCTATTAACTCCTACTACCCCAGTTCCAAGCATGTATCAGCATGGGGGAAATCTACACATAAAAGCAGTATAAACTCTGATATTTAACCACAAAATGCATTAAGTACATTCTTACTGTAAGATAACAACAAGGTTCAGTCTCGAACAGAATAAAGTATTTGCAGGAACGCCTATCAGACATAACTAGTCAATTATAGAAATAAGCTTGAATATTAACTCGATTATACAACTCATTCGTAAAAAGCCAAACGATAAGAGCAGTATAAACTATGATATATGGCCACAAGGTGCACTAAATTATCAACAAAATCTTACTGCAAAATAGCAACAAAATAAAGTAAAATATTTACAAATGCTCATATCAGACATTACTAGTCGATTATGGAACTGGATTTGGATCTTAACTTAATCATATAGATCATTCATACCAAGCCAAATAATATTAACAAATCCACTATCCATAATCTAGTCGGCATAATGCCAATACTCATTAATATAACGGATCCTAGAAAACGGGTAGATCAACTAAATATCACTAAACATGTGGAACACATATCACAGACTATCTTCTTGGTAGAAAGCATTGAAGTGAATTCATTTCATTTAGTCCATTGGGAGACGTAGTGTCCAATGTAAAAATCCAAAATGCCTCCTTTTGTAGCAATCGCATCTCACGGTTGCCACCCTTAGATGGTTCTGGGACATGATCTATCCCCATAAATCTCAATGAGGGTAAAGAGTATCCCATTTCTAAAAAATGTTGTGCAACTGGAGTACTTGCACATTTGTTTGCCAACGCTGTCTGTATAGTTGAACGGTGTCCCTCATTATCTCACAGAGATCGTTAGACGTTTTGCCCCGAGTTGTATAATCGAGTTAAGATTCAAACTTCTTTCTATAATTGACTAGTTAAGTCTGATAGGAATTCCTGCAAATACTTTATTCTGTTCGAGACTGAACCTTGTTGTTATCTTACAGTAAGAATGTACTTAATGCATTTTGTGGTTAAATATCAGAGTTAATACTGCTTTTATGTGTAGATTTCCCCCCATGCTGATACATGCTTGGACCTGGGGTAGTAGGAGTTAACAGCTGTCTCTAAGAGTGAAACTCTGTATCTCGGTCAGTATGTGATACCACGTTGACTGTATACCGATCGCTCCGGTCCAGTATGTATTCTCTGCTTGGGGAAAACATTTTGTCATGTTTTGTATATATGTAAATAGTTGAGTTTTTTCACTTTAGGTATGTTCAATGATTTTATTGAATACTGTATATATAATTAATTAAACACTAATAATTGGTACCATATGTTTTACTCACGATTCACGTGATGTACCGTATTTTCCGGCGTATAAGACGACTGGGCGTATAAGATGACCCCCAGCTTTTCCAGTTAAAATATAGAGCTTGGGATATACTCGCCGTATAAGACTACCCCTCTTCCAATGCACACCAAATAAAAATTAGCCATGATGTACAGTGAGCAGACAGAGCTACACAGCAAGACATTAAATAATGATAATCTGAAATAGCATTTAAAGCCCAGGTATGTGCCAGGCTGTTTGGGCATATAATCCATGCCTGCTGGTCTAGCACACAGGAGGCTAATTGCGATATATTCTTTTTACTCCCCCCCTCCATTCTTTTTACCCCCCCTCCATTCTTTTTACTCTCCCCCTCCATTCTTTTTACTCCACCCCCTGCCCAATCCTCCCTACATTCTTCTCACCTCCCCTTCCCTGTGCAGAGTGGGTGGCCGAGCTCCTCTTCGTCCTGTCAGTCCGGCCGGGTACCGCGCGGTACAGGAGATTCAGTTACCTGTTCCCAGCCGGACTGAAAGGAAGTGAGCACCGGCCACCCACTCTGAACAGGGAAGGGGAGGTGAGAAGAGAGGCAGTGCGACAGCCGTCTGAGCGCTCTCTATAGAGCGCTCAGGCGGCTGCAGCATTAGAAGGGCTGGCATGGGGGCGCAGGGCGCCCCTGACAGCCATATAGACCCTATACCCAGCGTATAAGACAACCCCTGACTTTGGAGAAGATTTTCCAGGGTTAAAAGGTCATCTTATACACCAGAAAATACAGTAATTGAACCTCGTTAGTGTTCCTTTACCCTCTAATCAACAGTTCACAGTGTATATTTAAATGCAATGAGTCACATTGTTAGATTGTCTTGGAAAAAAGTCCCTAGTGGACTGAAACGTCGACACTATGTAATCAACTTTTGAAGCTTGAATAAATGGCACATTTTTGGCAACAGCATTGAGTCCTGTGAGTGCACTTCCAACAAGGTATTTTATATATATATATATATATATATATACTGACATCAGTGAGCAATACGTAGTAAAGACAAACATTACTATCAATCAGTATTTAAAGAGACACTATAGTCACCAGTGCAACTACATGTATTCCTGACCCTATAGTGTTAACACGACCATCTAGCCCCCCATAGTAAAAATCTTACTGTATTCAAGCCAGAAGCTGTAAATCTGCATGCTGTTAGACTCCGGAAAAACAAGCAGTCTGCTGACATGTGATAGCCTGATCCAATCACAGTGCTTCCCCATAGGATTGGCTGAGACTGACAAGGAGGCAGATCAGGGGCAGAGCCAGCATGATTCAAACACAGCCCTGGCCAATCAGCCTCTCCTCATAGAGATGAATTGAATCAATGAATCTCTATGAGGAAAGTTCAGTGTCTGCATGTAGTGATACCGCGAACGGTTCGCCGCGGACTCATCATTGAGTAAACTTTGACCCTGTACCTCACAGTCAGCAGACACATTCCAGCCAATCAGCAGCAGACCCTCCATCCCAGACCCTCCCACCTCCTGGACAGCTCACTAAGAATGCAGCTTCACAATGGATGCTGTCCAGGAGGTGGGAGGGTCTGGGAGGGAGGGTCTGCTGCTGATTGGCTGGAATGTGTCTGCTGACTGTGAGGTACAGGGTCAAAGTTTACTCAATGATGAGTTCGCGGCGAACCGTTCGCGAACCGTTCGGCGAACAGTTCGGGACATCACTATCTGCATACAGTGGGAGGAGATACTGAATCACAGGATGCTCGTGCACAGCAGATCTAAGTGGATGGAGGCATATTATGTATAAAAGACAGTATAAATGTATGATAGAAACAGAAATGGGATTCCTCCTATAAACTTACTGGTTAGTTAGGCAATCTTGCACAATTAACTGGCAAGATTTCCTATATAGCAATCCCTAACTATTAACCTCTTAAGTGAGCGGCAATGTGTTCATTCTACAGCAATTTCCCCCTTTCTTCCAAGTGCACCCATACATATTATATATAATTTATTGAGGAGAAATATATCTGTCTTTTGATACCTACACATATACATGATGCAATATTAAATAGGAATAAAATAAAATAGGAATAAAATAATAAAAAATGGGTAACAATTTGAAAAGCACATTTATTTTTTTGTTTTACATTTAATAATTTCTACACACCATAAACAAAACTAACATACTTAAAATAGATTCACTATTCATTAGTTCTGATTGTTAAAATGCTCAATATGTCTAGGATTTTGATTGATTTTTAGAAGTTATAAAACAAAAACTGCAAGGAGTGAGTCACAACATTGCAAACTTTGGAATGCTGAGATTAAGACGTTAATTGCAGTCACAGAATCCAAATATATATTTGTAGAAAGTACATCCCACATGCTGTGTTACTAAGATCATATGGAAACTTTTAATTTAACCATTTTATCACAAACCTAGGTCAAATTACTTAATTGTTTTTGTGTTTTTTTCCCCACACATTTTCCCTGAGTTATTTAAATGGCATTATGTTTCGTGTATATTGTCTTCAAAAAAGGGAGGACTGAAATGTTGATGAATGTTTGAATTAATAAAGGATTAGCTTATTAGTCATCTAAGAAGTCCAGTGAGTGTGCTTTTTTTTTTTTAGGAATATATATAAATTGTATTGGAGGATAATTGATATGAATGCCATTTTTTTTAAATGTATGTAAAGTTAAAAGAAATAAAAAAGCATGTTGTCCAGAAATATATATTAACCAGATGTTGATTGTTAAATTATATTACATAACACTTTATCACTTCAAGGAATACAATTATTATTGTATTTTATAATTCTTTAAAGTTAAAAATAGGCACATTTCAAACTCACTATTTTTGTGCAATTAATGTGTTATCATTTTTTGTATAATTTTCCTCTCGCTAATGTGGCACTACTTTTTTCACTGCATAAAATGTTTAAATCTTTATTTTGTGAATGAGAGATTTTAAAATGCTGTGGCATGCTATGATTTTCAAAATCTGTTGATATTCCATATTTATTTTAAAAGCTAAATGCAATTTGTTTGATATCAAATGCACAAATCTAACAAATAGTAATGTAAGTATTACAAATATAACACTGAATTGCTTTTCTGAAATACAGAAATCTCAGAATACTGTAGCCTTTGTAATATATGTGTCTCTTTTATTTGAATAGGCGCTAATGTCTTTGTTCGTGTTGGCATCAAAAGATGGATGGGTAGACATAATGTATGATGGACTTGATGCTGTTGGAGTAGATCAACAGGTACGCAAAGTTTATCTGCACTATCATATAGCATTTTTAAAACGTACTCTACATTTTGTTGATATTTCTTACTTTTTAATCTGTTTACCAGTATTTCTATGACATTTTAATAAAGGCATTATAGTTAAACTACACTTCTTTGTGCACCAATGAGATTCACCATAATTTAGCAGAGTAAACCACCATTCCTTCTTCTAGTGCAGTGACATACTGGCATGTTTATTCTGTAAAGAGATTATTCAAAGTAAATTTAAATGTTCAATTCAAAATAGCCAAACTGAAAAACCACTTTGAATTTGCTTTGAATTCTCACTTTAGTAAATAACAGTGGCCTTGATTTAATATTGTTAAATAAACTTTTAGCTAAACATATTTTTTTTTTAAACATTATGAAAAATATTTAAATTTTGCTATAATTTTGATATTTATTAATCTATTTTTTTAAAATATTTTTTTATATTTTCATATTTTGAAAAATATTTTTAAAAGTTTAGTCAAAAATTATTAAATCATCTTAAAAGCATATCCATCAATATTAAATCAAGACCCATGCCAGAGTATTATCTCAGGTCATAGAATGTGGTGTAGATTTTAAAACAAGAGAAAACCACATTTCAGCCTTACAGCTAGTTCAATTTTGTAGTGCAATAGTACAACACACCTGGTTTTGAAACATTTACTGCTTATTTGATCTGAAATAAGTGAATAGGTATAAAATGGTAACTAATATACTCAATAAAGTGGGCAGCAACATACACAAAGAAAGCTTTATTTGATCTGACAAAAATTAGATGTACAGTCCGTATAACATTAAATTTTTTAACTGTGATTGATTGTATGTTTTAAACACTAGCAAGGTTATTTACTAAAGTCTGAAATGCCTTGTACCGAATTGGGGAAAAAAAATACATTTGGTGCAGTATGCAGCCATTGAGACTGCAAAATCTGGACATTGTTTAAACTAATTATGTATGGGTTTGTCAGAGCATTATCCAAACAAGCCTGAATTTGGTCAGGATGTCATCTGACCAGCAGGTTTTAGTCTAAATGGTTAAACTCCAGGATTAGATTTAAAACCATAAACTATTTGCCTGCTTCCATAACTAGTAGCCAGTGGGCAAATAGTTAAAAAGAAATCCTGCAATGGTTAAGTACTGTGGTGGCTGGCCAGGGCTTGCATTAAAATATATATAAAACCCATGCCAATCCATCACTCTAACCCATCCCTCCCTATCCTAACTCACATCATTTTCTATTATTCCCATCACTACCATCCATCCTTATGTTCCCACCACTCAAATTCCTCCATTCCTCTTCTTCCATCACTTAAATTCCCCCCTTCCGGTCCCATCACTCAAATTTACCCACCCCTACCTGTCCTCTCATCACTCTAATCCGTCCCACACTTACACCCCATTTCTTTAGCCCCATCACACCCATCCATATGCTTTCATCACTACCATGGTTCCCTAGGCTCCCATCAGTCCAATCTTTTTCTCTCTAGTACAACCATCTATCCTTATGTCCCAATCCCACCCTTTCTATTTTTTTATTGCTGTGGAGCTGTGTGATACACTATTACACACTGCACATTACTGTAAGTTATATTAATCTATTCAACTACTAAAAATGATAGGCAGGATTTTGTTTCCCTCTAACTTTGTCAGTTCCTCTTGTATGGCTAAAGTATAAAACAACGTAGACAGAAAATCCCAAAAGGGTTCTAATGTTTGGAGCCAGATAGACAGAACCAGGGCTGTCTAAGGGCTTGACACTAATGATTTGTAAGCACTAAAACTAAAGCACATGGGCCTTGTGATAGAGAAAAGAATCCCCTTAGGTAGTAAAAAGCAAAAAAATAAATAATATAATATACACATGTACAATGTATCCTCCAAATATTGAAACGTAATATCCTGTCATTTATTACATATGAGTGGTCCTATTACACATACTACGACTACTTAAATAATCAGATTGTCCTAATATGGCTTTAATATCAAATTGCCAACAGGGTCATCATGAATTTTATTATATAGAATAAATGATAGCCAGTACTCATAAATACAGAGTTTAACATGCAGATGTCTTGGTGGTGCTGGAAATTAGATTGCCACCCTTTAGGGTAATAATATGTTATTTACATTCAATACATAATACACATTCTTATCTAATACTCTGGGTAGCAATTCACAAGGATATATATGTATTAAGGCCTTTTGGCCTGTAATTGTGGGAGGGGCGTATGACTCGCCTTCTCCCTACTTAAGGGACACCCCTTACCTGGCTCCATACCGTTCGAGGTCAGCGCTGCATCGAGAATCCACTTCCGGTTCACGTACGGCGCCATCTTGCTTTTCAAAAACCCGCGGTTTTCGTTTGGTGTAGCTGTGTCCAGGAATCCTTACAGGTTTTCCGCCCGTTCAGCCACGCACATACCCGGTGTTTTCGTCGCAGATTAAGTCCACAGGACTTCAAAATCGTAAGTCCGTCGCCCGGATCATTTCCCACGGCGTCGCGATTTAAAACGGCCTTACTTTACGGCCACACGCTTTACGGCCAAGTCACAGGCATATTAACCCCTTTGCTGCCGGCAGGCATATCGGTTTCGGTTTTTCTTGTATTAAGCAAACTTGTTCTGCATATCAGCAGCTATAGTTGGTTTCATGTTATTACTGTTATTTATTTTATGCAAATTACGAAATCCTTGCATATGACTGGGGCAATACCCCTGTTAACTACTTATAAATAAGTATTTATTTAGGTTATGGTTCAATCTTTTAGCAGATATGGCATTATTAAAGTTTTATTGAAATTCTTCATGTTATATACATATATTTATGGAGTTAAGCTTAGACAAGCTTTTACATTTTACAGATATCTTTTGTAGGATTTACGTTATAAATTATGTTTAGAAATTACGGTTCTATCATACCATGTACTCACGTTTCTTACATGGCACTTATATATTCTGACTTTTTCTTTGTGTACTCAAACGACATACCAAGTACACAAGAACACGGTCTCATAAAATCTCACAAACTTTCGGGTTGAATCACACGTCTTGATTCAACCACTCATACGTCACGTTGTTTCCTAATTTGGGATAATTTCTCAAATATTTCTGTACCTCGTACTTACCTCTTTTCATGGCTTACGTTTACGGCCTAACATATACGGTATTGTTTTAAATCCTGCACCTTATTATACTACAAACACTAGCATTACTATATCATACACATTAATCTTGTCACCATAAGAGACATATCATACACACCCCCAAGCATGATTGCCATACCACATACAGGGCCAGTCGGGCCAATATCATTCATGTATTCCCCTTCCATATGTACTACTAGAACTCATCACAACTAACTAGTCTAAATTGGTATCATAGGATCCAATTCTCACACTATCATATTTGGTTTTTCTATCCCTTTAGGTTTTTTCCAGTTTTCTCTACCTATCGCTTATCAAACGCATACATACTACCAGGTACGTTAAGCCTGCTCACGCCATACATCACATATGGCTCCTCCTCTACTTAGGACATAGAGTACTGGCAATTTTAGGGGTTATAGGCCCAAATAGGTATCCCCCCTCCGGGCATTCTGCCTATCGTTTAGTGGTCCGCGAGGCCAACACCCCGCCTCAACGTTTCGGAGGTAATGCCCCCCGGGCCACACGTGAGTTAGCCGCCTCGCATTATAGAGAGGGTGCCACCTGTCACTCCCTTCCCCTGTTTTCTTGTATTGTCACCGAGAGGCCTACGAATTCCTGCCACTACGTCGGGTGGCCTCAATAACCCCTCGCGCCAACGCATAGATAGAGCCTCTCATAGCCACTTGGCAACTAGCAGGGCCTCACCTGTCACCAAAGAACAAGTTTTAATTTTTCGCCTCATCCGGCATAATTAGCCTGCCAGTACATCCCCTCGGGGGTTTTTTACGCTAACCATATACTTTGTAATCTAGTATGTCTCAAGAAGGGGTAGAGGATTTCTCCATCCCAAGGACTCCGGCTAGAACAAACACCCCATCACAGGAGGAAGATACGGCTAGTCCAGCATCTTTCAGATCATGGACTATCCCTCGTATCACTAGCGAACTCAGGAGACGACAAATCCCTTTTCCAGCAACAGCAAGGAAAGCGGAACTTTACAAATTATTACACACCTCAACCGATAACATGGACGCTGGGGAAGGGTCGAGCCAGTCCCACCCAGGAAACATACATGACATGCTCACGTCCCTCATGACATCCATGAGCAAGGTCAATTCTAGGCTGGAGAAACTTGAATCGGTCACTACAGCCCTCACTATGGCTGGACCGGCCACGGCAATTCCCCCATCAGTGGTGGAGTCGCAATCAGTTTCTCCAGCTATCACCTCGGATGACCAAGAAGTTTACCCTGCCCACATGATTCCTGAGCACCTCAGGAGAGATATCCTGGAAGGTAAAGATGTCAATCTGGCCTCACTACTAATTGCCTCCCAGGATATAGTGGAACATAAGACCTACGCTTATGACGATATTTCTGTGGTGGTCAAATCCAGGGATGCACGATTAAATAGGAAGCTAACCATTCCAGAATTTGTATTAGCTTTTGGCATTTATCGGGATGTGGTCTGTACGGTATATCCCCACAGACGTGAGGAGTTTGACTTATATATGCACAGGCTGGTTGATCTGGGCAACAAATATGGTGGGTCAGCTTTCTATGACTACCATAGATCCTTTTCTGCCAAAGTGTCTGGCGCCTTCTCACAGTACGGGACAAGGTCCAACTGGAGTAAGATTGATACGATCATATTTTGCAGGCACTTTGCAGGTCTAAGAGCACCGGCCTGTGCACACTGCTCCTCCATGGCTCATACTGCCAATTTTTGTCCGACCACTGCGAACGAACCTACCACCTCGCAGGGCACTAGCTCCGCTGTGTCAGCAGAGAGAACACCCAAAGACAAACTGGGTCGACCTATCAAGTTTTTGGGGAAGTCCCAAATATGTAATAATTTCAATGTCGGTGCATGTAATTACAGCGGTTGTCGGTTATTGCATATATGTTCAAAATGTTTTAGGGCACATGCGAAAACCATGTGTCCAAATAAAATGTACCCTAAGCAATACTTAACTGAGATAAATATTTCTGTACTCACGGCATTACTGTCACGACATCCATCTAGACATTTGGTAGACTTCATCATCACTGGTCTATCACAAGGATTCCATACTGGTCTCATACACATGCCTTCAGGAATCCTTGAATGTCCTAATTTACAATCTGCACAACAAACCCTACAGCGGTTAGCACACTCATAGCCAAAGAAGTGGCAGAGGGCTTCCTATTGGGACCCTTTCAGTCCCCTCCTTTTTCCACATGGCGGACAAACCCCATCGGTATTGTCACAGGGAAATCTTCCCACAAACAAAGACTTATCATCGATCTGTCTGCACCTCACACCTCTGCCTCACCTAGTCTGAACTCCCTTATCCCCTCTGAGGAATTTTCACTTCAATACTCCACCATAGATCACGCCATTACAGCTATCATGCAGGCAGGGGTCGGAGCATGGCTCAGCAAGACTGACATTACAAATGCCTTCAAATTATTGCCTATCCACCCTACACTATGGCACCTGCATGGCATTAAGTGGGCCGGGCACTACTACTTTTTCTCACGCCTAACGTTTGGTTCAAAAAGTAGTCCGGCCATTTTCGACGTATTCGCCGAAACATTATGCTGGTTATTATTAAATGTAGCCAGATGCCCTACAGTTATACACTACCTGGATGATTTCTTACTGATCGAAGAGAACACTTCCCCTCCCAGTAGCCTCATAGAAACCATCAGTCTTTTTAAACAGGTGGGTGTTCCAGTCTCCCCCACCAAAACTGAAGGACCAGATACAGTCATCACCTTTCTGGGAATCATGCTAGACTCAGCCACCATGCAAGCCAGCCTGCCACGCACCAAGATAGAGAACATTCTCACCAACATTAACCTCTACATACACCTCGGTACTTGCAATCGCAAAGAATTGCAGTCTCTACTTGGGTCACTGAACTTTGCCATGCGCATTATACCTCAAGGCCGGGCTTTCATCTCACGGCTCCTAACCATGTTCCCACTGTTTAGACATGATGCACACAGGTTACCACTGGATACCCAAGCCACGGCAGACCTACTTATGTGGAGAAACTTTTTGACCACCTGGAATGGGAAAAGCATGTTTCTCCCTAAATTGTCTGACTCCTCACCTACCATCTGGTCAGACGCGGCGTCTACCACAGGTTTTGCAGCAATTTACGGGAATGAATGGCTTTGGGGTAGCTGGCCTCCAGAGGTACAGGACCTGGAAGGGTTTTCCACTACCTCAGCTCTATTTGAGATGTATCCCATTGTGGCAGCTGCCGTGACATGGGGGCATCTATGGGCAGGTTCGTCAGTACGTTGCCACTCAGACAACCAAGCTACCTGCCACATCATAAACAAAGGCCGATCCAAGTCACTGACCATTATGAGGTTCTTGAGGAAACTCACCTGGCTGGCTGCATGCCATAATTTCTTCTTGTTTTGTGTCCATGTCCCAGGTGTTTGTAACACGGCTGCTGACAATTTGTCTCGTTTCAATTTTCAGGCTTTTCGGCAAATACTTCCGTCAGCCGCACGTACAGCCACGACCACTCCACCTTTCCACCAGCTAGTCATGGACTAGAAGCTATTATGCAACATAGCAGGACATTGGCACAATTAGCACTGTCCACCAATACCCGGAGAACATATGACAGGGCTTTCCTTCTATTTAAAAGATTCCTGTCACTGCACAACGTCACACAACCTTTCATCAAGACATCTTTGTTAGGTTTTGCTTCTTTTTGCCACCTCAAACTTAAATTATCTTACAACACAATCAAGCTATATCTGACAGGCATACAACATCACATGCTAACATTACAACCAAACAACACAAGTTTCATGTCCTCCTACCAGATAAAAAACATCCTTAGAGGTATCCAGAGATCCGAACCCCCACGTACCGCGCAAAGGCTACCTATAGACTTCAATATCTTCAAGGATTTATCCAGCCTACTAGATTCAAAACCCTTTGCGAACAACACAAACCTTGTTATAAAAACCGCCATATACGTAGCTTTTTATGGTTTCTTGAGACCAAGAGAATTTACCGCCATCAACACATCCCAGTCCACTCACATTCTGCTTCATTCACACTTAACGAAACACATGGATTACTATATTTTAGCTCTGCATCACTCCAAAACCAATCAACACGCACCCCCGGTAGAGGTTAGATACTATCCTACCCACAACGTGTGGTGCCCCGTCACATTACTGGACACCTATACTCAGCATTTCAAAGCATCACCATCTCAACCACTTTTCTGTCTACAAGGTTCGGTACTCACTACCACCACCTTCATGACCCACGTCAGGTCCCTACTTACACAACTAGGCCTAAAATCAGCTAACTATTCGGGCCACTCCTTCCGCATAGGGGCGGCCTCCACAGCGTCCAGTGCAAACATTCCAGTACATGTTATCAAGTCACTAGGGCGCTGGAAGTCTTCTGCATACTCTAGATACATACCTAACCCGGTACAAGAAGTTAGAAATGCCTTTCAAGATATGTCTGGTTGAAGTATGTATACTGCTCGTTTCGTAATAAAGTATATTTTCTACTTTTGCCCTCTTTATTTGCAGGCCTACCTCATCGTCGGTTCCGGCACACCACAACCGACTTGCTCTTTCACACTATCCCACACTTATCAGTGTTTGTATCTTCTGTACTATCATGAGCCCTTAACACAAGTATTAAGGCCTTTTGGCCTGTAATTGTGGGAGGGGCGTATGACTCACCTTCTCCCTACTTAAGGGACACCCCTTACCTGGCTCCATACCGTTCGAGGTCAGCGCTGCATCACCCTCCCACCCACTCCTCTTTTATTAACTCCTTTTTCTCATACATTTCTTATTGGTGGGCCCTCTTTATTTGCAGGCCTACCTCATCGTCGGTTCCGGCACACCACAACCGACTTGCTCTTTCACACTATCCCACACTTATCAGTGTTTGTATCTTCTGTACTATCATGAGCCCTTAACACAAATATATATATATATATATATATATATATATATATATATTTCAACCTAAAGTCTTACCAAAAAACACAGGTTGTTAGGTTGGTACCTGTGACAACACATCTTCTTTTTGTAGACTGTTTTACATTATGACACCGTTCTGGAGTTAACCTGAATGGGCTACTGAAGAGTCTTATTCACAGCTCCCCTGGCTCGGTGCTTTCCCTCTCCTGAACTGATCCTAACACTTTCTCACTGGCATTCATTCGGCTACATAAACTCGTGAACACTCTTCAGCAGTACTTAGCTGAGCCGCTA
Organism: Pelobates cultripes; assembly: GCA_933207985.1. Lineage (NCBI taxonomy): Eukaryota > Metazoa > Chordata > Amphibia > Anura > Pelobatidae > Pelobates > Pelobates cultripes. The sequence continues at coordinate 214,732,720 of OW240917.1, forward strand.
TGGAACCCAAATTGGGACATTGTGGCTCCCGGTCATTTTGACCCAGTGCAATGATCCCCTTACCAACCTGCTGAGGAGCTCTCTTTGGAGGGAAGATGTCTGAGATTGTGTGGAACAATCACTCACTAAAAGCCAGGAGGAGCACCCTTTACTTTGTTCACAGGAGCCCCTGACTGTTGACTGGCCAAAGCACTAATCTCTCTGGAACTCTTTTGGGCATTGACCACGTGTGCGTCTGGTCAAAATTTTACCATATTTTGTCATTTTTCTATGGTTTCAGGCCCTATTTGGACTAATTGGGCACCCAGAGACCAGCTATAGGACATGTGGGGGTGCGTTACCGTGTTATGTGCATTTTCTGGGTTTTTGAATGTTGAACCGTATGTGTTCGGGAGATAATTAGTTTACCGGTTATCAACTCAATTATCTCCCAGACACAGAGATGCCTGGGTGGGTTTATGTGTTCAGCAACATGGGATGGGGGGTGGGAGGGAGAGGGGCACTGCAGTGCCAGGAAAACAAACATGTCTCCCTGGCACTGGAGAGTCCCTTTAAGTCTAGAGTAATGTTTCCCCGACCCCCATGACTCCTCTCCTGCAACTGTCAAAAATTACCTACTAAGCCCTCAGTGAATGCTTTTCTAACAACCTGCTTCTTACCTCTACTTTAACCCTTTGTGTCACTATACCCCACTCCCTCTAGAATGTACGTTGTCTGGTGACAATTACATGTCGGTTAGTCCACCAATTGTAGCGCTATGGAATCTGATGGCGCTATAAAAATAATAATAATACCAGCTATAATCATTACTTTGTCTGGAAGGAGCTATATAATGACGGGAAAGAGAATCCTTGGCTGTGATACTATGGTGGTCTGCAACAGTCCCCACTAATCCAACCTCCCAATAGGTACATTGAAGAAAATAAATCTTCAGAAAAAAGTATCCCTTAGAAAACACACAGACCAGAACTGAAAGGGTTACAGGATAGAAAAAGGACGAGCACTTAGATGAGTGTAGTGGAAATAATACCTTGGCTGTCAGCTCTTGTATGGTTATACTGGGTCACTTGCTACTAATGAATACAAAACCTTCATTGATAAATACAATATATATATATATATCTATCTCAAAAAAATAAAGGGAACACAAAAATAACACGTCCTAGATCTGAATTAATTAAATATTCTACTGAAATACTTTGTTCTTTACATAGTTGAATGTGCTGACAACAAAATCACACAAAAATAAAAAAATGGAAATCAAATTTTTCAACCCATGGAGGTCTGGATTTGGATTCACACTCAAAATTAATGTGGAAAAACACACTACAGGCTGATCCAACTTTGAAGTAATGTCCTTAAAACAAGTCAAAATGAGGCTCAGTAGTGTGTGTGGCCTCCACGTGCCTGTATGACCTCCCTACAATGCCTGTGCATGCTCTTGATGAGGTGGCAGATGGTCTCCTGAGGGATCTCCTCCCAGACCTGGACTAAAGCATCTGCCAAGTCCTGGAAGTCTGTGGTGCAACATGACGTTGGTGGATGGAACGAGACATGATGTCCCAGATGTGATCAATTGGATTCAGGCCTGGGGAATGGGCGTGCCAGTCCATAGCATCAATGCCTTCGTCTTGCAGGTAGTGCTGACACACTCCAGCCACATAAGGTCTAGCATTGTCTTGCATTAGGAGGAACCCAGGGCCAACCGCACCAGCATATGGTCTCACAAGGGGTCTGAGGATCTCATCTCGGTACCTAATGGCAGTCAGGCTACCTCTGGCGGGCACATGGAGGGCTGTGCGGCCCCCAAAAGAAATGCCACCCCACACCATTACTGACCCACTGCCAAACCGGTCATGCTGGAGGATGTTGCAGGCAGCAGAACGTTCTCCACGGCGTCTCCAGACTCTGTCACATGTGCTCAGTGTGAACCTGCTTTCATCTGTGAAGAGCACAGGGCACCAGTGGCGAATTTGCCAATCTTGGTGTTCTCTGGCAAATGCCAAATGTCCTTCATGGTGTTGGGCTGTAAGCACAACCCCCACCTGTGGATGTCAGGCCCTCATACCACCCTCATGGGTGCCCTTGGGGCAGCAAACAGAGGTTATCCTAGGTCCTTATATTTCTTAAAGTGACTTTGGGAATGTGGTATGTTTGAGATAGTGTGCAGAACACGTGAAACCAAGGACTGTATTGCCAGATCAAAGAATGTTAAAATGTATGACTTTTTGACAACTGTTTGTGTACAACGTCATGCACATTCATGCTTTAATAATTATCTTAAGTATTTTTTTTTTATTTATGTGTTTCAGCCTGTTATGAACCACAACCCTTGGATGCTTCTGTACTTCATTTCTTTCCTCCTGATAGTTGCTTTCTTTGTCCTCAATATGTTTGTGGGAGTAGTAGTGGAAAATTTTCATAAGTGTCGACAAAATCAGGAGGAAGAAGAAGCAAAAAGACGAGAAGAAAAAAGACTTAAAAGGATGGAGAAAAAGAGAAGGTGTAAGGAGAGGGAACTGGCAGGTCAGTATTGTTTGACTTATTGTCTTATTGCTGAAGATGCTCCATATTCTGAGTGGGCATGAAAAACGTTAGGTGTACATGCTTGGATAAAATTATTTAATTACTCTTCTCTAGCTTCAGCAATGCCAGATCTGTGAATTATTCTCTAATATAACACCAACCACCTGCTACCCCACCAAAGTCTTGCCCCCCCCCCACCTAGCGACAGGCCATGCCTGGTGTCCTGACCTAGTAGGCCAAGCAGGAGCTGAAACCCAATAACAGTGAGAAAGCACACTCTTAAAAACACTAGCTTGTAAGATAAATCTGCAATGATGGTAGCTTAGTGTGTATATTTGTCATTTGAGACTGTCAGAGTTCATGTACAGATCAAACTCCTCCGACTGATACAGCAATCCCATAGTGCTGAAGCCAGCAGTCACTAGGCAGGAGATAGGGAGCCGGATTTTAACAGGTACAATAGGAGTCCTCTACAGGACAGGTACCAGGAGGCTGGTGCGTACTCTGCATAATGGGAAGTCTGGACCTGCCTCTTAGTGAGACTGGAATTGAGGGCATGATCCAACTGGAATTGACAAGCAATGTATCTAAGAGCAGTGGGGTCAGTCGGTCAGAGTTCCAGGCAAGCAGCAAAAACATAAATGGATAAAGTAGCCAAGTCCAAGTAGCTGGGGAACTCAATAATGCTGAATCAGGGAAAGACCAGAGGGCAGATATGCAGAGCTTAAACAGTTGCAGTAGCAGGATCAGGAACATGAGCAGCATGGCAGGTAACCAAGCATCCTCAGAGATTTTGTAGGGGTTCCCTGTTCACCCAGATTGCCTCTACCTGTAGGTGGAGTGTCACATGACTCTATAAATGATGCTGAGTGCAACAGCTCCATCTTAGCAAATAGTTACAGCAGAATCTGGAACTGTGAACAGCTACATCATGGCGAGGGCAAAGTTGGTGGCAAGGAGCAGGTAAGGGACTTTCCTTTTGGCCCTTGGACCTCTTCCTCAGACTGGGTGCAGTTTACCCATGGTGTTAATTTGTTGTTTTCTTGCCAACACAACTGTATCTGTAAAGCATTTAATTTTTGTTACTGCATTCATGCATTCCTTTTTTAAAAATGTGTCGCTCCAGAGGAATAATTACAGCCATTACAGTGAATATACTTTAATTGTTATGAAAATGAGAATGAAAAACACATGTAGGAGGGTTCTCCAACTTTCTCCTGTCACTCATTTCTCAACATAGATGAAGTGCCATCGGCGTAGACCTCTATACCAAGAAAATAGTTGAAGTGGGGTAACCATGTTTTTTTTTTTTTTTTATATATATACACTCAAAACTTTTGTTAGCAAATCTGTACCATATAGATATATTTTTTTCTTGGAGACCTGGCAACTGGACCCCTATTCCTCAACCAAGTGGGCAGGTTGGGGGATGCAAAGATATACCAGGTAGGGGTCCTGTAAATGTATCACACTCTTCTCCACTGGACCACTCCCTAACCCAATATACTGAGTATCTTCTGGTCCTAAATAAAAGACCTTCCAACTGGTTGCTAGGGTTCTACAGATACAGCCACTCCCCTAATCGTGCCTTCCTCACCACATTAATTGCACTATTACTTTCCTATCTCCCCCTTCTGATAAGTATCTGGGGAAAATAACTAGACGTGCAATTCTTTTGGACTAAAACTAATTTTGCCATTTCAGATTCGGACACATCCAAATGAACAGAAACACAACTAATCAAACTAAAAATAGAAAACAAGTGGGAGGGTAGAGAATGACGGGCGGTAGTCTGGGCCAATCAGCTCATTATTTTTGTGTGATGTAATGCATACTTGCCCAATTAGATTTCTCTATTCCCTGTCCAATGAAATTACCATTTTTTTGTGATTGATGTTACATAGCAAGTGAATGGTGCCACAGACACTTGGCCAATGAAAGCAACCAGAGGCATGGAGGTGGTTTAGTATAAATTAGTCTGACAGTTCTTTCACTTTGTCTATTGTAGCAAAAGAGACAACATACAAATTTAGATTTCTGCCTTACAGTTACCATTTTGGGAGTCATTTCCTGTCTTCACTTAGCATATATATACTAATGTTTTAAAATATGTCTGCTTCTCGAAGAAAAAGTGTCTTGCTTTTGTTTTGTTTTCCTTTTTTTTTTTTTTTGACAGTGGGTTTTACTCTTTGTTTCTTTGTGTGACTAAGTTCAGGCAGCTTAAATACCAGTGTGTCAGTTGTTTATTCTAAAAATGTTGTCATTTCGTTTTGAAAATCTGTAAGAAAAAGCTAAATCGAGGTAGTTGTGTTTTTCATAGTAAGCGAAAGATGGCAGTGTTAGTTGGTGGATGGGTGCTGGCCGTAAGGTTGTGCTGGGCATTGGGTGAAGTAGTAGTTAGTAAGTTAGTTCATTTTAGCTCTGAGTTCTTTGTTGCTTGTTTGTAATAATAATTATTAAGTTAGTTAATTTTAGTTGAGCTTTTTGTTGCTTGTTTTTGTAATAGTAATTATCAGTATCAATTTGAAATGAGAATAAGTTCAAGTTGTGTTGTTAACACGCAGTTTGATAAAAAATAAGTTATAGTTATATGTATTATTAATTTCATATTTACACATCAACAATTCTCCTTTTTTCAGTAACAGTTTGTTCCAACTATTTGGCCCCCCTAACTTCACCAGGTAGCGTGTCACCCACTTCTTATAATGCCAGCTTTGCCCCAAAAAGCTTATCAGTGGCATATTTTCTTCCTTGCTACCCAGTGCCATATTTTTCCCAAACAGCTCCCCATTGCCATACCTGTCCCCATACAGCTACCCAGAGCCGCATGTGTCCTAAAATAGCTAATCAGTGCCATCCTTTTCTCAGCATAACTAATCAGTGACATCTTTGTGCTTATATAGCATATACGTTCAATTTTTGTGCCCAAATAACTTATCAGTGCCAGGGGCAGATTCAGAACCTAATCTCAAGGAGGCCACTGATAGTGGGCTGTAGTGGGGGGAGGTAAGGGCTGCATTTGGGGAGTAGGGATTGTAGTGGGAAAAGGTACTATATGTATGGGATGGGGGCTGCAGTGAGGATAAGGGAATGTAATAGTGAGTCAGGGGCTGTAGTATGGGTGGTTTAGGGGCTGTAGTGGGAGTATAGGGGCTACATTTGTGGATAGGGGCTGCAGTGTGAATAAGGGACTGTAGTAGGGGAGCTGGAGACTGTAGTTGATATAGAGGCTGCAGTGGGGGAATAGGGGCTGCTGGTAAGTTAAAAGTGCTTTAGTAGGGAGTTTAGAGGCTGTAATATGGTATAGAGCAGCAATTGAGGGGTATGGGGCTGTAGTAGGGTGTTTAGCATTGGGGAATTAGTAGCTGTAGTATAGTGTAAGAGGCTGTAGTATGGGTGGGTTAGGGGCTAGACATTTTCACTGTAGTGTTAAGACAGCCATCTCCTAAGAAAAGTACAGAATAAGGCAGGCATTAACAAGCGCTATCAGTCACGGCCTCCGGCTTGTCCCGAGGTGCGGTCGCACCTGACTGGTGCGACCGCGCCAAGAACCGAGCCTACCTGCACCGCGGCGAGTCGGGAGCTGCTCCACCGGATCCTCCTGGCCGCCTGCCCTCAAGAAATATGGTGCCGACCACGCGGTGGCCCATATATAGTCCCATCCCCCAGGGTCGCACGAACGTGCATGTGATGTCACAACATCGACGCACACGCACATTCTGGGGTCAGAGGTCACCCTCTGACCAATCACAGCCAAAGGAGGGATATTTAAATCCCTGGCGTTCTCTAGTTCATTGCCCTGTTTTGGTTTCCATTCCTGGTTCCCGAGAGTGCGTTTTCCTGTCCTGTTTTTTATATTCCCGGTATTTTGACCTTGGCTCTTCCTGACTATTCTGATTTCTGGTTTCCCTGACTTGGCTTGTTTAACGATAGTGTGTGTTTCTGGCTTCCTTGATCTCGGCTCTCGGCTATCCCTTGACCATTCTCTGTCTTTAACCTATTAGTCCGGCCATTTTAAGGACCGGTTTACGTTCTATCCTTTTCTGTTCTGTCTATGTAGACGTTACATAGTTATGCGTGCTCAACCACACTAGCAGTCATGACACTATCTCAAGTAAGATGTAGAGACTAGGTAGAACTCCACTAGAGATGCTGAAGTGCATTCTGAAGCAGAAGAAGGCAATCCACACCATGACTTGTGATCATTTCATTAAATTCCCTTTAATTTAATTCACCTTTAGATACTGTTAGCCTTGGTTAAGTTTGTACCTTGTTATTCATATCTCAAACAAGATGGATGGTTTAATTTCTAATTGGCAAGTAGTACCTGATGGCTTTGTACTCTGTGATGTTGCCGCATTTGTCAGGAGACTCAAGGAGCAGCAGACTTGTTGGTTTAATGAGTGCATGGAGATTTGCCCCAAGTTAATGCTTGAGTCCGTGTGTGCACAAGAATCAAATGCAAGATGGAACTCCACAACAAATCCCTAGATTAGCAGAATGTATGATGTGCAAAGGAAGAGGCTAATTATGTGTGAGAGGAAGAAGAGCTGAAGGAGCCTCACATTGTGACATCTCCACCTAGCCTCACTAGCAATGCTCAATCCACAAGAGCAACTGCTTTTTGAAGTAGGGCTCTGGATACTTTGGTGGGACTCACTAAACTTCCCTCAAGGAAAAATTAGATCTACTTTCAACACAAATAATTTGTAAACCATCACTTTAAACAACAGCTAAACAAGATTCCCTTACAAATTCTAAAGACATATTTGGATGGGGTGTATGTTTAGCATTGAGAAGCCCTGGAAACAAAGATAATCCAATTAGTAGATTTATTGACCCACATATGAAAAAGGGAATTATCAAATTAAAGTTAAAGTAACCACTTGCCACTCCAAAAACAAACTATTTGGTCAGTTATTTATGTGGACTATGCTCTGTAGGCAGAACTAAATGCTCTTTGCACATTCAAATAGAGGAACATGTTTAAAGTAGTATTAAGGGCTATTGTTACATTTTAAAAATACATACAATTTTTATCCATATGGTTTGCATGTAATGGCAAATCAAAAGATTATTCACATTTTGAGTAATTCACATTCCGATAAAGTATTGTGGTAGGGGTTTTGATATAAGGCTAGATTCTAAACTTAGAAATAACTAAACTTGTGCACTGTGGTAAAAATTTGGGGATGGCAGAATTTGATTATGTGGTGATTTGGATATAAATATAGAATCAGTTTTACTGCTGCTCTTTTTTCCCCTATCTTGGTTACGTCTCACTTGATCTGTGAATAAAACCAACATTTAGTGGATGTTCCCTAGTCATCAATCATCTTTTTTCCCACCAAGCATGTGTTTTTTTTGGTGCCACGTGTGGAATTCTGAATTAAGTATCAAATAAACATGTTCATATATTGCGCACGGCATTTGTTCAATTGTACATCTGTATGGTGATTTGGAAGTTGAAAATCCAGATGATCACCCAAACTGCCAAAATTTGGATTAAACGCAATTCAGAACAAAACAAATTTCCAAGTCAAGAAATAACAAGTCCCTTCTTGCATTTGAATAAGCAAGAAAGGAGGGGAAAGGAAAAAAAGAGAGGATGGAAAAATGAGAGAAAAGGAAAACAGAGAGAGAAGAGGAAGAGAAAGAGTTATTGAAAGGGAAAGGGAAAGGGAAAAAGACACAAGAGCATATAAAGGCAGGAAAATGGAAGTAAAGAAAATCAGTGCAATTTTTTTTTACCCCCTCTCCTTTTATTATACCTCTGTTTTTGTGGTGGTGTTTTTTTTTTTAAATATACAGGAAAAAAACATGTATTTTTTATTTTTTTTTAAATTGGAGAGGTAATGATATAATTGGAAAGTTGGATAAGGCTGAAATGAAAATGGAGATTTGTATAGGTACACAATTTCACCCAGCATGATCACGCCATCCAAAACCCAAATATTAATATAATTTAAAGACTCACATGAATAGAAAACATTTTAGATGAAAATTTCAACATAAATGAGGGATTTAATATAGATTCTAGTTTTCTGACACACTACCAAAGCTTCACATAAAAATACATCTTAATGGTCAGTGCATTTTTATTCACTGCTCATACTATACTTATATATTGACGATGTGTATATACACACATTATGCAGCTGTATATTTTTATGTCAATCTCTTCTGGTTAATGTGTACTGTTGTATATTCTTTGTATTGTCTCTTCTCTGTTTATTTCCTTGTTATAGCCACTTTCAGCCAGTTGTACCTTTCACTTTCAGGCCCATCCTCTATCTATCTATCTATCTATATATCTATCTATCTGTCTGTCTGTCTGTCGACCTGCAAAATAAGGTACACTTATATTTATAATTATGCGTCTATTTATTTGAATTGTTCTTTTTCTTTGTTTTTTATTACTCACAAGTTGTTATATGCTTTTTATATTGGCAATTGTGGATCTCAATTTAGAGAAGTTTAATAATTGAGCCTTTTTTTTTATCTTAATCGTTTTTATGTTTAAATCTGAGTAGAGGACACACATTGGTTCTGCAGTGAACCCTGCAGGGTAAATTATACAAGCTAATCATTCTTCTGAAGCAGCCATTATCTTTATTTTCCATTCTCATTTTTGATATAATATGGGGATGATATATATTTGCTTTGGCCAGTGGATAGAATCCAATGAAGAGGCTCTAATTGGTCGTACGACCCAACATTCCAGCCTCACATGACCAGAGTTTACTTCATATGCATAGATACATCTTGGAATCTCCTGAAGAGTAAGTACAAGCTGAAGAAATTATGTTGGGACTTTTACCCAATCAGAAGAAAAACTTGTTACTGACCAAAGAAAGGAATGCCACACCATCCATTAATCAGGGGATTTAAACCATAATGTCATATGCTTAAAATTCACATTCCACCAGGAACAGCTATATATGATTGAGAAAGCTGATTACAGGGGAAACCATCTTCAAGAGTTCTGCAGATTTACAAGATGGACTTTGTTTAAAGTATATACTTACCTGTGTTTTAAGTTGCTTCTAATAAAGCATATTAAGGTTTTACTGATTGAAGAATCTCGGAGCTGTGTTTCCTGATTTTGGTTTAACTAGTTTTCCGAACCATAAAAACTAATGAAGCTTCTATTACAGAGACATATTTTAAGGGCTCTATATCAAGTGAATGTTTTTTTTGTTTTTTTTACCATTTTCTTATTGCAATATTTTAAACTGTGCAACATTCTGTTTTGTATCTCTGGTTTTATTTTGGAGCATGATTGCCTATGAAGGATAAAACCGTTAAAGATCCTACTGGGCAGTGATTTTTAAAGTGTTTAAGCCTGGATTCAGAATATATGGGGTAACTTACAAGGTGAGCAGGAGAATTTGGGGAATTAAAGTTACATTATATTACAATTGCATGACTCTTATTTTTTATCTTTTTCCTTCTGATGGATGGTGTGTAGAGAGCCACTTGAGAAAGACATGCTAGCACTTGTGATTTGAAGCAATTATTAAAAAGGCTCTGTTACCAAAAAATACTTTAGTACACTTTATCTAATTTGCTTATATACAGCGCCCTGTGTCTGAATCTCGTTTTAACTTTTTCCTGAGAACTTTAGTTTCTGTACAATACATAAAGAAACGCAAGGGCATTACTTATCCTTATTTAAACCAGTCTAGTTGGCAAAACTTGACAATGGTTGGTGCTTAAATCAAGGTTCTGTTTTAGCTGACAATCAACGTTACCCATAAACCAGCTGTAAAATCAATCCAATAGAATAACAAACAGCAGACATTATGGGCAGAGGGAAATAAAATAAAAATACACAAAAATACTCTCATGGATATCAAACAATTGCAAACAAAACACAGTTTTAAAAAAAGCCAAACATACTTGTTAAATATATGTGTCGCACAAGTATTGGCACCCTATTGCATCATATGAAAACTATATTTGAAGTATATTCACATTGATATTTTACATTTCTTAGTACACCTGGGTGACTAGGAGCAGGAAATTGTTCAACCATGACCTCCTGTTTCACGGGGCTATATTTATAAGGTAATGCTTAGGCCTAGTCTTTCATCACAATGGGTATTACCAAGAAATATTGATGTGATGTGCAGCATTTTGTTGAGCTTCACAAAATGGAAAGTGGCGATGAGAAATTAGGAAATAATGGCAATAATTAAGAAGTCCCAGACAACAGAAATGTTATGAATCAACCTGGAAGAGGATGTGTGTCTGTATTGTCTCAACACGCTGTGAAGAGGATTGTTTGAGTGGACAAAAAAATCTCCAAGGATCACAGCTGGAGAATTGCAGAAGTTAGTTGCATCTTGGGGGTCAGAAGTCTTTAAAACTGCCATCTGACATCACCTACACTACTACAGGTTGTTTGGAAGGGTTTAAAACACACAGAGATGTAGCAACATGGAAAAGTAACTCATGCCCACAGTTAAATATGGTGGTGACTCTTTAATACTTTTGAGCTGGTTTTCTGCCAGAGAACCTCGACATTTTGTTAGGATACATGACATCATGGACTCTATCAAATATCAACAGATATTAAATTAACACCTGACTACCTCTGCCAGAAGCTTAAAATGGGTTGTGGTTGGATCTTCCAGCGGGACAATGATCCAAAACATACATCAAAATCAACACAAAAATTGTTTACTGACCACAAAATCAAGGTTATTCCATGACCATCTCAGTCCCCTGACTTGAACCCCATAGAAAACCTTTGCTGTGAACTAATGAGGAGAGTCCATGAGAGTTGACCTGGAAGGAACTGAAGAGATTCTGTATGGAGAAATGGTCTCAGATCTCATGCCATGTATTCTCCTTCCTTAACAGGCATTTTAGGAGAAGACTCAGGGCTGTTATCTTGGAGCTAGCACACTGTATTGACTAAAAGGTGCCAATAATTATGCAACACATATATTTAACTAAGATTCTTTTAATTTTTTATTTTTTTTAAATAAACCTGTGTTGTGTTTGCAATTGTTTGATTTCCATGTGAGCAATGTATTTTTGTGTATTTTTTAACAAAAGATTTAAAAGAGGAATTTCCACAGCCTTCTTTGCTCATATTTACCAAGGGTGCCAATATTAGTGGAGGGAACTGTATGTGACTGTTCAATCACAGACTACCTAATACAGCTCAGTGAGAAGTCTTTAGAAGGCAGGAGCTCTGAGCAATTGCCCGCCTCTTGAGTTTAGCTTTTCTCCTTTCTTTATTTTCAGTTTACCTTCTCTTCGACAGTTCTAACATTTTTAATAGTGCTAAGGGTATGGCAATAGGACTTGGAATGCTATTAATCTAGGTACATTTTCTATAGATAATGATAATCAGTCTTAGGACAATTATTAGTAAGAGGCACAGCTTGCTGAATTAGTTTAGTTTAATTTGGCTAGCTTTTATTCATTACTTAGTTTTGCATTTATATAATTTTACTTTTGACTTTGTTTGCATTGACCTCGTATGAGCTGGATATTCATTACCATTGAAATACATTAAATAATAATCTAAATCATACTGGTGGCCATTCTAAATTTGTCTACCCTCCATCATTCCTCTAATTTGTCCATAAGCCCCTCTCCTCCATCATATCCCTTCTCTTTTACTACCTAATGTAATTGCAATTTAAAGTGATAACATCATTTTATGCACTCGTCATGGCTTGTGGTAACACAAGCTATTCAAATCACCTTTATCTATAACAGCAAGACTGTTCTTCTGTGGGTTACTTAATTGTTATTTGATATTGAAATTCTTGTGCATACTTTAACATACATTTTTTCCTTTCAGAATTGCATTTGCTATATGTAACTACTCTGGCCAACACTTCTACAATGCTATACTTTGGAACACCTTATTCTATGCTTTTTTTCCCAATTTCATATTATATTTTGTTACTAGCCAAATCAGTAAAAATAGAAAGATATACATTTTTTTTTTATTTTTTTTTTATTTTTTTTTCTTTGTTTGCAAGTAACCTCAATTTTAGTTGAATGCATTCTGAAATTAGAATTGTGTGCCTGTATAACGTGATTTATCAAGTACATGAACATGTTACATGTTGCACATGCCATTTGCAGGTGTATGTTTTCAAATCCAAAAATATGTTGAAGATGTTTAATGACTTTAACCCCTTAAGGACCAAACTTCCGGAATAAAAGGGAATCATGACATGTCAGACATGTCATGTGTCCTTAAGGGGTTAAGCTGGTAGTAGATTTAATTTGTTGATCAGTGTAGTGTATTTAATGTTTGAAATGAGGACTGCACACTAAGCAACACATACTAACATACAGTTCATAAATCTGTTTTGGAGACCATTGTTGGAATTATGTGCAAGTATGGTAATCAACAAAATCTCGTTCTTTTAGATCTAATACTGGATGATATATTAATGGAGCGCTCAGCTAGTCCAGAACAAGGTACTGGCATCTTGTGTGTCATCCCAGCACAATCATGGTGTTGTGTAACTAATTGGTGTTTAATGTGAAGTACTCACTGGACTGTGTGTGCTGTCCTGTTTATTTTGTGACTTACACATTTCACCTTAATATTTTCAAATTATGTGTCTTGTATGTAACAGAATGCAACTATATGACACAGAATGTTAGTTTATATCAGAAACTAGTTTAGGTAATATTTTTTTTAACCCTATATTAAATAACCTGTTGGAAAATAAGGCACTGTATGCAAACAAAAATATATATTTTGGTGTTCTTCTCAAATATTATAAAACATGAGGGTGCAACATGTAAAGAAACAATCAAATAGAAACTTTAAAAAATGCAGTAATTTTAAATTGCTTTAAAAAATATAAATGTTAAAAGTTTATTTTTTATCAATCAACAAAATGTAAAGTTAGCACACATAAGAAATATGTAAATTGAAACAATCTTTGGTGTGACCACCCTTTGCCTTCAAAACAGCATCAATTCTTCCAGGTACACTTGTTTGTACAATTTCAAACCAAGGTTAAAGATACAAAACACTGGTTAAAGAACAGTCAATTTACTGGGATTATGATGAAACTACTTAATGACAATGCAATGGTGTAGCTTTTAATGACATTCATAACCATCAATTTTGGTACTCGCACCTGATCTGCATGTGTCCCACATAAGCCAAGATTTAAAAAAGTTTGTTTAAATTGTTGTAAAGTTATGTTCAGGCAATACTTTACCTATCGACATATTTCATTATTGTTGTTACTTTTGGAGCCATAAGAGTGTTCCATGCTCTCGCTTATGTTGTTGCACTGTTAAAATAATTTTGAAGATAATTTTCAGCAGCGCCCAAGGATGATCAATGATAAAATCAAGTAAAAGGTAAGTAACTGGTGTAAAAAAGAGGGAGGTTCCAGTTATTTTGCTAATCAGTTTGTGAATGGAGTTCCAGAAATGTTAACTGAAGAACAGCTTCCTCATACATGTAATATGGTTCTCTCCATCTGCAAAAACACCAACAAAATGGGGAGGTAGTGGGGAAAAAAGTTGTGTAGCCTAGTCGTTATTTTTTTTGTGTGTGTGTTTTTATTTGAAATGGGTAGATGATCAGATGAGACCTTTTTGGACAGTGTATATTTTATGTTATTTTTTGACTCAGCTTGATTGGCTGAGTTTAGAGCACATGGAGATGGGTTTACAACCAGGTGGCATATAATCATTAATGCAGGTTTGCTCAATGAGAGTAGTTTTATTATAAAAACGGTTTTATATTGTAAAAAATGGTTCAATGAGAGTAAGTTTATTGTAAAAAATGGTTTCTCATCTTTTTAACCGATTAATCAGCAAAGGAAGCTGAAGGTACAAGCTTTGTGAACTGTCTGGTATATTATATTACTCTTGATAGTTGCATGGTGATAATATTGAATATTGGGAACCCGCAGTCCTCCCAGGGGAACTGCTGTTTGTATTAATTGTAGCAAAATGATATGTCTCTCACTGGCCCATATAAACGTCATCATATCTGAGGTTACTTCACAAAAATAGGATATTGGTAATTGCAAAATGTGCAAAATAAATCTTGTAACTTTGGTAAGATTTAAATCTTGAGGGTTGCTATCTGATCTGATCTGACCATGATAAAAATAGAGGAGACCGTGTGTAATAACGGCTTATATTCCACACGTAATTCCCAACATAATTAGCACAATATAATTCAGAGGGGTGTTTAGTGATGGTTAATCTTAAATATATAATGCTATTCTATCTCCACTGAAAGGGAAATTTATTTCTGCCAAGTCTAGAGAGTCCTTTACATAAATCCTGTGCTTTGGAGGTTTTGAAAGAGTAGTATGAAACTAAACTGTAGACTCAGATTTCCTCTATAAGTGCAGGCATAGATGTAAAGATGTGCTCAAAAGTTTGCATACCCTGGCACAAATTGTGGAATTTTGGCATTGATTTTGAAAATATGACTAGTCATGCAAACAAAATGTCCTTTATTGAAGGATAGTAACCATATGGAGCCATTTATTATCACATAGTTGCTTGGCTCCTTTTTAAATCATAATGATAACATAAATTGCCCAAATAGCCTTGAATAAAAATGTACATACCCTTAAATGTTTGGCCTTATTATGGACACACAGGGTGACACACACAGTTTAAAATGGCAATTAACCCCTTAAGGACTGGACTTTTTTTGCGATGTTGTACATTTGCGACCAGGCCTCCTTTTACACTTTTGTGGTGTTTGTGTTTAGCTGTAATTTTCCACTCTCTCATTAACTGTTCCCATACAAATTATATATTGTTTTTTTCAGGAAAAAAAGGGCTTTCTTTACGTACCATTATTTATATAATCTCATGTAATTTAATTTAAAAAAAAATAAAATAATATGATGCAAAATTGAAAAAAATACATGTTTTTTTACTTTTACTTGAAAAATATTTTACTCATCTACAAAAGCTAATGAAAAAAACTGCTAAATAGATTCAAAATTTTGTCCTGAGTTTAAGAATACCCAGTGTTTACCTGTTTTTTTGCTTTTTTTTTTTTTTGCAAGTTATAGGGCTATAAGTACAAGTAGGATATTGCGGTTTCAAAACATACATTTTTAAAATGTATCAATAGTTACATTGTAACACTATTATCTGTCAAAATCTCTGGAAAACACCCCACATGTATATATTTTTTTTAAAGTAGACAACCCAGGGTATTCATTTAAGGATATTTTGACACTTTCTATGCAGCCATTTTACCACCAGTCTTTGCCAAACTTCGCATGGGTAGTTTTTTTTTTTGTTTGTTTGTTTTTTTCACATACATTGCAATTCAGGTATAAACTCACAGATCCTGTTATGTGTTGCTGCCAAAAAAACACACTAATATATGTTCAGCAACATCTCCCGAGTACAGTGATACCACCCATGCATAGCCTTGTCAAGTTGTTTGGGGGTTAAAAGGCCACATTTGGCAGGTGCGCATATCCATTTTCCATCTTGGAATTTTGACATGTAGTCAACCTGCGCACATGTCCTATTTAGGACATTTGTAAGGCCGACCAATGTATTTTACCCCCACCAAACCATATATTTTTGGAAAGTAGACAGGGTATTTCAACTGGTGGTATTTTAACACTTTCCATGCACTAATTCTACCACCAGACTTTGTCAAACTTTTAGGTAGTAATTTTTTTCCTGTTTTTTTTCACACGCATTGTACTTTAGGCATGAATTAACAGGTAGTGTTATGTTTCACTGCCAAACAACACCCCAATATGTGTTCAGCAACATCTCCTGAGTACAGTGATACCACTCATGCATAGGCTTGTTGGGTTGTTTGTGGGCTAGAAGGCCACATTTGGCAGGTGTGCATATCCGTTTTCCAACTTTGAATTGTGACGTAGTCAACTTGCACCCATATCCTATTTGGGCCAATGTATTTTACACCCATCAAACTATATATTTTTGAAAAGTAGACAACCCAGGGTATTTTTAATGGTGGTATTTTAACACTTTTCATGCACTGAATTCTACCACCAGCCTTTGTCAAACTTTTGGGGAGTAATTTGTTTTTGTTTTTTTCCACACACTTTGTACTTTAGGCATGAATTAACAGATCCTGTTATGCATCACTGCCAAGCAACACCCCAATATGTATTCAGCAACATCTCCTGAGTACAGTGATGCCAGCCATGCATAGGTTTGCTGGGTTGTTTGGGGGCTAAACGGCCACGACAGAGACTTGTGCATGTCAGTTTTTCAACTTGATATATAGGTATGCTTGGCCTATCTTCAGTTAGGTGTATTTTTGCATCCCCCAGTTAGTGTTACCATCATGAAAGTGTATATTTTTATCAAGTAGACATTCCAGGGTATTTTACATGGGGTGTTTTAACATCATTTCCCCAACCATTGTGCTAAAATATTTTCAGAGAACCTGCATGGTGATAATTTGTGAATTCTGCTTTTTGATTTTAGCCAGCAGGTTATATGTTACTGACAGAAAACACCCCAGTGCCTAGGGCAGGGGTAGGCAACCTACGGCACTAGTGCCAGGCACTCATGGCTACTACAGCCAAACAGTCCCTGGCCTATCAGGAGTCCCAGTGAATCTTCAGATATCTGCTAATACGAAAAGGTGGTGAAGGACAGTCCTCAATTTATGCATTGCAGCACATAGAGTGATCTCAGATCACTTCCTCCCAGCACTTGTGAATAAAAATCCACACTATAGTAGAGCAGCCTGCAGCTGCTGTTGCAGCTCCTGTCCTTGACCTGTACCTGGCCAGCCTGGTCCCCATTGGAACCCAGGGAAGCCACCCACACTGCTAGATTTACACAGAAATGCACAAAAACCCTCCCCTCATACAAATAATACGAACAGCCCACAAACAAACATACATACAATCCGCACAAACGTAACCCGCAAACAAACCACATACATGCACACAACCCCACATGCAGCCTCTCACATGCAATACCTCAAACAGCCCCCACACATACACACACTACCAAACACACAATGTGACATATTCATCCACACACACAATTCCACAAGCAGCCCCCATACACAGCCCACATTCATATGTATTATACATGATACCACAAACTACTCCTGAGCATATACAATATAATAGCTCATATACACACAAATAAAACGAAACAAAGCAATTACAGTATAAATAATACAAGCAGAATACGGCAGCATACGCACCTCAATTTAAAAAAAATGGACCGGCACGCTACGGGACATTACAATCCTATATCGGCACAGTGCTGCTAAAAGGTTGCCTACCCCTGCCCTGACATATTCGTACGGTTTTTCCTATTCTGCTGTTTACAGCATTCATATGGTTTCCTGTTCGGCGGATTGGTGTTCTGCAGTAGCTGTGCCTGTGTCTCTGGAAGGGGAAGATCTTCTAAACGGCGGTTTAACCCTTTTATGCCTGGGGGTGCCGTTACAATAGGCTTGTCGGGTCGTTTGGGGGATAAAAGGCCACATTTGGCAGGTGCGCATATCCATTTTTCAACTTGGAATTTTGACATGTAGTCAACCTGCGCACATGTCCTATTTGGGACATTTGTAAGGCTGGCCAATGTATTTTACCTCCACCACACCATATATTTTTGGAAAGTAGACACCCTAGTGTATTTCAAATGGTGATATTTTAACACTTTCCATGCACTAATTCTACCACCAGACTTTGTCAAACTTTTAGGTAGTAATTTTTTTGGTGTTTTTTTTTCACACACATTGTACTTTAGGCATGAATTAACAGATCCTGTTATGTGACATTGCCAAACAACACCCCAATATGGGGAAATCATTGGCATTTCTTCTCACAGTGCCACAGGCAAGTCATAAAGAGTTTGAAACAAACGGACAATGCTATAAAAATTGTCCACATAAAGGTGGTAACCTTTATTGAACAAGGGAATCAGTAGGTCCCAAACAAGTTTCCCGCTTGTCCCCAGAGAGTCAGGACAGCCAGTAGGGTCCAGTTGACCATCTTTCCCCTCATATACATGAAAGGCAAATGTATAGCCACTTTCGCTCTCGCACAGTTTGTAGAATTTTACGCCATACCTAGAGCACTTTGAGGGGATGTATTGTTTGAATCCTAATCTCCCTTTATATTTCTTTAATGATTCATCAATAGATGCATTTTGTTGGGGAGTATAAACTTCAGTAAATTTGTGCTGAAGATGGTCTACCAGTGGGCGTATTTTATGAAGCCTATGATATTGGGTGTGATCTCTGGGGTGACAGAGGGTATTGTCACTGAAATGAAAGTATCTCAGTAGCAGCTTATATCTTGTTCTAGACATAGTTTGGGAGTACACTGGACTAGAACAGATTGGGTTGGTGCTCCAGTAAGAGCAAATTGATGGATTCTTTATAATCCCCATGAGAATTGTAAGAGCCCAGAATTTTTTAAGTTCAGCGACATCTGTTGGATGCCAAGCACGGTCCTCCCTGACTGCATAGCTATCTGGATTGGTATCAATAAATTGGGTAGCATATAAATTAGTCTGGGGAGCAATCCCCTAAAAATAGCTCCATATATTGCATAGGGGAGAAGTCATCCACATTTTTGTTTTACTAAATCAGACTAAAACTAACTAACTCCTGTTAAAAGAATCTAATGGAGAATTGGGGGAAGGAAACTGACTGACTAAGATAGACTAAGACACAGATTTTTAAAATAAAGTTAACCCTTAAGGGCAAAAAAAATACAGACAGTACAAATGCACTGTCTGTAACAGATCTGGCAGGAAAGAGGTTAAAAGGGGATTTTTATTCACTGCTGATACTTTTTAAAACTCTCTGGAACACCTGCTGCAACAATATATCACGTCTTTGTCTCTCTTGCCTCACAAAACGCTACAGAGGGGAGAGAGGCAGAGATCAGTGTCAAAGTGAGTGTTTGTAACACCCACTTTGACATCAGCCAATTGTGAGCGATCGCGGATCGCTCACATGCCGCAATTGGCTATTACTATCTGCCTGGGATGCTGGGCAGATAGTAACAACGGGATTTCGGTGGAAGTGATCTCCGATCGCTCCCGCCGCCCGTTTTCCATTATGACAAAAATGTCCTTGGTCCTGAAGGGGTTAAAGCTTAATTTTCCACACCTGTGGCTTTTAAAATTGCAATTAGTGTCTGTATATAAATAGTCAATGAGTTTGTTAGGTCTCACATGAATGCACTGAGCAGGCTAGATACTGAGCCATGGGGAGCAGAAAAGAACTGTCAAAAAACCTGCATGACAAGGTAATGGAACTTTATAAAGATGGAAAAGGATATATAAAGCTACCGAAAGCCTTGAAAATGTCAGTCAGTGCTGTTCAATCACTTGTCAAGAAGTGGTAAATTTGAGGATCTCTTGTTACCAAGCTAAGGTCAGGTCGACCAAGAAAGATTTCAGCTACAACCATAAATATTGTTTGGGATACAAAACAAAACCCACAGGTAACCTCAGGAGAAATACAGGCTGCTCTGGAAAAAATACGGTGTGGTTGTTTCAAGGAGCACAATACGACGATACTTGAACAAAAGTGAGCTGCATGGTCGAGTTGCCAGAACTAAGCCTTTACTGCATCAATGCCACAAAAAGGTCAGGTTACATTATGCCTGACAACACCTTGACATGCCTCACAGCTTCTGGCACACTGTAATTTGGAGTGACGAGACCAAAATAGAGCTTTATGGTCACAACCATAAGCACTATGTTTGGAGAGGGGTCAACAATGCCTATAATGAAAAGAATACCATCCCCACTGTGAAGCATGGTGGTGGCTCACTGATATTTTGGGTGTGTGTGAGCTCTAAAGGCTCATGGCAAGATTAATGCAGCATGTTATCAGAAAATACTGGCAGACAATTTGCATTCTTCTGCATGAAGGCTGCTCATGGGACACTCTTGAACTTTCCAGCAGGACAATGACCCTAAACACATGGCCAAGTTGACCCTCCAGTGGTTACAGCAAAAAAAAGGTGAAGGTTCTGGAGTGGCCATCTGTCAAAGACTTACTTATACCCGGCACCAGCACCGCTCCTCTCCTCGGGCCACGCGGACAGAACGCACCGCATGGCCACACTACTGCAGTTCTCAGACTGCGCCCCAATGCTCCATGTGACTGCGTGGTCTGAATAGTATACTCACCTTCGGTCCCACAAAAGGCTCCCTCTGCTGGTTAGCGGGCCGAACTGCAGCGCCTTACATAAATTATTCCCATGACGTCACAACCTTAAAGGGACCACGCCATCTAGGTGACCCAATGCTGTGTGGGGTCACAGATGACGTAGAGCAATGGGAACTTTTCTGAACGTATTTAAAGGACCACTAAAAGCATTTACAATGCTTTCCTATGGACGCTGGCGTGCTCTCACTGTGATTTTCACAGTGAGAAGCACGCAAGCGCCTCTAGTGGCTGTCAATGAGACAGCCACTAGAGGATTAGGGGGAAGGCTTAACCCATTCATAATTATAGCAGTTTCTCTGAAACTGCTATAATTATGAAAAAATAGGTTAACCCTAGAAGGACCTGGCACCCAGACCACTTCATTAAGCTGAAGTGGTCTGGGTGCCTAGAGTGGTCCTTTAAGGTCTGTTCTAGCCTTTACTAATTGCCCTATGGGGGCTTCTGTTAGATCCTCGTCATCCTACTTCCAAATAGTAGACAAGAACGTATTGCTGCTATAATTGACAGAAAGTGCTTCCGATATATCCAGAGTGTTCCTGGTTAAATGAAGGAAAGAGAAAACCATATGTCAATATATCTCAAATGTCTCATTGCTTTTCAAGTAACCAGGATAACACCCCCAGGTTCTTGTCTACTATTTGGAAGTACTATCAACTGTAACAATCACCTTCGATACGTTGTTACAATATTATCAGAGTTGATAGTTCTTTTCTCTTTTTTCCCCTGTTCTGATAGGTTGCAACAGTATTATCATAGTAGACAGCTTTCATTTGTTTATATAACATTGTTACTCACATTTTTTGAGATTTAGATACTGTTTCTTTGGTTTTTAACTCTATTATTCCTCATATTATCCCTTCGTGTCTTGGTATATATATACATCTAGACCGACTAGGATTATATATGTGAAATAATCACTCTATATTACATTCACCATTAAAAGTTAAATTTTAATAGTATATATTCTTTAGGTAGTGGTTTTTTTCTTCTCCAGAATCTAGAAACAAACTGACTTCTTCTATCAGATTCCGTTTCCTGGGGAATTCCATGCTACTGGAGCACCTTTCAAGCAAAGATCGCAACTAACTCAGTTGAGGTAGGGAGCATAGACAAAGGGATGAAATGGATACTATTAGAAGAGCAATCTATCACCATAAGTATATCACCCCTGTTTAGCTAATATGCTGTAAGGATTTATGTCCATGGACCATTATATCTTATAGATTGTATGTTAAACTTTGAAGTTCACTTTAAGTAGTGCCATCTTGCTGTATTATTTAGGTTATCTATTATCTATTCTATTGAATACTAGATTAATTGTCACCATTTGATAATACAATTGGTTACTGTATCTTTAAGACTCTAATATTTTGTTTGAGTAGGCTCCATGTCATGTTTTATATCTTGCTTTTGCATATGTTTGTTTTAACATGTGATATTAGTTGTTTATTAAAGGATCACTATAGTGTCAGGAAAACAAACCTGTTTTCCTGACACTATAGTGCCCTAAGGGTGCCCCCACCCTCAGGGTCCCCCTCCCTTGGCGCTGAAGGGGTTAAAACCCAATCAGCAGCTTACCTTAATCCAACTCCCTCAGCACTGGTGACCTCTCCTCCCCCGCCGTCATCCGCTCCCAAGTGGAGCGGAATGCGCATGCACGGCAATTGCCACGCACGCATTCACACAGTCCACAGGAAAGCATTTCTCAATGCTTTCCTATGGACGTTCTGCACGCTGGATGCAATTTTCGCATCCAGCATCGCAGATGCGCCTCTAGCGGCTGTCAGGAAGACAGCCACTAGAGTTAGGATTAACCCTGCTATGTAAACTGCTATGTTTACATCTGAAGGGTTAAAACCTGAGGGACATGGCACCCAGACCACTTCATTGAGCTGAAGTGATCTGGGTGACTATAGTGTCCCTTTAACTTAATTGGGATTGGGGCTATTTAAACACTTGTGTTATGTTGTATCCTTTATGCATGATTAAGGCTCTGCTGAGCCGAAACATCGCACTAATTTTCTTGTGAGGTGGTGAACCCACAAATAAATTTACCTTCATTATCCTGGAGTGTTGCTTGTGTATTTCAACTTTTGTGACCACTTGTAACCAGACTTTGCCGTATAGTACATAGATGTACAAGGGTCCCAATTTTTTCTCCTAAGTTTGAGCTAATGGCACTGCTGAATATCTTCCAATTGTAAAGGAAAGTAAGCATGATTTGTCTTTCATATACTCTACTAACTTTCTTTGGACAACCACTATATCTAGTCCTCAACAATGCATATTTCTTTGTGCTTCTTCACAAGAGTGTGGACAGCACATATGGGAACTCCTGCCTGCCCTGAAACTTCTACCTGGGAAAGTCCTTATCCATGTAGTAGATCTACATTGTGTCTTATTTCTCTGTTGAGTCTTGCCATGGTGAATTACTTTTGACATTGAACTGTCTTCAGCAACCTCACCTTGTTCCTCGCCCAGTTTTGTACCTTCTACACAGCTGTTTTTGTTTCACTTTATTTTTTAAAAAAAGTAAGAAAGTGCAGCAAAATATCAATAAAATAAATGAAAAAAATGTAAATAAGCAACTGAAGCATAAATAGAGAGTCTCCCAAAAGGAGACTACACAGTACAATGGAGGAACCACTACAGGGAGTGCAGAATTATTAGGCAAATGAGTATTTTGACCACATCATCCTCTTTATGCATGTTGTCTTACTCCAAGCTGTATAGGCTCAAAAGCCTACTACCAATTAAGCATATTAGGTGATGTGCATCTCTGTAATGAGAAGGGATGTGGTCTAATGACATCAACACCCTATATCAGGTGTGCATAATTATTAGGCAACTTCCTTTCCTTTGGCAAAATGGGTCAAAAGAAGGACTTGACAGGCACAGAAAAGTAAAAAATAGTGAGATATCTTGCAGAGGGATGCAGCACTCTTAAAATTGCAAAGCTTCTGAAGCGTGATCATCGAACAATCAAGCGTTTCATTCAAAATAGTCAACAGGGTCGCAAGAAGCATGTGGAAAAACCAAGGCGCAAAATAACTGCCCATGAACTGAGAAAAGTCAAGCGTGCAGCTGCCACGATGCCACTTGCCACCAGTTTGGCCATATTTCAGAGCTGCAACATCACTGGAGTGCCCAAAAGCACAAGGTGTGCAATACTCAGAGACATGGCCAAGGTAAGAAAGGCTGAAAGACGACCACCACTGAACAAGACACACAAGCTGAAACGTCAAGACTGGGCCAAGAAATATCTCAAGACTGATTTTTCTAAGGTTTTATGGACTGATGAAATGAGAGTGAGTCTTGATGGGCCAGATGGATGGGCCCGTGGCTGGATTGGTAAAGGGCAGAGAGCTCCAGTCCGACTCAGACGCCAGCAAGGTGGAGGTGGAGTACTGGTTTGGGCTGGTATCATCAAAGATGAGCTTGTGGGGCCTTTTCGGGTTGAGGATGGAGTCAAGCTCAACTCCCAGTCCTACTGCCAGTTCCTGGAAGACACCTTCTTCAAGCAGTGGTACAGGAAGAAGTCTGCATCCTTCAAGAAAAACATGATTTTCATGCAGGACAATGCTCCATCACACGCGTCCAAGTACTCCACAGCGTGGCTGGCAAGAAAGGGTATAAAAGAAGAAAATCTAATGACATGGCCTCCTTGTTCACCTGATCTGAACCCCATTGAGAACCTGTGGTCCATCATCAAATGTGAGATTTACAAGGAGGGAAAACAGTACACCTCTCTGAACAGTGTCTGGGAGGCTGTGGTTGCTGCTGCACGCAATGTTGATGGTGAACAGATCAAAACACTGACAGAATCCATGGATGGCAGGCTTTTGAGTGTCCTTGCAAAGAAAGGTGGCTATATTGGTCACTGATTTGTTTTTGTTTTGTTTTTGAATGTCAGAAATGTATATTTGTGAATGTTGAGATGTTATATTGGTTTCACTGGTAATAATAAATAATTGAAATGGGTATATATTTGTTTTTTGTTAAGTTGCCTAATAATTATGCACAGTAATAGTCACCTGCACACACAGATATCCCCCTAACATAGCTATAACTAAAAACAAACTAAAAACTACTTCCAAAAATATTCAGCTTTGATATTAATGAGTTTTTTGGGTTCATTGAGAACATGGTTGTTGTTCAATAATAAAATTAATCCTCAAAAATACAACTTGCCTAATAATTCTGCACTCCCTGTATATCCAAATGTGCAGTTTGCAACTTTGTCCATTCAATATTGGGCAATACACCCGCAATAAAAAAAGAAGAAAAAACAAAGTACATAGAGTAATACTGTTGATTTGTTACCACACACAAAACAGAAGTTAAATACCCATTCATAGGAAATTGTGACACGTATTTCTAAGCTCTTAAAAATAGCAGTAATTGCTTTTTGTGATATGGGTTGTCCACCATCAATGTATGATGGTGTCATGGCCAAATGCAGAGTTAGAGAGTCCTTCTCTTAGTTCCACTACCTTCTGGATTGCTTGCTCTGCGTGTCTCGCCTGCTAATATGAGCTATAGACAAATGCAATTTGTTTCGTTCCAAATGTACATTCGGGCGAATTTCATGAAATTTGAACATTCTGATGCTTCCCACTGTCCGAAGTGCCGAACCGAAGTGCCGAAGTGCAGATAGTTGGCTTGGTAAGGGTAAATTAGACATTAATGATTTCACTGTATGTAGAGGAAGAACTCCATAATCAGCAGGCCTGCCTCTTGCCGGTGTATGCCACTGGTACCAGTGCATTCAAGTGATTCATTAATGCTTTGATCAAAGTGCTCTGATAGCCATCAGTGATATACAGAAGTGTCTGTGCTGGGAACAGAATGTTCTAAAGTGGAATCCTTGGGATCAATGTGTGGTCATAATTATGGCACAATTAACAACACCAATGACATACTTTTATTTAATGCTTATAATGATTAAAAGATAAAGGGGATAGTGGTGTCAAATACCCCCTGTGGAGTGTCCCTGTCATGGGTTGGCTTGCGGTTACCTGTACCCATGCTGCACCCGTCCCACCATGAGGAGGAGTAGATGGGGACAGAGACTCTAATACCATGCACACACACACCTCAGTGCAAAGCAAATGTGTGGGGGAGGAGGCCAGGAAATCCTGTTAGTGTGTCAGGAGGAGGGGGAGGGAGATTCCCCTGATCAGGAGCAGAGAGATGATCGCTTACTCTGTACATAACATTCTTGCACTAATACGTACAGGCACTGACCCTGACTACATTTACACCTCACCTTTTTGGTAAAGAGGGGAACAGTTACACATAAATACCATACCCACAATGAATATTATCAATACATATTATCAAATGATAATATGTGTAAATACAGAGAATTGAATCTCTAGTGCTGGACCTGAATACCCAATGAGGGTCTGTTGATGACAGATGGCAGCAGTTAAAAAGGGCAAAGGGAGAGACTGTGTTACTGTGACATGTGATGGCAGTGACTAACTCCCAACATATACATTTTACTGTGTGTCACAATAGGACAGACCTGTCATCCCTTGATCTGTTTGAATGTCACAGACAGACTTTGTCATGTCACCGTGAGGAAGGAAGGCTATACTACATGTCCCAAAGCTAACTTCCATCTGTGTGACCAATTTAGACATGTGCAATTCGATTCATGCAATTCGGGACATTCAGATACTTACGAATGTCCGAATTGCGAAGTCCCGAAGCAGACAAATTTTATTACTTACCTGAATTTCCGAACCTACCCGAACAAAAGTTTTTGCCCATGCACATCCCTAATGAGCTATATCAAGAAAAACATGCTGTAGTGTGTCTACATTTAAAGGGACAATTACACAGAAATTTGCTGTGACAGCTTCTCTTTACAAGACTATATAAATACTTATTACACAATTAAGTACATAAAAGATCAGCGCAAGTTTGGATATTTTGCAAACAAAATATTATCTCCTCTTCTAGAGAATGAGGAATAGAAATATGATTAAATGGTTGTGTACAATCATTAAAAAGAAAAATATTAAACCACTCTAAACAATTTCCTATGTAAGTGTTTTTAACTTATTTTTTGTGTGTGGTAAAAAAGATTAACAGAATTATGCTATGCACCTTGTTTTCTTTTCCTTTGAAGGTGATACTGTGTTAGAATATTATTTGGATGAAGATGGAAAACGCACATTTGGTCTCAGAGTTTCTTTATACAACTTCAGACACACTTGACTTTCATCTTCACTGAGGAAGGTTATTGATGATTTGACTTTTCTATTTATTGCAATGTTTTGGCTTAACCCAATACATTGTATTATATTCTTTATAGTTTTCTGAATTGGGTACATTTAATTTCTAGTTATACATATACCCTTAATGATAACATAAATTGTATTGGTGTTAGCCCAGGCATATGATATTCATTCTGTTTCACTAAATAATTGTGTTTCAATTTACATATTAAACTATTGATCATTAGCTCCTGGTTGGTATAATTGTTTAATCGTGCCCCTGTCTAAATGCCTATAAAATCCCTTACTTAGTGCAAGAGTGCTTAGAATAAATTATGCAGTTTTAAGGCAAAGGGAGATCACACCACATATCGATTTGATTTAGATTTTTCAGCTGTTCACTCACTTTGAATTTTCTTAATTGTTAAATAGTGATGTCCCGAACGGTTCGCGAACGGTTCGCCACGAACGGTTCGCCACGGACTCATCATTGAGTAAACTTTGACCCTGTACCTCACAGTCAGCAGACACATTCTAGCCAATCAGCACCTCCTGGACAGCTCACTAAGAATGCAGCTTCAAAATGGATGCTGTCCAGGAGGGGGGAGGGTCTGGGAGGGAGGGTCTGCTGCTGAATCGCGAACCGTTCGGCGAACCGTTCGGGACATCACTATTGATAAATATAAGCTATTAATATTCCTATTTTTGAAAGTATTCTTGTTTTACAACATTTTTTATACCTGCATTATTGCACAGTATTGTATTTGTTATGCTTTCAAGCTTGCAGGAGGAACCCAGTTGCAGGATCAAGGAATGTGGATTTCTACATTTAATTTAGAATTTTAACACCTCCAAAATACATACTTGTTAAAACTAGTGAATATGTAAATGTAACATTAAAAATGGCTGGCATGTAAGTTCTTTTTGAGGTGTTAAAATAACAAGAAGTGGGGAAACCAGTAGGGGGTTATGTTTAAAAAGTGCTGTGTTCACTTTCTAAGCTGTTTTTTTTTCTGTCACTTTTCTTGTTCACACCTATATTATTATTTGCTCCAAAATGTTACTGCACCTCTTGCATCATTTTTGTGTATCCTGTTCCATTTATTTTTTTTGGTTCACACATGTGTTGCTCCCAATATATGAAAAAGAGGAGCAACTGTGATTTTTTTTTTTTGTGCAAAATGTTGCTGCTACTACCAGAGTGTCAGATTTTCTGTGACCGTATGCAGCTTTCATGGTTATTCTACGGAATAGACAAAATAATCAAATTTCACATCTTTTTTTTCCTAGTTGTGTTACACACTTGTCTTATTTTGTGAATGTAATATATGGTAAAATCATCAGGGAAAAAAAAAGAGGACAAAAAATACAAAAGATTAAAAAAAAAATAAAGTGGCAAAACGGACTATTTTGGCACATTACAAAGAAGTTGGATAAAAGTCACAAAAAATTTAAAGGTTTGCTAAGAACGTTATACATAAGAAAGTGGAACATTTACACAAAACTGGAGCAAACATGAAAGTGAACTCATCAATAGTGATGTCGCGAACCGTTCGCGAACTTGCCGCGAACGGTTCGCCACGAACCGTTCGCGGCGAACTCCGGTCAGCTGACACATCCCTGCCAATCTCCGGCAGACCCTCCCTCCCAGACCCTCCTACCTCCTGGACAGCATCCATGTTGAAGTTCGCAAACAGTTCGCGACATCACTACTCATCAATTGTTATACATAACCCACATTAAGTTTATTACAAAAGGAAATCACAAGAACAATTGTAGTACGAATTAATAAGGAAATACATGGCAAGTCATAAGGAAAGTATTGTCAAGAAGAAATCACAAATACAGAGGATTGGAATAAGAGGGGAGAAATGGTTTGTTTATAGAAAATTTCATCATGGTAACCATATATTTCTTTTCATAGCAGTATTACTTTAGGATTTAGTTACTCCCTCATTGTTTTAAATTTTGTTGTACAGAGTCATGCCTAATGATGCAGTGTGATAGTTTCATGTTTTTTTATCTTATAATCTTTTTTAAATCTGTGCCATACTTTCAAGATATTGCTTATAACCAACAAGTTTTCTGGATCAGCCTTAGTGTTTTCAGATTTTCTTATTGTCCATAGTATTACAGAAACACTACCTACTCCCACCATTTCTGACTCTATTTGATACCAGGTTTCCTCTTTTTTATGTTCGCTTTGAGTAGTGATGGCATGTGCCAACATACAGGCATTATGTTAATCTTTAATGTTTGGAGCTGCTAATCCCCTCTCTTTTCTTTTCTTTGATAGTATTTTTACATTTATTCTAGGTTTCTTCCCTTTCCAGATGAACTCTGAGAAAGCTGTCTGTTTCATTTTTAACCATACTAAGGGGACTTGTACTGGTATCATTCTAAAGATATAATTCCACTTAGGTAGGATATAGGATCGTATCGTGTTAATTCATCATATCCAGGACATCTCCTTGTCAGCCCATTCTTTTAACATTTTATTCGTAGATTTTATAAGCGGAAGAAAATTAGCCTCTATTATTTTAGGGTTTTTTGGAATTGTAATGCCCAAGACTGTAATATTATCATTTGCCCAAGTGAAATTCAATCTTGTTCTTATAAAGTTCCTATTCTCAATCTCAATCTTTCTTGTCATTATGATGATCTTATTTATATTCATAATTTCTAGTTTGAATATTCACTATAATGTGATATTACTTTAATTAATTCCATCAGGGCTGTCTTTGGTCTCTGTAAAGTGATCAAGACATCATCCGCATATGGGTTAATTTTATGTTCGCTCTTTTTTGTCCTGAAAACGACAATTTTTTTTATTATTCCTCATATCTGCAGCTAGAGGTTCCATTGTTAGGACATATAGTAGGGGGGCAGAGGACACCCCTGTCTAGTGCCATTTGCAATAGTGAACCATTCTGCATCTATACCTGGCCCCACTGTCCTATCTGAGGTTACGGTATATAGCGCCATTATTGCGTCATGTACAGCACCTACCAGACCATATGCATCAGGGTATTACTCAGAATATCCCATCTGACCCTGTCCAATGACAGGGTCAGGAGGGGAACATCCATAAGTTGTGCAGCATCGCATAAATCTAAAACTCATTAAGGCCTCCTGCAGCTGCTCCTCCTCGGATGAATCCAACCTGATCTTTTTGTATTAAGTCAGAGATATACATTTTAAGTCTTTCCGCTATAATCATAGCATGGATCTTAACATCTTTATTAAGAAGGGAGACAGAGCAGTAATTTGCTAATATTTCTGGATTTTTATCAGGTTTCAGAATCAGAACAATATTTGCTTGAAGCATCTCCTTAAGGAAAGTGCGATTGACAACAATCTCATTAAATACCCTAGAGAGATGTCCGGACAATAAATCTCTAAATACCTCATAAAATGTATTTGTGTAACCATCAGACCCTGGGTCTTTATTCATTTTAAGCTTATTTATTGCTGATTTCATCATCTTGAGTCATAGGTGTATTAATAACCTTAAGCTGTTGTATAGATACTTTTGGCATTTTTTTATTTGCAAAATATTCCATTGTGGGGGGTTGTTTCTTACCTTTTTCTAGATTACATAATTGCCTTTAGAATTTGTTAAAGGCTGCACCGATTTTCATTGGGCTCATACATGTTTCAGTCTCTGCCCTAATCTTGTAAATCCTTTTCATTTGTGTTCTACTTTTTTTTATTTATTTGTGAGTATCTTATCTGCTCTATTGCTCCTTTAATACCAGTTCATCTTTAAGTATTGTAAATTCCTATTTTTCTCCTCTTTCAATAATTCATGTATGTTGAATTATATTAATAATATTTTTACAGTTTTCTCCTTAGTTGGTAAAGTTGGAGTTTTTTTTTTCAATTGTGCCCATTTTAATTAGGTAACCTCATATAACGCATTTATATGCGCACCATACTAAGGGGAGAAATATTCTCCTCCTTTGTTTTTGGAAAAGTATTTTTCCGTCATCTCTGCTATATATTCTCTATTTTTTTTTTTTTAAGGAAGATGTTATCATTTAATTGCCATGCTGTTCTTTTTACCCTTTTATTTTCTGGTAACACTTCCAGAATTATGGCATTGTGATCTGACCATGTGATTTAATGTATCAATACTTTATTACTGCTGTTGGCCAATGTCTCATTTCCCAGGAATAAATCTATTTTTGAATATGAGAAATATGATCTAGAAAAACATGTGAAATCCCAATCTCCTGGATGGAATATATGCCATATATCTAGTAACCTGAATTTCCTAACAATTCTCTGAAATTGGGCAGCTTGAGATATTAGATTTTTATTTATATCCCCTTTTCTTATAGTTTCTTTATCTAAATTATCATCTAGAATTCAATTGAAATCTCCCGTTAGAAGTACCTTGACTTGTTTGATTTTTTTCTATTTTAACTAGTAGATTTGAGAAATATTTATTCAAAGGATTATTAGGTGCATATACATTAACTAACGTGTAGATTTTAGCTTGAATCTCTATTATTTATATAATAACTCTTGCTTCTTAATTTTAACTTCTATAACGTCACTTATCACAATGGTCACTCCTCTTGTTCACTCCTTTTCTAGTGTCGCAGATACAGCAATAGGAAACCTTCTTTAGAATAAATCTTAAATTATCTTCCCTTCTCCAATGCGTTTCCTGTAGGAAAATAATCTGAGTTTTTTCTTTCCTAATATAATCAAATAGAATAGCTCTCTTACAAGGGGAATTTAATCCCTGAGTATTTAACGATATTTTAACCATTTTCAAATTGCAGATGCTTTTTCTGCTCTATTGTCTTCATTGTCTCAGTACATACTTCACAACAACACATAATTGTTACAACATGCATACTGATTCTCCTCATAAAAAAGGAACATTCATACACTTGTCTCCAAGACCCATTCTCAGAGTAAAATCCCATGTATAAAAAAAACCAAACACTGGAATAGGATCTCATCCACATCTGGATATGTCCTATGAAGACAAAAACAAAAAGTTGAACTATGATAGATCCATGCCTAGCATTTTCTTTATCTTCTATCTTACCCCTTTTACTAATCTTTATATCATGGGTGAGACGGTGCAGGATAAAAAAAAGGGGGGGGGGAGAAACAGGGAAGAAAAAAGAGAACAGAGGCTAAGGAATCAAAGGGAAAGAGTTTTCTTGTATAATCTATTGTAGTTCTTTTCTTTCTTAAGATGCCTTTCCTATTATAAACCAGATTATACAATCAATACGCATATCATCCGTTTCTGAGCTCTTCTGTATTTAACATAGTATCGCATTATTAGCTGTGAAATTATTGCTTAGTACCCTATCCATCACCCAATTTTGTCTTTAAAGCTTTTAACTAATTATTTATATTTTCTTATAATGTATCTGACCTAAGTTCTACCAATCAATGTGATTATTTCTATAAATATTTTACTTCTTTATGATGCTCTGATCTAGGTAATACATTAACGTGATCGAAATCTATTATTTGTGTCCACGTGTCCCCCTTACCTCCCTCCCACGTCCCACCCTCTATCTTTACATGCAGCTAATTAGATCAATAGTGTACTTCTGTAGATGCAAAAATTGTTTCTTTCTAAATCCAACTATATTCTGTACATAACCCTCTAAAAATTATTGTGTCTGGGATTGACTCATATCATATCCTACACCTACGTTTTACCAAAATTCTTTCTATTTCTTTCTTAATTCCACTCTTTATTATTAATTATTTAAAATATAGGGTCTATTACGATTCAGTGTAAGAAAGGCAGAGACAAAAAAAAAATCCCTTTTCTCTTTTACCCCTTTAAAAAAATAAATATATATTTCCACACTCTTCTTACAGGCTATTTTAAGCTATTTTCAAATCTGTGCCAAAACGGTTATACACACATCAATAGTACATGTAATATATTTGTGATACCACTTCCAACTTTGCTTATAAATTTTACTTAATTTACTTTTATGTCATCATCTTATATTTTAATATATATTTCCCCCTTATTTTCTACTCTACACCCTTTTTTCCAACGATGTTGTTATTTTCTCAAGCGAGTCAAAATATTCAGTCATCCCATCCATCTATAAGTTTGGTTGGAAAACCCCACCTATATTTTATATTGTTTTCCCTCCAGCGTACTGTAGCCGGCATAAACTGTTTTCTAGCTTTTCTTGTCGGAAAGAACAAATCTGGAAAAAAAATGTATTTCCTTAAATTTTATTACCTTGCAGCTCTTAGAATTTTTTTCTCTGAAGGTATAAGAATGACAGCAGATAATTATATCTCTTGGTATCTCCTCAGGTAAGCTTTTCGGTTTAACTGTTCGATGTAATCTTTCAAGTAAATACACTTTATCGTCAATACTGACATTAAGGGCCTTGAAGAGTTCAAGAAGATACATTTCCATTTTATCTTGGGTAATAAGTTCCGGGATGCTCCTTATTCTCAGATTGTTTTGTCTGCCTCTGTCTTCTATATCATTTATTTTTTCTTCTAGCTCCAATATCTTTCTTTGTTGTTTGTCGATCGTATCTTTCTGTGTTGCTGCTATGAATTCTAGATTTACATTTATTTGTTCATTTATTTAGAATTTTTGTCCTATCTCCAATAAATCTTTTTTCAGGGCAGCATAATTTGTTTTATCTGTTCCAGCTGCAACACTAGGCACTCTCTTAAATATTCGGAGGTTACCATTTGTTGTCCCACTGGGAACTTTTTCTGTGCTTTCATTTATATTTCCCTTTTCTTTAATTAGTGCAGTTTTATTTGGAGTGATTATCTGTGAGTTTTCTGTAATGCTTTTATCTGCCTGTGGCAAAAAAAAAGTTTGAAAGTCTCTTAGCTTGCTTGTCTTTCTTTTCTCTCTCTCTCTTTTTTTGAGGTAGATTTTTGAGCCTGTTTGTGCTCTACAGGTTTTCTTGGGGTCATTTTAAGAGATTTCTTGCTATTTCCTATATACTTGGTGTAACGGATCACATGGCACCCCAACTGGGCACCTCAGTTGACGGACGCTTCCTAGCTGACGCCGAGGACCATAAGCACCGCAGACTCCACAACCGCCGTAGCTTAACTGGAGTCTCATCATCTTCCTTCCACCCTGAATCAGCCCTTTGTCCTCCAGGACAGCATATCAGGAACAGCTCTTAAAAGAGCTAAGTGATTAGAGCTCAGGGGAGTATAAAAAGTATAGCAATCCCCAGTGTGATTATAGCAGTTCCCCTCCAATCACGAGACAAGACTACGCGTTGAGGGTCAAATAAGAACAGAATGCACTGAGGCTTTATTGCTTCTTTTATACACATTTTCCAACAAGGTTACCACCCATGTGGACCTGGTTGGATACTGAAGACACAAACGTAACAACCAATCATAAACAGACACACAGTTAAACACTCCCATTAATTACAACAAAATCCTTCCCTCTGCCTGTGATATAATTACTGAACACAATGGGCTAACGTAATTATCACAGGCAGGAAAATATACAGTTTTAACACAATTCTTATAACTTTATAATTATACATGCAATATTAATAAAAGTTACATTTTTCAAAACAGCAGAACTAGGGAACAAACATATCACAAATTCATTAGAATCTGTTCAGCCGTTCGGGAGTTAGCTGGTAGTCTCTTTTGACCGACCGCACGCACATTTTCATGCTCAAAACAGTTCCAGAGATTTTGAGCTGTGCGGCCGGTCTATTCATTATAGTTCAAATGCCATTTGAATGCAAATAACAATATTACTGTGGCGTTCGAATAGTCGAACTCCGTGCGACTCTATTCGAATGTAATAGTTCCAGGGAAGGTAAAACTTCAGTGGTGTTCATGCCGTCGAGTAGCAGATTTCAGTTCCATGAACTCAATGGCAAAACACCGCTGACCGCTTTCCGCTGAATTAAAATGGCCTCTGCCACATGTTCGTTTGTCAAATGGTGGCCACTTCAGCTACTTCTGCACTTTGGCTGCATCCGAAGTGCCATAACAAAAGTGCAGATCTCTTCCCAAAGTATTTAAAGGGGTACAAACAGTACAATAAAATCCAATATGCCCAAATAAGTGTTTAAAGGGCAATCCATCCCAGGGGCCATAGTCACAAGGCAAGAGGCTGGCAATTAGTCCTCTCCAGGCACAACTGGCGAAGGGCACTTCGTCACACTCGGCTTATTACCTTGTTGCACTTTATACCTGGATTTAGAGGTGTTAGTTTGGCAAAAATCAGCTTGTTTGTCTCATGGGGTTGGATGCAGGTTCTCAGTCTAGTCACTTCCTTTAATTTGACTTTATCACATTCACTAAACATCAACTCCTTTCAGAGTTTTTAGATTTATTCTTCTCTTTATGCAAAAATATAATAGATCTTTAGGCTTTTATCTATTTATATATGCCTATATAGAATGTTAGTAGCATATGCTTTTAATAATGCCTGTACTCACGGGCCCCAGGGTTCTGCCTTGTATTCTGTCAGGAACTGCCACATATGAAGTCTGATAGTTTGACTCCACACTCCTCACTCAAGGCTCAATTATCTGCCTCTTTCCCTCTGTAGCAGGTCTCCAAACCTATCCTTGTCGCTATCGCTCTGCAGCAGGTCTCCGAACCTATCCTTCAGTGCTTGGGTATTTTAACTCCTTCTCTCCTTTCAGCCTCTTTTTTCCACCGTGTGGCAAAGCAAACCGCTACTCTTTTCCCCCCAGAGTATGGGAAAACAAATTCCAATATCGGGCATCTCAATCTGTATCAGCATGGAGTTCCGTCGTTCAGCTCATCCAGGTGACGTGCGTGCACAGATTATTTGAGCTATTCTTGAGCACACTTAAAGATACAAATTCAAGGAGCATGAAACAAAGAAAAAAACATGCAGTATCTCCTACTGTTGGCCAATCCTTCTGGAGTTTACTTTAGATGTTTTTTGGTTGTTATTAACAGTGGGAGTCTGTAAAATGTAGCTAGAATCGTCAATGTTGAATCTTCTTAATTTCTCCTTCTCTTCAGGTGATTGATATATACGTCTTTTGTAATTTGCTCACCACATTAATATATGTCTATATTAATGAAAAGTACTAATACACAATCTGACTTACAGTTTCTTCAGGTTTATTCTTAGTTACTGATACATAATAAAACAACAAAGGATGTTACAGGATAATAGACTTCTGATGGGAGAGTTACATCTTGTACAGGAAAGAGAGCCAAGAGCCCTCGTGTCTCTTTGTTCAGTTACTATATAGAAGTGCCCATACTGACGTCAGAGCATAACTTCAGCCATATAAGGACAAAACCCCCAACTTACATTCCAGAGCTCTCAGACAAAGAAAGCCTTGTGACTTATACCATCTGTTACTTATGTCAATCCACACATCCATATATAATCAATAGAAACATAGCATATGCCATATTCTACATTCCCTCTGTTTATGGTTTGTCTTAAAACCATAACACAATGCCACTAACCTGTCCATTCATATATCACTCGTATCATATTCATTGAGCATAGAACAAGATGTAGTCACAACTTTCTATTATATGAGAGTTCTTAGAAGGTCTAGTTTCTATCCCTTATTCTGCTTATTTTACTTCAAACTCCCTCTGTTTCAGCTATGTATTGATATCCATATCCATGTTACATCATAACTACTTGAACATAATATATACATATATATAACAATAATAAATGAATAGAATAAAATATTTACAAATGTTGATCCAATAGACAATAAAGCAATGAGAAAGATCAACCTGCTCAGGTACAGTCATGTCTTTGTAGACAACAAAATCAAGATCATAACTTTCTAAATAATAACTGTGTATCACTATCATATTTCTACAGACACATATAGCATAGTATTTTCATTCTCAATACCTGATATTACTTAAGTACTAATACATGTATTACTATAATATACGTCCACTTATACTTCCATGAATCATATGTTTTCTAGTAACTTAAAATCTTTAGGTCATTTGTATTCATGAATTACAGTCCTATACCATTAATACCACGTAGTGATGATTGTACCAGTACTTTACAATCATAGCATTTAATTTGTATAGTCAGTAGGTTCTCACTACCTAAACTATATCAACACTACTTATAAGACTCATAATAGTTTGCAAACCTTCAAAGGTTGTGTTGTTATCAACCATGAAGTTTTATAATAATTCTTCAAATAATGTTCATGTTGTTGACAATACTTATTGTTCTAGAAATTCTCCCCCCATAAATCTTTCTATCATAGATTTGTTTTTGTTTACATAATTATAATTTTCACTAAAATTCCACATTGTAGTAGGGAGGATGGTTTACTTTAAAATAACTTGGAAAGAATAATTTAAATTCATTATCATCACTCTCTTCATTAGCATTGTGATTACTTATGAATGTAATACATCTCAACATAAAAGTAGGATTGCCCTAATGTTACCTTAACATTTGTTCTGACCAATCCATATTCCTTAGTACACTTCAACTGACTAAACAACAATAAAATAAAATAAACTTGGGCTTATACTGCCCAGAAACTCTTATTCCTAGTCTGTGTCTAACAATCTCAGGGTAATCATAACATCTTATAACAACTTATTCAATTCATTGGATACCGTCATATCCGTAAACCTATTCTCGCTAGGCCATACGTTTATAGACTTAGGTCAAATATAATTGTGTACTATGCTCTTAACTAAACTTCAATTCAATTACTCTTGGATCTCTGAACTCTTATGTCCAAGGCATTCTTAATGTATACCATTACTTCATATTAATCAATATAAGTTATCCTTCCTTAGTTTTTTTCCTTATGTTACCATTGTTTGTTTTACTTCAACTCGATATAAACAAATTACTTATTCTAGTGAATCTATGAAATACTATTGCACTTAATCTTTGTAGAATTAAGTAACAATGAGCTTATTTTATCAACTTCTGATACTTCTCATCCTATGTATAGGTCATAATGTAATAGTTCTCTTCATAATACTATCCTTTCATAATTCTAAGTTATGTGTTATACATTTATAATTACTCTCTTTTGGTATTAATACACTCATAACTGTTAAATAACTTTTCAGTGTCTGTTTTCTTCCTCATTAATATTTAGGAATTGATATGTATGTTAGTGTCAATCTTTTATTTCTTTGTAAGTCTGTTAATCTTCTGTATCGAATTAACTCTGTAGAATCTTCCATCACAGTTTGCAGATCAGATGAAAAGTCTCTTTCCAACAGTCGATGTCCATTTGTGTAAAGGAATGTTTTCCTGATTTATTGCCACATGTATCTGTCACGCTTTACCTACATTAAAACAAAAAACATGTGCAGCATCAATATAATGGCTTACAATGTTTATATCTCATTATTATTATAAAGTTTAACATTGAATTATATTGACAACACAACACATACTAATTTCTTTTCATGAGATCTACCATCTACTGGTCATTAGATTTATGCCATGTGATGTATGATCTTTAAATTTCCTTTATATTAAAATTTTTCTGAACATTTTAATTTTCCAAACTTTTTATTAATCATAACCCCTTTTAAACTGTTTAATAATCTGGAGGTATAACCTAATCACATATCAGAAGTTACAGCAAAATATTGTTTTCCACAATACTTTAGCAATAGCAGCCATCTTGTCTTAACACTGGCACCATTTTGTCACATGAAACAAACAACAAAAAAAATATATTGTTTCCTACATCAAATGTATTTGTAAATCTAGGTTTTCTTCTATCAAAACTTTTGTCTTCGATATATTCAAAACATATGTATGTCCAGGCTTTGCAAAATATAGTAATCCATTATCAGTCATGACATTAAAATCTTATTCTCATGAATTAAATCAAAGATTTTAAATCAACCTCAGAAGCAACAAAGAATAAATCTATTGTTTTTTCCTTCTGTAAAATGATTGGAGTTACTGTATAGTCGCATACACCCAATATAACATACATTGCATGTTCCTGACTGCCACATTAGTGTATTTCATTCTGCCATATTTGCAAACTTGATGTAAATTTTTATTTTAATTAACCTAATACTTTCTTATAACACACATAAAAACAATGAAAAAAATAGTTCAGACTAACAATTCATTTAAACAACAAACTAACATAGATCTCTATTCTTGTGTGCTGTTCTTAATTCTGGAATCAGCCTGTGTACATCTGTTGGCACACATATCCATGCTCATTCCCTAAACTGATCATATCTCTTGACGTTATCTGATTCTTAAAACTTTCTGTGTTACACTGCATTGCTTGTCTGTCTCCTAATTTCGATTTAGCTAAAATTGCTCTTATTTGTCTGATTATCAGTTTACAAGGAAAGGCTTTTATTGATTTATCTCCACATGTATTTTCTCTGTCAGAATTTTCAATCAACAAATTTAATTTCTCATTTGCTTTTGATTTGATGTCTCGGATAAAATATCTGCAAGACCTTAAATAATGTTGTTTATTGCACCAAAAAAAATAACTTTAGGAGTTATATTCTGCCTTTTATTGTTAACTCTGCAGTTTTTAGTTGAGCAAATTGGGAATGGCTCAGCTGTCTGTAACACTCTTTTACACTCTGTCCTAGAAGAAGGAGGAGGGGTACAAGGGGTGTCAAATCTGCACTTCTTTCTCTGCCTAATTCCACAAGTCTTTTTAACCCCTTCATTTCTGATTTCTCTCCTTAAGTTATCTAAGAATAAAGCAACATCATTCAAAGTGCTTTTTTTCTCTAGCAATTGCAATTGCAGTTGGATCTAGATCTTTTTTTACAAATTCATTAATTAACTGATCCTCAGGAAAATTAGCAACAAGTCTATATGCACTTTCAAATTTTACAAGAAAACTAAAAATATCCTCATCATTGTGTGGTTTTAGTTTTTCCAACATTTCAATGTCTGCAAAATCATTCCCTGTTGTTAATTTTATTAATTGTGTTAATCTGTCTCGCTTATTTCCATATATTATTTCATCATTGTCCTCAAATCTTACGGCCGTGGTCAGCCTACATGCCATTTGAGTCGGGAGCCATATTTTAAATAGTCTACTCCTTTGTTCGTTATTAAGGCTATATTTGTCCAAATTTGACTCAAACATTTCAGCATTAGTAAATGCATCCACTGACTTGTCATAAACTGGAATACATTTCACAATTTTCATTAATTGTTCATGGATTTTCAAATTACGTTTTGCAGCTCTGTCTTGAAATTTACATTTCTGCAAATCACTCTGTGAGGATACATTTTCAGTATTAATTGGTTCTGGGATTAAATGCTATGCCTGTATTTTTCTTGTATTAACACACACTTGCTTTACTTCATTTCTAAGCTGGCAAATAAGATAATTTCTTAGTTCATCTCTCTCCTCTAGTTCACAGACTGTTTATGACAATCTCTCACAGTTACAGCATGTACTCTGTGTTACATTGTTACACTTTTCATTTAAATCTGATTTTTTTTCTGTTAACCCATACAAATCTACTTCTTTTTCTGCTGATTCTAAATTGTCTTGACCTGCATTTCGTTTACAAATCAATGCATTTTAAGTACAGACTAGTTTCATAACATTTCTGATCTTTTGTTTTTTCTTATTAACAAACTATTTCTTGTCAATTTCACTACTGGCAACTTCACATTGTTTGTATAAAGATCTGAATATCTATTAAATGCAAACTGCAATTTACTTTTCTCTGCAATATCATTTATGAATTCCATGTTACTCAACAGATCAGTTATTCTGTTTATTTCGTTGCTTCATCCACACAGCTGCGCAGTTCTGGGCTTGATTCTGGATGATTGCCAATCTCTGCCACGTGATTGCTTCTAGAATTCACGTTGTATCTTGTGCTTTTTGCCTCAGTTGTAGAAAATAGTCTTGTACTAACTTCGTACTTTTTCTTACAAACCACAGTTCTTCAGTGACAGTCTAGATTCTTTTTTTTCTCTTCAAGTTTGTTTTCCCAGTTCCAAAACTTAGCTTTGTAACTTGATTCTTCTCTCTCCCCCCTTGAAGTGGGAACAAAAACTTGAATAGAATACTGGCTGGCTAGCCAATGTAAAATGTAGCTAGAATCGTCAATGTTGAATCTTCTTAATTTCTTCTTCTCTTCAGTTGATTGATATATACGTCTTTTGTATATATAGTCTTGGGCCAAATTTGCTCACCACATTAATATATGTCTATATTAATGAAAAGTACTGTAACGGATCACCTGGCACCCCTACTGGGTACCTCCATTGAAGGATGCTCCTAGCGCTTCCTGAGGACTCCAAGCACTGCAGCAGACACCACAACCACAGAACCGAAGATGCATACGAATGCTCTCAAGCATATAAATGCTGTAAGCAGCTGAACAGGAAAAGCAAACAATCAGCTTTCACTCCTGGCAATCAGCATACAATCCAATTCCCCCAATAACGAGACGACACTTCGTTTTAAGGTCAAGCAGAATTGACTGTACTGGCACATACAGCCTCTTTTATTCACAATCCACAAACATAGTACTGCCCACAGGGTTTTGAAATACAACCAATCAATCCGTACAATACACACAGACACTTCCACACAAAATCCTCCCCTCTGCCTGTGATATGATTACTGAACACAATGGTTAATATAATTATCACAGGCAGAGAAATACAGTATTATAAAACATATCACAGGGAGTCCAAAACATGCAATAACCCCATAAAACGTATATCCTCTGAACCGGGAGATCTGGGTGAACCACATATCCAAAATTCACCC
Source organism: Pelobates cultripes (assembly GCA_933207985.1). Taxonomy (NCBI): domain Eukaryota; kingdom Metazoa; phylum Chordata; class Amphibia; order Anura; family Pelobatidae; genus Pelobates; species Pelobates cultripes. The sequence continues at coordinate 214,774,419 of OW240917.1, forward strand.
AGATCCGTTCAGTAGTTTGGAAGATACAGTTTAATGCAGATTCTGCAGAACATATACAGGCAATATGAAAAATAATTACAGTATAATGTGTCCCCTGTTGTATAGTTTAAAACTACTGCACGATGTCTTTGTGCACCAAATACCGGCGAGATGGCACCGTGTAGAAGAGTCCAAACAGTGTCTGCGAGTTAAAATGGCCGCCATCCATTGTTCTCTCCATGTGCTTTATCCATTGTTCTCACTATGTGCCTCTGATACATGAAATGGTGGCCACCCAGTAACTCCACAGTATGTCCCCAGATGGTTCTTAAAGGGCCAGCAGCACAACACAAATCCATTATGCCCAAATCATGTCTTTAAAGGGCAATACATCCCAGGGGCCATAGTCACATGGCAGGAGGCTGGCAATCAGTCTTCTCCAATGCCCAGTGGCGAGGTCGGTTTCGCCACAAGTACTAATACGCAATCTGACTTACAGTTTCTTCAGGTTTATTCTTAGTTACTGATACATAATAAAACAACAAAGGATGTTACAGGATAATAGACTTCTGATGGGAGAGTTACATCTTGTACAGGAAAGAGAGCCAAGAGCCCTCATGTCTCTTTGTTCAGTTACTATATAGAAGTGCCCATACTGACATCAGAGCATAACTCTAGCCATATAAGGACAAAACCCCTAACTTACATTCCAGAGCTCTCAGACAAAGAAAGCCTTGTGACTTATACCATCTGTTACTTATGTCAATCCACACATCCATATAAAATCAATAGTGATGTGGAATCAATCAATTCATTCATTATCTTGCGTATCTGCCCCTGGCCAAATTAAAGAAGTAATGCGTGCACACTCCTAAAGTAATTCACACCAGACACAGGTTTCGGGTTAATGAAAAACTTGAGGAATGTTTATTCTGAGGGGACGGCATGTCCCTTATAAAGCAAAATTACATCATAAGCATTGTCAGAGATAACATGGAATAATACATCAATAATTGATTAGGTGTTAAGTGGCTCATGTATTGCTCTTCCTACCGGGTGTGATGTCACTGGTATCTTGGAGGTCTCCCCCAGATTCCAGCGCCATCTTGTTAATGAGGGTGTTAGTCGATGTCAAGGGGAAACTCCCTAGCAGCTATTTTAGGTAAATCACATATAAAGTTGAATAATGCGGATTGTAGTTATACTGAGTAAATAGGCATTTTACCAACATGGATTGGGTTAATATTTTTGCCCACAACAGTCCCCCCTTAAAATTACAGTCTGTAACTGTTCTGCCAAGACCTGAAGGGCATCTCTAGTATAATTGACAAATCGTTGCTGGTTATAGTAGATATAATTGACCCAGTTAACATTCTTGTTAGCGGTGATGAGTGGGATCAAGGATTCGAATCCTGCGGCCACCTCATCCCTGGCTTTGAACTCATTTGGTAACCCCCTTGGTACTGCTATGGCATCGATATATATGTGTGGGTTGAAACTACCTCGAAAGGGGGTTTCTCTTTTTACTCTAAGATAAGTGTGTGGTGAATCATGTGGGCCTTGGTGGTTATCAGAAATTATATGTATGGGCATGATAGCTTTGGTCAGAGTACATTCTCCCCACCACAGGCCAGTCATTTTTGATCTGAGCTGCATGTCACCACATAGCCAATAAATGTCTCCCACGGACTTAACTTGATTTACTAATAGGGCAGTGGGAGGTTCTTGATAAGTGGTACAGTAGCCAAGAGGGAATTTACCTACAAATTTACCTGTGGTTCCATGTATTGTGTAGCAAGTGTAGTTACCTGGGTACACGGTGATTCCATCAGGTGGCCTGATATTCCCTTGGGTTATTGGGTAAACCTTTTTCCATGATTCACATACTGATGAATTCACTGCTGACTGCGCATAGAGGCTTAAGAAACACATCGCAACATCAGGAGGTAGATTTAAAGGCACCGTACCCAGATGGGGTCTGGCCCCACCACAAACATAAGTTAGTTTTGTTGTGTGAATTAGCATTATACCTCATTATACAAACATAAGTTAGTTTTGTTGTGTGAATTAGCATTATACCTCATCCATTCAAGCCATAGATTAGTATCTGAAAACCTGGTCTTCACAGCCATAGTGTCTTCAAATGTGGGATTAGCAATGGCTACCATGTCTTTAAGGGTTTTAATGTGTGGTTTAAGAGGGTTAATGATCATGTGTGTGGAGTCCACCCAGTCAGTTGACGGAAGCATGTCTTGTAAATAGAAGGCCCCCAACTTGTTATATGAGCCACCCCCTTTCCAGTACATTCCCATTACGTACTCCCCAGCGTCTCCTGGGCTGGGATGTTCTATGTTTAAGGTGAGCTTCATTGGTGTAGACCCTGTTGGCTTGCATAAGGTCATTCTGTATAAAAAGGGTTTCCCATATCTGTCAATCCTATCTAAGGCACTTTGTGGTCTGTAGCCCAATGGTCGGCCCGTATTCCAACCAGCTGCTTTCCAGGTACTACAGTGATGTCCCCAATGGCCATCTGTCACACAAATATATGGGTCCTTTTTGTTTGGTATGTCTTTGTATGTTGCTGAGTGTTGTGATTGTGGAAAAGTACAAGAGACAATATCACAGTAATCAAAGGTAAAAGTAGCTACGTGTGTGTTTGAAGAATTATACCAGAATGTGTAAACATGATTGTCTTTGGTAATAGCAGCTTGTTGGGCCTTGCAGCAGAAATAGGCACAGGAAGCTCATGATTTTGCGGAATCTGCTTCCTCTGGATCAGGAACTTTCTTGCAGTGCGAGGCGTGTATCCAGGTATTCTTCCCGGCCAACTTTACAGAGGTAGATGTAGTCAATAGGACTTGGAATGGACCATCAAACCTTGGCTCAAGAGTGTGTTTTCTTAGGAACTTCTTGACCATGACCCAGTCACCAGGAAGTAGCTTATGTATGCCTATATTTGACTCTGGATCTGGAATAGAAGAAAACACCTGTGCATGGATTTTGGTCAAGGCATGAGAGAGTACAGTTATATAATCTACCATTACATCTGACTGAATTTGAAGTTGCTGAGGAAAATAAAAGCCTAACCTGGGTGCTGTTCCAAATAAGATTTCGTAGGGGGATAAGCTAAACCTCCCTCTTGGGGTACCATACACTAAACAATGCTATGGGAAGACTCTCTGGCCAAGGTAGGTTAGTTTATTGCGACAGTTTAAGCATTCTGGCTTTCAGAGTGCCATTCATGCATTCTACCTTACCACTACTCTGTGGGTGATAGGGTGTGTGGAATGCAAAGGTCACCCCCAGTGCTCCCCAGATCTCCTTGGTTAGCAACGTGGTGAAGGATGTACCCTGGTCACTTTCGATTACTTCAGGAACTCCGTATCTGCAGATGATTTTGGTAAGTAGACGCTTCGCCGTGGTCTTTGCAGTGAGATTAGCGACCGGAAAATCTTCTGGCCACCCTGAAAACATATCCACTATGACCAGTGCGTATTCATACCGGCCACTCTTTGGCATTTGGATATGATCAATTTGGATCCTCTGGAAAGGGTACTGTGGTTTGGCCAAATGGTTTGGTGCAGCTTTAATTATTTTCCCTGGATTACATCTGGCGCAGATGGTACAGGATCTGCAGTAATTTCGTGTCAAGGTGGTGATTCCGGGTGCTTCAAAATATTTATCAAAGAGTTCATGAGGTGCTTAGATAAATGAGCTGGTCCATGGGCCCACTGAACGACAACAGGATACATATTCTTGAATAGACAGAATTTGAGGTTGATTGCGTATACTTCATTCTGGAGGGTTGCTCCTTTGTCTTTTCAGCTTTGTTTTTCTTGAGGGGTGGCGGCGGCCTGTTGTTCTCTTAGGAGCTTTAGATCAGTGGGTAGGGTTTGCATTGTGTAAATAGAAGTCTATTCGATGGACACTCTTCTGTCCACTTCCCGACACTGGTGTGCCGCATCCTTAGTGGCTTGGTCGGCTAAATGGTTGCCATGTGCTTCTTCTGAATTCAGTCTCCCGTGGTCTTTACCTTCAGTATGGCCACCTCTTCAGGAAGTAGAAAGGCATCCATCAATTCTTTGATAGCGGCACCATGTTTCACAGGAGTACCTGTTGCTGTAAGGAACCCCCTGGTTTTCCAGATTAAGCCAAAGTCATGTGCCATGCCCAGGCTTACCTCGAGTCTGTATAAATATTAACACGCTTCCCTTCAGACCTCTTGCATGCCACCGTAAGGGCTATTAGTTCGGCTTCTTGTGCTGACTTAGATGATGGGAGTGAAGATGCTTGGAGTATTTGGTCCTCTGTGGTGACTGCATATCCGGTATGATATTGTCCCTGCACATCTGCGAATCTAGAACCATCCACAAACAGAGTGTAGTCAGAGTCAGGTAGAGCAGCCTCGTGCACTGTTGGGAGATGGGTTGTTTCCATTTTCATCTGTTCAAAGCAATCATGAGGGGCGCCCGGGTCCTGTTCTGTAGAAGGGATGTCTTCACATATCTATGTGTGATATCGAGGGTAACGGACTGTTTTGCAATTTATGGTCCTTTTAGTGACCCCCATCAATGTGAGCTGTTCTTGAGTTGCAGCCATTGGGAGACTTGGTGAAAGAGATATGAGGAACAGCCACCTCCCAATGGTGATATAAATGTGATACCTCCATAGGCAGGTAGACTAAGATAACAAGGTTTTTTTGGAGTCACAGAACAGGTCTGTCAGTATGATGCATATTTCCACCAGGCTGAATAATTCTTCTTCATAGTATGGGTCAGGACCTGGGATGTTCCTGAAAACACAGGGTGCAATGTAAGTAGCTCTCGGGCTGTTCACCATGTGGAACTATGGGCTTTTCTACTTGAAGTTCCATATGAACGTCAGGATTTATGTCCAGGCTGTACCAGTATTGTGGCACTCCCCCCTTGGGAAGTGGCAGAAGAGTGGCTGGATTCAAGGAGTAACATCTTTGTAAAGTAACATTATCAGGCAAGATTAGGGAGGTTTGAAGGCGGAGATGCCTCTGAGATGAGAGATGTTTTGGCTGGACCTGATTCAGGATTGCAGCGATATCATAGGGAGCAAGAACTGTCAGTTTATGTCGGAGAATGAAGTCATTAGTTTTGTCCAGCAGGGCACTGGCAGCAAAAACAGCACGCAAACAGGAAGGACCACCCCTGGCCACGGGGTCTAGCATGCAGGAAAAGTACCCAACAGGGCGCTGACGGGAACCGTGGGATTGAGTAAGGACCCCTGAAGCATGGCCCATCTTCTCTGAGATGAAAAGTTTGAACGGTAGCTGGTAGTTAGGTAGGCCTAAAGCAGGGGTGGAGGAGATGGCTCTTTGAAGGGCATCGTAACAAGTGCGGGCTGTAGATGTCAATGAAAAAGGTTCAGTCTTCAAGGGATCCAAGACCTGCAGTATGTGATGAGGCCCAAGAAGGCATGAAGAGCTTGATGGTTAAACGTAAGGGAGAGATTTGTAATGGCAAGTATCCTGTTTTTTTGTTAGGTGACGGGTGCCATGGGAAAGGCAATGTCCCAAGAAGACCACAGAGGGCCGGCACCTTCAGCGAGGAAACAAAGGAGATCTTTGGAATTCTGTTCAGCAGTTGAAAAATCATCCGCACAGAGAAGTAAATCATCTACATACTGGAGCAGAACCACGTCTGGGTGGAACTTCTGCCAGGGTTCTAGGACAGCTGACATAGCTTTGGCAAATTGGGTTGGGGAATTTTGTGCACCTTGAGGCATGACAGTCCAAGTATACTGTTGACGATCGTGTGTGAAAGCAAACAGATATTGACAAGAGGGATCTAGGGGCACGCTGAAAAAGGCATAAAACATTTTTTAGATACATAAATGAGAAAAGAAAAGTAAAACAAGGATTAGTTAGATTAAAAACAAAAGAAGGAAGGTATGTAGAAGAGGATAAAGGTCAGGCTGACTGCCTCAATGAATATTTTGTTCTGTATTTACAGAAGAAAATGAAGGAAAGGGACCTCAGTTGAGAAAAAGGATAAATGAGTCATTTATTACACGTGAGTTTACAGAGGAAGAGGTTCTATTTCAACTGTCAAAAGTAAAGACAAATAAGTCAATGGGACCTGATGGAATACACCCAAAGCTATTAAAAGAGCTTAGTGGTGTACTAGCAAAACCATTAACAGATTTATTTAACCAATCATTGTTAACAGGAGTAGTCACAGAAGATTGGAAGTTAGCGAATGTTGTGCCCATTTACAAGAAAGGTAATAGGGAGGAGTCGGGCAACTATAGGCCAGTAAGCCTTACTTCAGTAGTGGGAAAAGTGATGGAAACCATGTTAAAGGATAGGATTGATGAACATCTAAAAACACATGGATTTCAAGATCAGAGACAACATGGGTTTACTTCAGGGAGATCATGCCAAACTAATCTTATTGATTTTTTTGATTGGGTAACTAAAATTATAGATCAGGGTGGTGCAGTAGACATTGCTTACCTAGATTTCAGTAAGGCTTTTGACACTGTTGCACATAGAAGGCTTATCAATAAACTGCAATCTTTAAGTTTGGATTCCAATATTGTTGAATGGGTAAGGCAGTGGCTGAGTGACAGGCAACAGAGGGTTGTAGTTAATGGAATATATTCGAAGCTTGGACTTGTCACTAGTGGGGTACCTCAGGGATCTGTACTTGGACCCATTCTCTTTAATATTTTTATTAGTGATATTGCAGAAGGTCTTGATGGTAAGGTATGTCTTTTGCTGATGATACTAAGATATGTAACAGGGTTGATGTTCCAGGAGGGATAAGCCAAATGACAAATGATTTAGGTAAACTAGAAAAATGGTCAGAATTGTGGCAACTGACATTTAATGTGGATAAGTGCAAGATAATGCATCTTGGACGTAAAAACCCAAGGGCAGAGTACAGAATATTTGATAGAATTCTAACCTCAACATATGAGGAAAGGGATTTAGGGGTGATTATTTCTGATGACTTAAAGGTAGGCAGACAATGTAGTAGAGCAGCAGGAAATGCTAGCAGAATGCTTGGTTGTATAGGGAGAGGTATTAGCAGTAGAAAGAGGGAAGTGCTCATGCCATTGTACAGAACACTGGTGAGACCTCACTTGGAGTATTGTACACAGTACTGGAGACCGTATCTTCAGAAGGATATTGATACCTTAGAGAGGGTTCAGAGAAGGGCTACTAAACTGGTTCATGGATTGCGGGATAAAAACTTACCAGGAAAGGTTAAAGGATCTTAACATGTATAGCTTGGAGGAAAGACGAGACAGGGGGGATATGATAGAAACATTTAAATATATAAAGGAATCAACACAGTAAAGGAGGAGACTATATTTAAAAGAAGAAAAACTACCACAACAAGAGGACATAGTCTTAAATTAGAGGGACAAAGGTTTAAAAATAATATCAGGAAGTATTACTTTACCGAGAGGGTAGTGGATGCATGGAATAGCCTTCCAGCTGAAGTGGTAGAGGTTAACACAGTAAAGGAGTTTAAGCATGCGTGGGATAGGCATAAGGCTATCCTAACTACAAGATAAGGCTAGGGACTAATGAAAGTTTTTAGAAAATTGGGCAGACTAGATGGGCCGAATGGTTCTTATCTGCCGTCACATTCTATGTTTCTATGTTTCTATATTAGCAAGATCAACCACCGTGAAGAATTTAGCTGTTGGAGGGACCTGTGACAACAGTGTATATGGATTAGGAACAACAGCAGTATCGTGGTTTGTGACTTCATTAACAGCGCGGAGGTCTTGGACCATACGGTACTGGTCGGGTTGACCTTTTTCAGTTTCCTTCTTTACTGGAAATAGAGGGGTGTTACACTGTGATACACACTTGACCAGGGTGTCATGTGCTGCCCCTGTGCTGCTGGCAGGGTAGATGGCACGGGATATCCTGGGTCTGGTGGCAGGGCTATACACAGAAAACATAAGAGGATTACTTTTCCTTTGGGGTGGCTGTAGAGCAGATTCTAGGCCTTTGGCAACTAGTAAGAGAGTGTCCAAAGGAATAATTCTGTATTTGGGGCGAGAGAGCACCAAGCCTTTCCTGATGGCTTCCTTAAGGCCTGCAACAAAGGCAGCAGACAACATCTGGGTATGTTCTTTGTTGTATACACTGAATCCGAGGTCGGAGAAAGTTTGAGTCAATGGTACTTTTCTACAGATTCGAGTTTGTCTTGTATAATGTCATTTATACAAGTGGCTTGGTCAGCTAGTTTATCCTGGGCCCAGGCCCGAAGCTGTTCACAGAATGTAATACCCGACTTGAAATCCATATAGGTAGTGAGGAGAGCATCATTAAAACTCCTTTCCATACTGGCCCAATAGGCATCCCCAGCCTTGATCTGACACAGACTATACAGATCACGCCAGGCTGCTGAGTATGTCTTACGAATCTGGGCAACCCTCCGAAAGAAGGGCATGGGCTGCTTCTCAGGGTCGGGGAGAGAGGTTACTAGGGTTGCAGCTTGGGATGGGCTGAAAGTGACATACATCGGGGGAGCCCCTTCCACTGTTGATAGAGCATGGATGTGGTTGGCTGGGGTGGCCTGTCTCTGGGAAACCCTATTATTCGAAGGACGGAATGGGCTAAGCCCCTGCACATTGTCATCCTCTGGGGTAACCGGGAATGGGAGACCATGATAGCTGGCAACATCTGGTGAATTAGGGTCTTGAGCGGCTGGAGCATCGGAGCCGGGAGAACCAACAGCGATGGCCTGGGGAGTAACTAACTGGAAGGTAGTGGGATGGAAGCCTGACACGGCAGGAGAAGAAGCGCCTACAGCATGAGGTTGTCCCGACACAGTAGATTCATTCGACCCAATGATCATGATTGGGTAACTGGGAGTCGCCATGAGGGAGGCGGAGACAGGAGCCAGACTGGGTAAGGGGGCGTGCTGAGTAGGCTGAGGGAGATGAGCGGAGAGGGCAGAGATGAGTGACGAAAGATAAAAGGAAGGAGGGACAACAGGATTGGAAGTGGGAAGAGGAGGGGAATCAGGAACAGGGACAGAAGAGTGGTGGGGAGAGGAGAGGGAGGTGCAGGAGTAGAGGGAATAGCACCGGAAGCAGAGAGGGCGGAAAGGAGTGACGAAAGATCTAAGGAGGGAGGGACAACATGTTGTGAGCACCTTATAGAAACAAACTTATATTAAGGAGAACTTCTAATCATATCTCTGCATCTGAGAATACTGAGTGGAGTGAGCCTGATAAGTAAGAAGACATTTACATGCTGAATACAATATAAGTGCCATGACAACTAAAACAATGAAGATCTGGATTATTCAGATGCTAGTATGAAACATGCCATGTCGTCGAACAAGGCCGAATAATAAATACTTGTGGTTGAGATGTATGGCATGGCCGAATACTGGACAGATTCATGCAGCGTTGTATTGTGTTGGCAGCCCAGATTTCCACGGGCGTGTGGGGAGTCTCAGTGGCTGGTGGCCGGCGCAGTCGGGAGGGGTCCGGATCCCTGTGGCTGGCAAATTATTGAAAACCTAAGGAGGAAGCCCAATGCGCAGCTTTTCCCACTGTGGCAGAACTAAATCTGGAGATCAGGATGTGGTGAGTAACCTGCTTCCAGCCAGTCGCGAGGATCCAGCAATTTGGGGTGAGGATCTGACCTCTTTATGTCTCATCCCTCCTCCCCTGGTCTGTCAACGTGACGCTCAGGGTGAGGCCTGGGTGTGTCAGCATATATTCCGGAGTAAGAGGAAGAGGTGAAGGTTGGTGACACGGAGGTAAATCCGAGGAGGCGCTTGGAACCTTTCAGAACCTGGGGCCCAGCCGGATCACATGCATGGAGAGATAGAGCTGCGAGAATCACAGCAAGCATGCCAGGTAAGGGAGTTGCCTGAGGTAAAAAAGTCTGGTATAACTCCTTCCACAACTGCAGGCCACAGCCTTAACATATATATTAAAATGTTATATATATTAAAATCACCACCTCTACATCAACGTTTCGACCCTTCAGGGTCTTTATCATGATACGCTCATGATAAAGACCCTGAAGGGTCGAAACGTTGATGTAGAGGTGGTGATTTTTTAAAATATATTTTGGAAATCCAAGAGTGCTCCTGTTTTCATTTTTGTTTATACTATTACTGGGAAGCACCTGGGTACAAGTTACTGGTATTTATATTTTTTCAGCTTGAGTGCCAGAGTTTGGATATTTCTCTCTCTTCCTCTCTTTCTCTCTCTCTCTTTCAATATATATATTGTGATCCTTGTCTGCAGTTAGCACGGTCCTTTTGGGTACAAACATGCAGAGTCTTTAAAAGTAACTTAATTCCAAGCACTAGTCATTTCTCAGCACTCCATTGTTTAGTCCTGCTGCTTCCAGCTCTTCAAGAGAGAAAACCTTACCTGCCTAGCAGGGAGCGGTTTATTCCCACTGCAGCAGTGGGTTGGAGACAGTCCAAAAGCCCTGGCCTGGATCTATGTCTCCAAGAAAACCATTAAACTGCGGAGTGGAGCACTGGCCCACCCTGCTCTCCAAATGCTCCACTCCAGGGGCCCATAACTAAATATTCATTTCGATTATATACACACACAAAAACACACACTCCCCCTGGGGTTAAAAATCATATGCCTCTCTGAACAATTCAGTCGAAATATAAACTCCCTCACAGACCACCCCATTCACCTGATCACTATATATATATATATATATATATATATATATTCATTCAATGTTTATATTTATGTAATCTTTTTACATAATTATGTGATTTTATAAATTATTATTTGAGGGCTATTCCTGACAACCTAGGCAGAAAGTCCAGAGAATTTAATTTGCAAGCCCTGTAATTTTCCAAAACACCATAATACCTGGAGAATTCGCTGAACACAAATTTGAGTATTTTAAAACTGTAAAATGTATAAACGATATCAGTTTGTGTGTGAAATGTGCAAAAATCTAATATGAACACTAACTTTGGCCAGAGTTTGTGACTAAGAGCCTACTAAAAAAATAAGACTAGACATGTGCAATTCGTTTCGTTCCGAATGTTAATTTGGACGAATTTCAGGCAATTCGGACATTCGAATACTTCCGAATTGCCGAAATTCCAAATTGCCGAAGTTCCGAAGCACAGTATTGCCGAAGTACTAATATACCTACCCAGTGGAAGAATAAAGAATGTTACACTGTATACAAGTTTAAATAAAAAGTATACAAACATAGCCAGGATTCAGCTGTAAGCATTTGCAACACTTACAACAATCGAGTAACACACATTCATATCAAATGTAAGTTACTTAGCCAGTCAATGGAATGACAGGAATGAATAAGTAGATAACGCCCTCATTCCCACAGTATTAGGGAGCTATCTACTAAAAGGCTGAAATACCTAAATTGGTCTTTCAGCCAAATTTACTAAAACTAAGTAAAGATTACTTAGTATTAGAAAATTATGCGCCTACTCGCTATACCGCGAGTAGGGACATGTTTATTAAACAGAAAAAAAGAAAAAAAAAAGAAAACCCGTGTCCCCCTCCCTAGCCCCGACCCGTGCTGCGTGAGTGGGGGCTTCTAACCTGAAGGGGGGACCTATTGCTTTCCCCCGCCCTGCAGAGCTCAGTCTGGGTGAAGATGGCTTTTTTTTTTTAAAGTGAGACGGTTATTATGGATTTTTTTTGCCCTTTTATTGGAAGACATCAATGCTAAGTTTTTTGTTTTTTTTCCACAGGTGCCACAGGCTGCTCACTGTTTAATAGACATGCCCCTATTCACGGTATTGCAAGTAGGGGCAGAATTTACTAATACTAAATAATTTTTACTTAGTATTAGTAAATTTGGCTGAAAGTCCAATTTAAGTCTTTCAGCCTTTTGGTAGATAACACCCTAATACCGTGGGAATTAGGGAATTATCTACTAAGCTGCTGCAAGAGAAGTGCTGAAGTTCTGAATTCCCGAATTTTGGAATGCCGAACCAAACTAAAAATTTTCTCCATGCACATCCCTAGAAAAGACTGGACATACCCCATTTTGAATATCCTGGGTTGTCTACTTTTGCAAATGGTATGCCATGATGGGGTTAATTTTCATTCTTTGATTGCCATACGTTCTCAAAGGCAACATAGGCCCAGCAAACCAATCTGGCAAATTTCAATGTGTAAAAAAAAACTGAAAAGGGGAGAGCCATATATACCCTGTAAATTTCCAAAACCTCATAAAACCTGTAGATGGAGAGCAAATGCTGTACTCAAGAGACATAGCTGAACACAAATATGTGTATTTTATTGCAGTAAATGTTTAATGCAGTATTATGACATTTGCAGTTAAAATGCCATGCAGGATTAAAAAAAAATAACATAATCATGTTCCATATATAAATATTTGCTGTGAAATTAAAGCCCTATTTCTCCTGAACAAAATTATATAAAAGTGTAGGTGCACTTAATATGAAAGAGGTAAATTATCATTGAACACACGTATAGCTCAAATTCTAGGTTTTGTTCTAATCAGTACAATTAGGTATGTTTTTAAGGGGTTTAAAAAAAAAAACTTTCTCTTAAATGTAGAAAGAAAATCCTTTTTGGGAGGAGTGTGTGCAGAAAAAAAACTAAGAAAAAAGTTCAATTTGAGTAGCTATTCTCACATTACTACTCACACAAACCTTGAGTGGTAGAGGTAGTCTGATTAGTGTGCTGTACAAGTGTATGAGTGTTGTATGCGGGGTAATATCTCTTAACGTCAAACACAATAACGTCACCAAAGTAAATCCACCAAGCATCAACCCATTCCGCAACACAAGCACCTATTTTTGCAGGATAAAGTTTTGTTAGTTTAAACAATACACAATCCTAAAACCAATACGAAATTTGAGGAAGGGAAAAGGTTTTGTTCCCAAAGCCATCATCAGCACTAATGCCATAGAGGCAGTATTCAACCTCAGGATAGTGGCATTAGCAGCAAGTTTTTTACATCTGTTTCACCACCAAGGAGGTAATTTAATGTTTCTCTGCCTTTTCATGCTGCAATAGCTTCTGCTGCCTCGACGGACACTGCAGTTACTTCTACCAAAGCTAGTTCAAGACTTACAGTTTCTATGTTTTATGATTTTAGCAAAGCAAGCTTATCTATGCTAAGCTCATCCACACTGACTACATTACTCAGTGTTCTTTTTCAATCCACCTTTTATCCTCTTAAAGAAAAACCTCAGTCCTGACAATGTAGACTGGAGCCTCCAGGAATCCATTCAATGCATTGTCATCCTTTCTGTAGTCTGGACTGATCATTGTATGGTAATGGTTTGGTGAAGGATTTTAGATGGATCATTTCTTACATACATATAATAGGTGTTTATGAGGATGTGTTGGTTAGTACACTTAGTAATAATCAGCTTAAATAGCAAATGTAAACTTAAGCAAATCAATATACTAGGCCAGGTAAATGTGAGGATGGTTACTCATAGAGCTGTCCAGAAACATTTTGGTAAGGTTTACTATATTGATGGTAATGACGATAAAGATGCAGCATACCCACAGCAAGAGGTTTAGTCACTGGTATAGGTTTTTTGGTGAAGCTGACATTAATATCATCATGCTCCCATGAGGACAAATGTAGTTATCTGTGCTGGAAACATTTGTGGCGAATCAACCATCATACAGGTGAGTGTGCAGGGACACAACAGGAATGAGAGAAAAAAGAATGATAAATGTTGCAATGACAACATAAAATGGGATTATGTTGAGAATGACTGAAGTCTCTGGGCCAGGGCTTTTGCTTCAAGGTGCCCTTTTTTACTCTGCTTGCTGGACTGTCAGCTGTCAACACTGTGGTTTGCGTTATGACGATCACGTCAGTGAGTGGGCAAGGGTTTTATTCTTCAACAGCTTCTTTACTAGCACAACATCTCCTGGCTTAAATGTGTGTGTATGTTCACTTGTAGGTGCCATTCAATGTTTCAGCCAAGTGCAGAACATTGTCATCCTGAATAGCAAAAAGCATATATACGCAAAAACAAAAAAACAGGAAAAAGAACACTCAACACCACTATACTATACTGACTAGAAAGCTGCAGAGTAAAAGGCAAATAAAAGTATCTACTTACCCCAGTGCAGATTCCCCTTGTCTGACACCAAGAAATTGTAGGTGCTTCTCTTCACAGGGACTTCCCAATCACATCTGATCAGCTAAACAGGACACTGGGATGTTGATCTGGCACAGACATATGTGTATGGTTAAACTATGTTCTAGTTTAGTAGAAGTACGTTCATCTTCTATATAATGCAAACCAATACATTTAGATATTTAGGTTCCAGAATCATACACAGTCTGTATCCACTACATTTCCCAGTAAGCAGCACTACAGGTGAGGGATAAATAATGAACCACACCTAACTTTGATTAAAGTAATATGATCAGAGCAAGGTAACAGAGAGATATGTATGGCAGGGAAGTTACACTTACAAACATTTGCTAAGCCAATATTCACACCATGGATCTAACATATACATGAGTGATGACAGGACCAGAAACTTAAAGCAGGTGAAACATTTCTTCTATTAGGAAAAGCAATGATGATATATACTGCTCAAAAAAATAAAGGGAACACAAAAATAACACATCCTAGATCTGAATGAATTAAATATTCTTCTGGAATACTTTGTTCTTTACATAGTTGAATGTGCTGACAACAAAATTACAAAAAAATACAAAAATGGAAATCAAATTTTTCAACCCATGGAGGTCTGGATTTGGAGTCACACTCAAAATTAAAAACACACTACAGGCTGATCCAACTTTGATGTAATGTCCTTAAAACAAGTCAAAAAGAGTCTCAGTAGTGTGTGTGGCCTCCACGTGCCTGTATGACCTCCATACAATGCCTGTGCATGCTCCTGATGAGGTGGCGGATGGTCTCCTGAGGGATCTCCTCCCAGACCTGTACTAAAGCATCTGCCAACTCCTGGGCAGTCTGTGGTTCAACGTGATGGTGGTGGATGGAGCGAGACATGATGTCCCAGATGTGCTCAATTGGATTCAGGTCTGAGGAATAGGCGGGCCAGTCCATAGCATAAATGCCTTCATCTTGCAGGAACTGCTGACACACTCCAGCCACATGAGGTCTAGCATTGTCTTGCACTAGGAGAAACCCAGGGCCAACTGCACCAGCATATGGTCTCACAAGGGGATCTGAGGATCTCATCTCGGTACCTAATGGCAGTCAGGCTACCTCTGGCGAGCACATGAAGGGCTGTGCGGCCCCCCCAACCATTACTGACCCTCTGCCAAACCGGTCATGCTGGAGGATGTTGCAGGCAGCAGAACGTTCTCCACAGCGTCTCCAGACTCTGTCACGTCTGTCACATGTGCTCAGTGTGAACCTGCTTTCATCTGTGAAGAGCACAGGGCACCAGTGGCGAATTTGTCAAGCTTGGTGTTCTCTGGTAAATGCCAAACGTCCTGCACGGTGTTGGGCTGTAAGCTTAACCCCCACCTTTGGACATCGAGCCCTCATGGAGTCTGTTTCTGACCGTTTGAGCAGACACATGCACATTTGTGGCCTGCTGTAAGTTATTTTGCAGGGCTTGGCAGTGCTCTGTCACGTATTCATCCGCTTATATATATGTGGTTAATGACATTTACTGTCCACACAGGAAAAGTTGTGCAGAGCAGCAACCTAATCCACAGAAGGGTTACTGCTGAGTAGCATTTATGCAAATGAAACCTGGTAACTGACTTTGGGGTCAAAGGCCGGTTACATCCTATCATAATTAAAGGAGGGGTATTTAGGCCCAGTTCTCATCCTACTCAGTGCCCTGTCGTGGTTTCCCTAGTGGTTGTCCGAGAGCACGTTCCTGTTATTAGTTTTCTACCTGGTTTTTGAATTTGGCTTTGTTTATTGACTTCTCTATATTCTGGTATCCTGACTCCTTGCTTTCCTCATCGCTGCGTCCCTTTCTGTGTTCCCTGACCTCGGCTAGTATTTTTGACTATTCTATGTACATTAAATCCGTCCATTCTAAGGACCGGTAATACGTTACTTATTTGTCATCCGTGCTATACAGTTCTACGTGCTGGATCAAACCGTTATCCTGACATTATGACAGGGACATAGATCCTGTAGAACTGTGTCAGCACATAGCTGCTTGCAAGAGGAAATTAGAGGAGAATGGTCACCGCATGGATCAATTCGCTCAGGCTTTCAGTATGCTTCTCACTAGAACGGCGCATCTGCAGCCTGCACCGTCTCCTCCTATAGCACCTCTACCCTGTGTACCTCCACCCACTGTTAATAGGACTCCTAGCATCTCCTTATCGCCATCCCTACAGTTTGATCGCAATATCCAGGAATGCAGGGGTTTTCTTAATCAGGTGGAGTACCATTTTGAGGCCTCACCAGGGTCGTTCCCCATGGACAGAGCAAAAATTGGTTATCTAATGAATCAATTAAAGGGAAAGGCCCTTGCCTGAGCTAATCCGTTGTGGGAGAGTAATTGGAGCATAGCTCAAAATTACCAAGAATTTCTTGCCGAATTCAAGCTCACGTTTGAGCCATTGGATAGAGAGGATGATGCCTCCACTGCCCTAATGCACATCAGACAAGGTAACCGGTCTTTCTCGGATTATGCTATTGAATTCCGTACCTTAGCTTCCGAGGTAGACTGGACTAACAATAGGTTAAGCTCAGCATTCAAAAAGGGTCTCTCAGAGACTATACTAGATGAGATAGCCGCTAAAGAATTACCTAAGAGTCTTAACAAATTTTATTACGTTTGTCATGCATATTGATAATAGGTTAAGACTCAGAGAAGTCACCAGAAGCAAGACCAGATGTACGGCTATGTCCCTAGCACCTCAATTCTCTAAACAGGTTTTGTCTAACCTCCCTGTACAGTCCGAACCCGAACCTATGCAGTTGGAGGTCACTAGACTGTCGGAGGCCGAAAAACAGTATAGGAGAAGGGAGGGGTTAAGCCTATATTTCGGTAGAAAGGGACATATGATAACTAATTGCCCAGTGCGTCCGGAAAACTTCCGCACCTAAGAACCTTAAGGGGACAGATCTTAGGTGTGATGGAGTTGTCCTCTAACAAAAACAAAAGTAGATTCCTCCTTGAGGTATCTATTTCCCTTGATAACAAGAAGTTTTCTTGCAGTGCCCTAATGGACTCAGGTGCTGCTGGAAATTTTATTGATGTCCAGTTTATTAGGGGTAATGAGATATCGGTCAGGGAGAGACCTGCGTCGCTAGCTGTAGAGGCTATTGATGGTAGACCACTCACACAACCGCTTATAACCCACGAAACTGTCCCTATTACGATCTCTATTCAGGAGGTGTTTAACAAGGCTCAATCTGATATACTGCCTCCCCACAGAGCATATGACTGTGCCTTTAACCTGTTTCCAGGCGCTATGCCACCTATGGGGGCAGTTTATGCCTTCTCTCCCCAGGAGAGTAAAATAATGGAGGAATACATCAAAGAATCCTTGAGCAAAGGGCACATAAGAAAGTCATCCTCACCAGCTGGTGCAGGATTCTTTTTTGTTGAGAAAAAGGGTGGTGAGTTACGCCCTTGCATAGACTACAGGGCACTTAATAAAATCACTGTAAAAAATGCATACCCTATCCCACTCATTTCCGAATTGTTCGATAGACTTCAGGGAGCTAAAGTATTTACTAAGCTTGACCTTAGGAGCGCTTACAATTTGGTTAGAATTAAAGAGAATCATGAGTGGAAGACGGCATTTAATACCCGTAGTGGACACTATGAATATCTGGTAATGCCATTTGGGTTATGCAACGCCCCGGCCGTATTCCAAGACTTTATAAATTATGTACTCAGGAAATTCATTTACTCATTTGTCTTGGTTTATTTGGACGATATTTTGGTGTATTCCCCTGATCTTCAAACTCACCGCTCCCATGTGAAACAGGTTCTGCAGATGTTGTTGAAAAATAAACTTTATTGTAAATTAAAAAAGTGCATATTTGACCAGCCTGAAGTCCACTTTTTGGGTTACAACATCTCTGCATCTGGATTTCAAATGGATCCTAAAAAACTAGAGGCTGTACTACACTGGCCATTACCCTCTGGTTTAAAAGCCATTCAAAGGTTTATTGGTTTTGCCAACTGTTACAGAAGATTCATCAAGGGATTTTCTTCTGTAATAGCCCCCATCACTAATATGACTCACAAAGGGGTTAGTAGCACGGTATGGTCCAAAGAGGCTGTGAGTGCTTTTGAGACTCTTAAACAAAGATTTGCCTCTGCGGACATACTAAAACATCCCGACACCAGTAAACCTTTTATATTGGAGGTTGATGCATCCAAGACAGGGGTAGGGGCTGTTCTTTCTCAGAGGGAAAGCCAGGGAACACCATTGCATCCTTGTGGCTACTTCTCCAGAAAGATGTCTCCTGCTGAGCGCAACTACAATATTGGCAATAGAGAACTGTTGGCCATTATTCTTGCCCTCAAGGAGTGGCGACATCTTTTGGAGAGTTCCAAGGACCCCCTGTTGATCATAACCTACCACAAAAACCTGGCATATATAGGGGATAGAACAGAAGAAAGGGATCAGCGCTCTCTATCTATACAAAATACAACAGAAACAATAATAAATAAGTAAAAAGTGGCAGCACACCTAAAAAGTAGGGCTCCCTCACAGGCCTTACAACAGAAATGGTACAGAAAAAAGAAAGGAAGGCAGCGCCACTATAAACCACATAAATTAAAAGAGCACAGAATAGGCAGACTAGAATACAATATATATGATAGATACTAAGCAAAATAGAAGTCCAGAATAAATAGTCTGACTGGTAGATGAATCAAACAACGAGGTATATCCTTGTAGAGGTGAATACAGTCTTTTGTAGTGGGGGATTCTTCAGAGTGGTGTAGATGCGTCTTTGTACATCATATGAAATGAGAAAATAACAACTGATGGTATAGTATGTCCCGAAAGGGGTAGAAGCAATAAAAGAGTATATGGTCCTACTCACGTTTTCAAGAGCTATGGACTTAGCTCTAGTGTTGATAACGTACAGTGGTATAATCCCCACTTATGGGATACGTGAGGTCTTAGTATTCTTTCTTGATTAGGGAACCATATGTGGAAATAAAAGCAGGAACAACAATGGTGCTCAAAGTATAAAATGCCAGAGGTGAGAAGATAAAAAACCAAGTGGTTACTCACATTTAGTTGAACAGACTGACTGTTCAATGAATACAGCTTGAGTGGTATAATCCCCACCTAGGATTCTTGGGAGTAATATCCTCACTGGAAAGTAAAAACACTTCTGTGCCGGATAAAAGGATGGTAGTAATAAAAAAGTAAAATAATAATAGTAATAAAAAGTAAGATGGCTAACTCACAGTAAGAAAGTGGCCAAAATACCTTTATTTAAAACAATATAGTTTAAAAAACCACAACGCGTTTCGCCCTTAGGCTTTATCAAGTGGAGATCAGAAAGTACATCCTGTTACATACAGGTTTATATAGGCAGTGAACATATTAGAAAATGGCGCCAAAATGATGTCATAATTTTTTTTTTTTTTTTTTTCTCAAAAGTGCTAAATTTTATATGTGTAAGTGAGTACATACCTATATGTAAAACATGTGATAGTTTAAAATTAAAAACGAGGTTTTAAACTCACAATACCTTACATATTCTATTTAGATACAACAGTCACATGATCGGTGGCCATTTTTTTTTTTTTTTTAAAGTGCTAAACTTTATATGTATCAGTGAATACAAACCAATATTGGAGACATGTGATAGTCTAAAATTTAAATTAAAAACAAGGTTTTATACTCACAATACCTTGCATATTATTTAAATAGAACAGTCACGTATATAAGTCACATTGTATAAATATGTACTTCATGCACAAAATAATTATAAAAGATAATAAAATATAAGAAATATATTATAAAAAATTAATTATAAAAATTATAAAAAATTATAAAAAATTAAACAGGTCGAACTCTACATTAAGACCTTCGGGGGTAAGGGTTTTTAAAAGGAACACCCAGTGCATTTCTTTTTGTCCCAGTAATTTTTTGAGGTCACCTCCCCTCCAGGGTAATTTACATCTTTGGATCCCAGTACATTTTAAAAATTTAGGGTCTTTGTTGTGTTGGATAAAATGCTTTGAAACAGAGTGATTAGGGTAGCCTTTGATAATATTTCTACAATGTTCTGCTAACCTTATTTTTAAGCATCGTGTGGTCATACCCACATACTGGAGGCCACATGGGCACTCCAATAGGTATACAACATTCTTAGTAGTGCAACATATTAAGTCTTTAATAGGGTATGTAATACCGGTTTTGTTTGAGGTGAATTGTGTTGTCTTTGATGTGCTGTTTTGGTCAGTGGATCTGCAGACAATGCATCTGTTGCATTTGAAAAAACCTTTAGAATTTGATAAAAATGATGGATTGCTTGTATTGGCTTTTTTTGTATAATTTTTAGTAAGCATTGTCTTTAGGTTTGGGGCCCCTCTAAAAATGATATGGGGTTTATCTGGGATGAGTGTCTTTAAAATTTCGTCTTGTTTTAAAATGTGCCAGTGTTTTTGAATAGTTTTTTTCACAATTTTATTCTTATTGTCAAAGTTAAAGATGATCGGCATGGATGGTGGGTCTTTATTTTTATTCGTATTATATTCTAAAAGCTCGAGTCTTTCTTTTTGTTTCACTGCTTTGAGGGATTCTTCTAGCTTTTCTTTTGGGTAATTTTTACTGATAAATTGAGCTTCTAGTGTTCTAGCTTGTTCGTCAAAATCTGTATTAAGGGAACAGTTCCTGCGAAGACGTAGGAACTGACCTTTAGGGACCCCATCTAACCATGGTTGGTAGTGGCAGCTTGATCTGTCAATGACTGTGTTGGTGCACACTTTTTAAAAAAAAGTTCTAGTGTTAATATTCCCATCCTGGATAAAAATTTGGATGTCTAAAAAATTTATTAAATCTTTGCTGTGTTCTGATGTTAAAATGATGCCACTATTGTTGTTGTTTAGATGATTTAAAAAAAGTTTAAGTGAGGTTTCAGGACCTTTCCAGATAAAAAACAAATCGTCTATGTATCTAAAATAGGATACTAGGTTTGCTTTCCAGGGGTGATCTCCCCAGATTGCTTTAGACTCCCAATTGTCCATAAAAAGATTGGCATAACTTGGTGCAAACCTAGTACCCATAGCTGTGCCTTGTCTTTGAATGTAAAAAGTGTCTAAAAACCAAAAATAGTTATTTGTTAAAATAATTTTTATCCCTTCTAAGAGAAAATTAATTTGTTTTTCTGGAATTTTATTATCCGTTTTTAATCTATTTAAAACTGCTTCACACCCTAATTCGTGAGGGATTATGGTGTACAAAGACTAGACATCACATGGAATCTTTTAAGTATGACCTCATAAGTCTGACTGATGGTTGTAATAAAATGTCAATATACTCTGATAAGTTTGATAAAACAGAATTGATCCCGGAGACAATAGGTCTACCTGGTGGATTGGTCTCATTCTTGTGTATTTTTAGTAAAAACTGGAATTTTTGGATGAGGTATATTTAAATAGGCAAATTCTTTTTTGTTGAGGATATGGGAATTTAAGCCTTTGGTTAAAAGTGATATAAGGGAGTTTTGGATGGTATGGTTTGGGTCTGATAGTAGCTTGTCATATACTTTGGGGTCATTAAGCTGTCTAAATGCTTCTTTGATGTACATTTCTTGTGAGAGTATAACTAGGCCGCCCCCTTTATCGGCTGGTTTGATGACTATTGTGTCATCTTTTTTAAGATCTATGAGAGCTTTTCTTTCTTGAAAGGTTAAGTTATATTGGTTATATTTATGATATTTGTGGGGTTTTTTTTGGAGGTATTAATTTTTTCTAAGTCTTGCTTTACCAAATTCTCAAAAACTTCTATCGGGCCAGATTTGAAACTTGATGGGTAAAAATTAGAGTTATTCTTAAGGGTGGTGTTTTTCACTGGTATCTCGTCATTAATACATGGAGGTGTGGGGGAATAGTTGGTCTGTCCCTGTTTAATAGATTGATTCTCAATTCTGCTGCTAAAAAATCTTTTTAGTGTAGCTTTCCTAACAAACTTATTTAAATCTAAAAAGGCTTGGAATGGTTGATAGGGATTGGTAGGTGCAAATTTGAGGCCCTTAGTTAAAACCGATATTTGGGTAGTAGTTAGAAATTTTTGGGAAAGGTTAAAAATTCCATGAGGGTTGTCTGTATTAGTTAGTGTCTCTCTAGTCTTTCTCTTTTGAAATCTTCTGCCACTTCTCCTTCCTCTAGGCTTAGATTTCTCTTTTTTGTTCTGGGTAGGTAAGGTGTGGCAGTAAGTGGATTTGGGCCTAGTTCTAAAAAATGATCCTCAGTGTCTGTGTCCAAATCTGTAGATAACACTTGGTATCTGTTAGGATGGTGTGTGGAGGGTAGGTGAGGGGGTGTGCTGGGATGGGTGTGTTTGAATGTATGTCTGAATCTTTGAGGTCTGGGTGTGAGATCAGGTCTTTGTGGGATAGTCATGAGTGGGACAGGTTTGGTGGGCCTGGGTTTAGGATAGTTGGAATAGGAAAAAAAAAAAAAAAAATGGCCACCGATCATGTGACTGTTGTATCTAAATAAAATATTTAAGGTATTGTGAGTTTAAAACCTCGTTTTTAATTTTAAACTATCACATGTTTTACATATAGGTATGTACTCACTTACACATATAAAATTTAGCACTTTTGAGAAAAAAAAAAAAATTTAAAAAAATTATGACATCATTTTGGCGCCATTTTCTAATATGTTCACTGCCTATATAAACCTGTATGTAACAGGATGTACTTTCTGATCTCCACTTGATAAAGCCTAAGGGCGAAACGCGTTGTGGTTTTTTAAACTATATTGTTTTAAATAAAGGTATTTTGGCCACTTTCTTACTGTGAGTTAGCCATCTTACTTTTTATTACTATTATTATTTTACTTTTTTATTACTACCATCCTTTTATCCGGCACAGAAGTTTTTTACTTTCCAGTGAGGATATTACTCCCAAGAATCCTAGGTGGGGATTATACCACTCAAGCTGTATTCATTGAACAGTCAGTCTGTTCAACTAAATGTGAGTAACCACTTGGTTTTTTATCTTCTCACCTCTGGCATTTTATACTTTGAGCACCATTGTTGTTCCTGCTTTTATTTCCACATATGGTCCCCTAATCAAGAAAGAATACTAAGACCTCACGTATCCCATAAGTGGGGATTATACCACTGTACGTTATCAACACTAGAGCTAAGTCCATAGCTCTTGAAAACGTGAGTAGGACCATATACTCTTTTATTGCTTCTACCCCTTTCGGGACATACTATACCATCAGTTGTTATTTTCTCATTTCATATGATGTACAAAGACGCATCTACACCACTCTGAAGAATCCCCCACTACAAAAGACTGTATTCACCTCTACAAGGATATACCTCTTTGTTTGATTCATCTACCAGTCAGACTATTTATTCTGGACTTATATCTATCATATATATTGTATTCTAGTCTGCCTATTCTGTGCTCTTTTAATTTATGTGGTTTATAGTGGCGCTGCCTTCCTTTCTTTTTTCTGTACCATTTCTGTTGTAAGGCCTGTGAGGGAGCCCTACTTTTTAGGTGTGCTGCCACTTTTTACTTATTTATTATTGTTTCTGTTGTATTTTGTATAGATAGAGAGCGCTGATCCCTTTCTTCTGTTCTATACTCCTACAATCCCTCTGGAGAGAGCTGCCCTCTATACTATCCCTGCACCATGTCCATATTTGATTTTAGGAACAACCACATTATTGACATTAACAATGTTTTTAATACTGAAGATATACTACCCACTCCCACTATAATAGAGACATATAATCAACAGGAATTATTTATATCACTCGAAAAAGTTTTAACATCTGAGATAAAACTCAAATGGGAGATAGCCACTCTAAAAAAATATATAGAAGAACAAATAACCCCCAGAGGCCTTAGATTTTTCAAACTCCCAACCTCTGACCAAGATGACTATGAGTTCATGCAAGAGTGGAACAACAAGCTCGAGTCATGCACTTTCGGTCTTATGGAAACTTTAATTCTAAAAAAGAGTAAAAAATTATCATTATTAGACGCTGAAATAAAAAAACTTCAGGACAAACTTTTACCATTCACAGAGACACAAGTATTCAAACAAAATTCTATTATCATTCAAAACAAAATAGAAAAAGTAGAGATGGACACTAAACACATTAAAGTAAAAAAATATATCAGAGATAAACATGACTACACAAAGAACCAAGTAAGGACTTACCACCTCAACAATAAGTCCAAATACACATCTCAGACCTTCAATCACCCCTCCACCATCCCTAACCAACAAGATCCCAGAAGACCTATTGTCTCCCACACTCGCCATCACTCCTATTATTCAGATTATCCTCCTCATGCGCCTACACATTACCCCAGCAGACCCCACCCACGCTACCTCCATCACAGACAACCACCTCACGTCCCCTACCACCAAAGGCACCACAACTACCACCAACCACCACCACAAAAGTATCACAGCTCTTCCCACCACATCTCACCCCCAACCATTTCACCTTCCTATTCCAACTATCCTAAACCCAGGCCCACCAAACCTGTCCCACTCATGACTATCCCACAAAGACCTGATCTCACACCCAGACCTCAAAGATTCAGACATACATTCAAACACACCCATCCCAGCACACCCCCTCACCTACCCTCCACACACCATCCTAACAGATACCAAGTGTTATCTACAGATTTGGACACAGACACTGAGGATCATTTTTTAGAACTAGGCCCAAATCCACTTACTGCCACACCTTACCTACCCAGAACAAAAAAGAGAAATCTAAGCCTAGAGGAAGGAGAAGTGGCAGAAGATTTCAAAAGAGAAAGACTAGAGAGACACTAACTAATACAGACAACCCTCATGGAATTTTTAACCTTTCCCAAAAATTTTAACTACTACCCAAATATCGGTTTTAACTAAGGGCCTCAAATTTGCACCTACCAATCCCTATCAACCATTCCAAGCCTTTTTAGATTTAAATAAGTTTGTTAGGAAAGCTACACTAAAAAGATTTTTTAGCAGCAGAATTGAGAATCAATCTATTAACCAGGGACAGACCAACTATTCCCCCACACCTCCATGTATTAATGACGAGATACCAGTGAAAAACACCACCCTTAAGAATAACTCTAATTTTTACCCATCAAGTTTCAAATCTGGCCCAATAGAAGTTTTTGAGAATTTGGTAAAGCAAGACTTAGAAAAAATTAATACCTCCAAAAAAAACAACCACAAATATCATAAATATAACCAATATAACTTAACCTTCCAAGAAAGGAAAGCTCTCACAGATCTTAAAAAAGATGACACAATAGTCATCAAACAAGCCGATAAAGGGGGCGGCCTAGTTATACTCTCACAAGAAATGTACATCAAAGAAGCATTTAGACAGCTTAATGACCCCAAAGTATATGACAAGCTACTATCAGACCCAACCCATACCATCCAAAACTCCCTTATATCATTTTTAACCAAAGGCTTAAATTCCAATATCCTCAACAAAAAAGAATTTGCTTATTTAAATATACCTCATCCAAAAATTCCAGTCATATACTTTTTACCAAAGATACACAAGAATGAGACCAATCCACCAGGTAGACCTATTGTCTCCGGGATCAATTCTGTTTTATCAAACTTATCAGAGTATATTGACATTTTATTACAACCATCAGTCAGACTTATGAGGTCATACTTAAAAGATTCCATGTCTCTCTTACGTTTTTTAGAACATTTTACCTGGCATCCAGATTTTATTCTAGTCACTTGTGATGTCCAGTCTTTGTACACCATAATCCCCCACGAATTAGGGTGTGAAGCAGTTTTAAATAGATTAAAAACGGATAATAAAATTCCAGAAAAACAAATTAATTTTATCTTAGAAGGGATAAAAATGATTTTAACAAATAACTATTTTTGGTTTTTAGACACTTTTTACATTCAAAGACAAGGCACAGCTATGGGTACTAGGTTTGCACCAAGTTATGCCAATCTTTTTATGGACAATTGGGAGTCTAAAGCAATCTGGGGAGATCACCCCTGGAAAGCAAACCTAGTATCCTATTTTAGATACATAGACGATTTGTTTTTTATCTGGAAAGGTCCTGAAACCTCACTTAAACTTTTTTAAATCATCTAAACAACAACAATAGTGGCATCATTTTAACATCAGAACACAGCAAAGATTTAATAAATTTTTTAGACATCCAAATTTTTATCCAGGATGGGAATATTAACACTAGAACTTTTTTTAAAAAGTGTGCACCAACACAGTCATTGACAGATCAAGCTGCCACTACCAACCATGGTTAGATGGGGTCCCTAAAGGTCAGTTCCTACGTCTTCGCAGGAACTGTTCCCTTAATACAGATTTTGACGAACAAGCTAGGACACTAGAAGCTCAATTTATCAGCAAAAATTACCCAAAAGAAAAGCTAGAAGAATCCCTCAAAGCAGTGAAACAAAAAGAAAGACTCGAGCTTTTAGAATATAATACGAATAAAAATAAAGACCCACCATCCATACCGATCATCTTTAACTTTGACAATAAGAATAAAATTGTGAAAAAAACTATTCAAAAACACTGGCACATTCTAAAACAAGATGAAATTTTAAAGACACTCATCCCAGATAAACCCCATATCATTTTTAGAGGGGCCCCAAACCTAAAGACAATGCTTACTAAAAATTATACAAAAAAAGCCAATACAAGCAATCCATCATTTTTATCAAATTCTAAAGGTTTTTTCAAATGCAACAGATGCATTGTCTGCAGATCCACTGACCAAAACAGCACATCAAAGACAACACAATTCACCTCAAACAAAACCGGTATTACATACCCTATTAAAGACTTAATATGTTGCACTACTAAGAATGTTGTATACCTATTGGAGTGCCCATGTGGCCTCCAGTATGTGGGTATGACCACACGATGCTTAAAAATAAGGTTAGCAGAACATTGTAGAAATATTATCAAAGGCTACCCTAATCACTCTGTTTCAAAGCATTTTATCCAACACAACAAAGACCCTAAATTTTTAAAATGTACTGGGATCCAAAGATGTAAATTACCCTGGAGGGGAGGTGACCTCAAAAAATTACTGGGACAAAAAGAAATGCACTGGGTGTTCCTTTTAAAAACCCTTACCCCCGAAGGTCTTAATGTAGAGTTCGACCTGTTTAATTTTTTATAATTTTTTATAATTTTTATAATTAATTTTTTATAATATATTTTTTATATTTTATTATCTTTTATAATTATTTTGTGCATGAAGTACATATTTATACAATGTGACTTATATACATGACTGTTCTATTTAAATAATATGCAAGGTATTGTGAGTATAAAACCTTGTTTTTAATTTAAATTTTAGACTATCACATGTCTCCAATATAGGTTTGTATTCACTGATACATATAAAGTTTAGCACTTTAAAAAAAAAAAAAAATGGCCACCGATCATGTGACTGTTGTATCTAAATAGAATATGTAAGGTATTGTGAGTTTAAAACCTCGTTTTTAATTTTAAACTATCACATGTTTTACATATAGGTATGTACTCACTTACACATATAAAATGTAGCACTTTTGAAAAAAAAAAAAAATTATGACATCATTTTGGCGCCATTTTCTAATATGTTCACTGCCTATATAAACCTGTATGTAACAGGATGTACTTTCTGATCTCCACTTGATAAAGCCTAAGGGCGAAACGCGTTGTGGTTTTTTAAACTATATTGTTTTAAATAAAGGTATTTTGGCCACTTTCTTACTGTGAGTTAGCCATCTTACTTTTTATTACTATTATTATTTTACTTTTTTATTACTACCATCCTTTTATCCGGCACAGAAGTGTTTTTACTTTCCAGTGAGGATATTACTCCCAAGAATCCTAGGTGGGGATTATACCACTCAAGCTGTATTCATTGAACAGTCAGTCTGTTCAACTAAATGTGAGTAACCACTTGGTTTTTTATCTTCTCACCTCTGGCATTTTATACTTTGAGCACCATTGTTGTTCCTGCTTTTATTTCCACATATGGTCCCCTAATCAAGAAAGAATACTAAGACCTCATGTATCCCATAAGTGGGGATTATACCACTGTACGTTATCAACACTAGAGCTAAGTCCATAGCTCTTGAAAACGTGAGTAGGACCATATACTCTTTTATTGCTTCTACCCCTTTCGGGACATACTATACCACCAAAATACCATACTGTCTAATTAATCCACCCCCCCTTTAATAAATCCACGCCCTCTAATTAATCCACCCCCTTTAATTAATCCACCCCCTTTAATTAATCCAGCCCACCCTTTAACTAATCCACCCCCTTTAATTAATCCACCCCCCTCTTAAATAAATCTCCACCCCCTTTAATAAATCCACCCCCCTTTAATTAATCCACCCCCCCTTTAATTAATCCACCCCCCTTTAATTAATTCACCCCCTCTAATTAATCCAGCCCACCCTTTAATTAATTCACCCCCTCTAATTAATCCAGCCCACCCTTTAATTAATTCACCCCCTCTAATTAATCCAGCCCACCCTTTAATTAATTCACCACCCCTTTAATTAATTCACCCCCCTCTAATTAATCCAGCCTACCCTTTAATTAATTCACCACCCCTTTAATTAATTCACCTCTCTAATTAATCCAGCCCACCCTTTAATTAATTCACCACCCCTTTAATTCATCCCCCTCTAATTAATCCAGCCCACCCTTTAATTAATTCACCACCCCTTTAATTAATTTACCCCCCTCTAGTTAATCCAGCCCACCCTTTAATTAATTCACCCTCCCTTTAATTAATTCACCCCCGCCCCCTTTAATTCAGTCCCAGACATAAAATATCTACCGGTACTCACATTTCAAAGATTCCTTGCCGAGTCCGACCACTGGGTGCCTCACCGCCCGGAAATGGATCCTTCCGCTGAAGATCCGTGAAGGCAGACTGACGGCGCTGCGAAATGTCGTCATCATGTTGCGCGATGCCGCGGCCCGCAACGCTCCTCCTACAGTAGAAGAAGGAAGTCTAGCCGCAAAGGTGCAATGCTAGGGCTTATTTTCGGGGTAGGGTTTATTTTCGGGGAAACACGGTACATAAAAATATCTAAAATTCTGTGTTGTACCAATTAAAAAACACACAAGCATTGCAACTAAAGTGTAACTTGGCAAAACTGATTGCCTTTCAAATACACATGTGAATTATACCTGAAAAGTGTTAAAAAGTGAGAATCTTAAAGAAACACAGACACACACTGTCTGCAATGCCAGCATTGCACATAAGGGGTTAATGACACACCTCTCATCTACTAGCAACATAATGCACTTGGCTGTTTATAACTTTTAAAGTATGATGCATTGAAATACCCCTAAAAGGCAACAATGTGCTCTTTAACCTCACAAAATCAGTCTATTGACATAAAATCACAGTTTTGGCCTGGTTTTCAAACAACGTTTTCAGATATAATAATGGTTACTGACAGAATTTTTTGGTAAAATTTGAATTGTGATCACTTTTAAAACTGAAAACCAGCCCAAAATTAGAAACCATCTTTGATCAGTTACCAATGCTGACTTTTAGTATAGGTCTTTGTTTGAAATTACGACATAGAAACAGAAGCATAATTTGATCACATGCATTGTATCTAAAACAAATAAACATATGCATTGTATCTAAACACAAATGATAACATATCCTGATTTATTGCAAGGAATCTGCTGGTATTTAGAGGGAGGCAGTGTACTTACCATGTATCCAGGATGTAAAAACAAAGTCTTTCTGGGAGAATAATGCCGAAATACAGTAAAGACAGTTGTACCAAGCATCTATATTCTCCAGTCATGCATACACTTTACTGGTTATACACAGTGGAGAAACTACTGTCACTGCAGCAGGTGTGCTCATTCCAAAGCGTAGAAGCTGGGGGATCCATCGGGAGGCCCTTTGAAATAGGGCCACCCAATAGGCATCTCTCATCAGTGGCCCGTTCTGGCACCGCTGCCTCCTTTAGTGCACCAGATCAGGGCCCTATCAGATCAACCACTGTTCTTGAAGGAAGAAATTTCAGGTCATTATCTACCAGCTTGCTGAAAGCCACATGGGTGAGGAAAGAAGTGTGGGAGAATAAGGCGAAGAGCAGACAGAAAACTTGGAGTCTGAGAACCTCATTGGCCTCAGGCAGCACTTCCTGCAGTCAGATCGCTACAAAGCCACCAGGAGAGTGGCAACAATCCTGTATGTGTCTGTATATGTGTGTGAGTTTGTATATGTCTGTGTCTCTCAGTGTGTATCTCCATCTGTGTGTCAGTGTATGCAGTTGTGTAATTACTGCTACTAGGGCGCAATGCTTTATGTATCAGAAAAGGTCACATCTAAGCCAGCACTAATACTGGTAATGGAAGGGCTTAAACTAGAATCCTAATCATCAACTAGAAAGGACTAAAATAAAAAATTGTCCAAAGTTGAATGTTCCTCTGTGCAGGTGTAATATATATATATATGTATTTTAGTTGGAAGTTGCATCAGAAGCAAATTAATGTTTTAAAAGGAAACAGAGTATATAGACCAATTAGATGATGGTGAGATAGCTCAGTGGCCTAATGCATCATCAGTAGAATCTGTTCAATCCTTGGAGGTCACAGGTTGACTCAGCCCTTCATCCATCCAAGATAGATGAAATGAGTACCATTAAATTAGGTAATAGTAACATCCCCTCGATGTTGGGCTAAGGTAACATCCCCATGGCGTACTTGGAAACCAGAATAATAACTTTGTTACTATTACTAGCTTGTGTCACCATGTGTAATCAAAATTTCTCAATGTTACTGTTTATGGTTTATACATTTACATCAGAGACTTGATTTTAGGCTTTATTCAGTATTGCTTCTATAGGGGAATAAATCACATACAATTACTTAAAGGACCACTCTAGGCACCCAGACCACTTCAGCTTAATGAAGTGGTCTGGGTGCCAGGTCCTTCTAGGGTTAACCCATTTTTTAATAAACATAGCAGTTTCAGAGAAACTGCTATGTTTATCAATGGGTTAAGCCTTCCCCCTAATCCTCTAGTGGCTGTCTCATTGACAGCCACTAGAAGCGCTTGCGTGCTTCTCACTGTGATTTTCACAGTGAGAGCACGCAAGCGTCCATAGGAAAGCATTGTAAATGCTTTCCTATGCGACCGGCTGAATGCGCGCGCAGCTCTTGCCGCGCGTGCGCATTCAGCCGAATGGGCGGAGAGGAGGAGGATCGGAAGAGGAGAGCTCCCCGCCCAGCGCTGGAAAAGTTACGTTTTTAACCCTTTCCCCTTTCCAG
>OW240917.1:214805920-214831609 GCA_933207985.1 Pelobates cultripes
AGGATGTGTTGGTTAGTACACTTAGTAATAATCAGCTTAAATAGCAAATGTAAACTTAAGCAAATCAATATACTAGGCCAGGTAAATGTGAGGATGGTTACTCATAGAGCTGTCCAGAAACATTTTGGTAAGGTTTACTATATTGATGGTAATGACGATAAAGATGCAGCATACCCACAGCAAGAGGTTTAGTCACTGGTATAGGTTTTTTGGTGAAGCTGACATTAATATCATCATGCTCCCATGAGGACAAATGTAGTTATCTGTGCTGGAAACATTTGTGGCGAATCAACCATCATACAGGTGAGTGTGCAGGGACACAACAGGAATGAGAGAAAAAAGAATGATAAATGTTGCAATGACAACATAAAAT
This sequence comes from Pelobates cultripes, assembly GCA_933207985.1. Classification (NCBI taxonomy): domain Eukaryota; kingdom Metazoa; phylum Chordata; class Amphibia; order Anura; family Pelobatidae; genus Pelobates; species Pelobates cultripes. The sequence goes on from OW240917.1 coordinate 214,806,294, forward strand.
GGGATTATGTTGAGAATGACTGAAGTCTCTGGGCCAGGGCTTTTGCTTCAAGGTGCCCTTTTTTACTCTGCTTGCTGGACTGTCAGCTGTCAACACTGTGGTTTGCGTTATGACGATCACGTCAGTGAGTGGGCAAGGGTTTTATTCTTCAACAGCTTCTTTACTAGCACAACATCTCCTGGCTTAAATGTGTGTGTATGTTCACTTGTAGGTGCCATTCAATGTTTCAGCCAAGTGCAGAACATTGTCATCCTGAATAGCAAAAAGCATATATACGCAAAAACAAAAAAACAGGAAAAAGAACACTCAACACCACTATACTATACTGACTAGAAAGCTGCAGAGTAAAAGGCAAATAAAAGTATCTACTTACCCCAGTGCAGATTCCCCTTGTCTGACACCAAGAAATTGTAGGTGCTTCTCTTCACAGGGACTTCCCAATCACATCTGATCAGCTAAACAGGACACTGGGATGTTGATCTGGCACAGACATATGTGTATGGTTAAACTATGTTCTAGTTTAGTAGAAGTACGTTCATCTTCTATATAATGCAAACCAATACATTTAGATATTTAGGTTCCAGAATCATACACAGTCTGTATCCACTACATTTCCCAGTAAGCAGCACTACAGGTGAGGGATAAATAATGAACCACACCTAACTTTGATTAAAGTAATATGATCAGAGCAAGGTAACAGAGAGATATGTACGTAAGTAGGAAGTTACACTTACAAACATTTGCTAAGCCAATATTCACACCATGGATCTAACATATACATGAGTGATGACAGGACCAGAAACTTAAAGCAGGTGAAACATTTCTTCTATTAGGAAAAGCAATGATGATATATACTGCTCAAAAAAATAAAGGGAACACAAAAATAACACATCCTAGATCTGAATGAATTAAATATTCTTCTGGAATACTTTGTTCTTTACATAGTTGAATGTGCTGACAACAAAATTACAAAAAAATACAAAAATGGAAATCAAATTTTTCAACCCATGGAGGTCTGGATTTGGAGTCACACTCAAAATTAAAAACACACTACAGGCTGATCCAACTTTGATGTAATGTCCTTAAAACAAGTCAAAAAGAGTCTCAGTAGTGTGTGTGGCCTCCACGTGCCTGTATGACCTCCATACAATGCCTGTGCATGCTCCTGATGAGGTGGCGGATGGTCTCCTGAGGGATCTCCTCCCAGACCTGTACTAAAGCATCTGCCAACTCCTGGGCAGTCTGTGGTTCAACGTGATGGTGGTGGATGGAGCGAGACATGATGTCCCAGATGTGCTCAATTGGATTCAGGTCTGAGGAATAGGCGGGCCAGTCCATAGCATAAATGCCTTCATCTTGCAGGAACTGCTGACACACTCCAGCCACATGAGGTCTAGCATTGTCTTGCACTAGGAGAAACCCAGGGCCAACTGCACCAGCATATGGTCTCACAAGGGGATCTGAGGATCTCATCTCGGTACCTAATGGCAGTCAGGCTACCTCTGGCGAGCACATGAAGGGCTGTGCGGCCCCCCCAACCATTACTGACCCTCTGCCAAACCGGTCATGCTGGAGGATGTTGCAGGCAGCAGAACGTTCTCCACAGCGTCTCCAGACTCTGTCACGTCTGTCACATGTGCTCAGTGTGAACCTGCTTTCATCTGTGAAGAGCACAGGGCACCAGTGGCGAATTTGTCAAGCTTGGTGTTCTCTGGTAAATGCCAAACGTCCTGCACGGTGTTGGGCTGTAAGCTTAACCCCCACCTTTGGACATCGAGCCCTCATGGAGTCTGTTTCTGACCGTTTGAGCAGACACATGCACATTTGTGGCCTGCTGTAAGTTATTTTGCAGGGCTTGGCAGTGCTCTGTCACGTATTCATCCGCTTATATATATGTGGTTAATGACATTTACTGTCCACACAGGAAAAGTTGTGCAGAGCAGCAACCTAATCCACAGAAGGGTTACTGCTGAGTAGCATTTATGCAAATGAAACCTGGTAACTGACTTTGGGGTCAAAGGCCGGTTACATCCTATCATAATTAAAGGAGGGGTATTTAGGCCCAGTTCTCATCCTACTCAGTGCCCTGTCGTGGTTTCCCTAGTGGTTGTCCGAGAGCACGTTCCTGTTATTAGTTTTCTACCTGGTTTTTGAATTTGGCTTTGTTTATTGACTTCTCTATATTCTGGTATCCTGACTCCTTGCTTTCCTCATCGCTGCGTCCCTTTCTGTGTTCCCTGACCTCGGCTAGTATTTTTGACTATTCTATGTACATTAAATCCGTCCATTCTAAGGACCGGTAATACGTTACTTATTTGTCATCCGTGCTATACAGTTCTACGTGCTGGATCAAACCGTTATCCTGACATTATGACAGGGACATAGATCCTGTAGAACTGTGTCAGCACATAGCTGCTTGCAAGAGGAAATTAGAGGAGAATGGTCACCGCATGGATCAATTCGCTCAGGCTTTCAGTATGCTTCTCACTAGAACGGCGCATCTGCAGCCTGCACCGTCTCCTCCTATAGCACCTCTACCCTGTGTACCTCCACCCACTGTTAATAGGACTCCTAGCATCTCCTTATCGCCATCCCTACAGTTTGATCGCAATATCCAGGAATGCAGGGGTTTTCTTAATCAGGTGGAGTACCATTTTGAGGCCTCACCAGGGTCGTTCCCCATGGACAGAGCAAAAATTGGTTATCTAATGAATCAATTAAAGGGAAAGGCCCTTGCCTGAGCTAATCCGTTGTGGGAGAGTAATTGGAGCATAGCTCAAAATTACCAAGAATTTCTTGCCGAATTCAAGCTCACGTTTGAGCCATTGGATAGAGAGGATGATGCCTCCACTGCCCTAATGCACATCAGACAAGGTAACCGGTCTTTCTCGGATTATGCTATTGAATTCCGTACCTTAGCTTCCGAGGTAGACTGGACTAACAATAGGTTAAGCTCAGCATTCAAAAAGGGTCTCTCAGAGACTATACTAGATGAGATAGCCGCTAAAGAATTACCTAAGAGTCTTAACAAATTTTATTACGTTTGTCATGCATATTGATAATAGGTTAAGACTCAGAGAAGTCACCAGAAGCAAGACCAGATGTACGGCTATGTCCCTAGCACCTCAATTCTCTAAACAGGTTTTGTCTAACCTCCCTGTACAGTCCGAACCCGAACCTATGCAGTTGGAGGTCACTAGACTGTCGGAGGCCGAAAAACAGTATAGGAGAAGGGAGGGGTTAAGCCTATATTTCGGTAGAAAGGGACATATGATAACTAATTGCCCAGTGCGTCCGGAAAACTTCCGCACCTAAGAACCTTAAGGGGACAGATCTTAGGTGTGATGGAGTTGTCCTCTAACAAAAACAAAAGTAGATTCCTCCTTGAGGTATCTATTTCCTTTGATAACAAGAAGTTTTCTTGCAGTGCCCTAATGGACTCAGGTGCTGCTGGAAATTTTATTGATGTCCAGTTTATTAGGGGTAATGAGATATCGGTCAGGGAGAGACCTGCGTCGCTAGCTGTAGAGGCTATTGATGGTAGACCACTCACACAACCGCTTATAACCCACGAAACTGTCCCTATTACGATCTCTATTCAGGAGGTGTTTAACAAGGCTCAATCTGATATACTGCCTCCCCACAGAGCATATGACTGTGCCTTTAACCTGTTTCCAGGCGCTATGCCACCTATGGGGGCAGTTTATGCCTTCTCTCCCCAGGAGAGTAAAATAATGGAGGAATACATCAAAGAATCCTTGAGCAAAGGGCACATAAGAAAGTCATCCTCACCAGCTGGTGCAGGATTCTTTTTTGTTGAGAAAAAGGGTGGTGAGTTACGCCCTTGCATAGACTACAGGGCACTTAATAAAATCACTGTAAAAAATGCATACCCTATCCCACTCATTTCCTAATTGTTCGATAGACTTCAGGGAGCTAAAGTATTTACTAAGCTTGACCTTAGGAGCGCTTACAATTTGGTTAGAATTAAAGAGAATCATGAGTGGAAGACGGCATTTAATACCCGTAGTGGACACTATGAATATCTGGTAATGCCATTTGGGTTATGCAATGCCCTGGCCGTATTCCAATACTTTATAAATGATGTACTCAGGGAATTCATTTACTCATTTGTCTTGGTTTATTTGGACGATATTTTGGTGTATTCCCCTGATCTTCAAACTCACCACTCCCATGTGAAACAGGTTCTGCAGATGTTGTTGAAAAATAAACTTTATTGTAAATTAGAAAAGTGCATATTTGACCAGCCTGAAGTCCACTTTTGGGTTACAACATCTCTGCATCGGGATTTCAAATGGATCCTAAAAAACTAGAGGCTGTACTACACTGGCCATTACCCTCTGGTTTAAAAGCCATTCAAAGGTTTATTGGTTTTGCCAACTATTACAGAAGGTTCATCAAGGGATTTTCTTCTGTAATAGCCCCAATCACAAATATGACTCGCAAAGGGGTTAGTAGCACGGTATGGTCCAAAGAGGCTGTGAGTGCTTTTGAGACTCTTAAACAAAGATTTGCCTCTGCGGACATACTAAAACATCCCGACACCAGTAAACCTTTTATATTGGAGGTTGATGCATCCAAGACAGGGGTAGGGGCTGTTCTTTCTCAGAGGGAAAGCCAGGGAACACCATTGCATCCTTGTGGCTACTTCTCCAGAAAGATGTCTCCTGCTGAGCGCAACTACAATATTGGCAATAGAGAACTGTTGGCCATTATTCTTGCCCTCAAGGAGTGGCGACATCTTTTGGAGAGTTCCAAGGACCCCCTGTTGATCATAACCTACCACAAAAACCTGGCATATATAGGGGATAGAACAGAAGAAAGGGATCAGCGCTCTCTATCTATACAAAATACAACAGAAACAATAATAAATAAGTAAAAAGTGGCAGCACACCTAAAAAGTAGGGCTCCCTCACAGGCCTTACAACAGAAATGGTACAGAAAAAAGAAAGGAAGGCAGCGCCACTATAAACCACATAAATTAAAAGAGCACAGAATAGGCAGACCAGAATACAATATATATGATAGATACTAAGCAAAATAGAAGTCCAGAATAAATAGTCTGACTGGTAGATGAATCAAACAACGAGGTATATCCTTGTAGAGGTGAATACAGTCTTTTGTAGTGGGGGATTCTTCAGAGTGGTGTAGATGCGTCTTTGTACATCATATGAAATGAGAAAATAACAACTGATGGTATAGTATGTCCCGAAAGGGGTAGAAGCAATAAAAGAGTATATGGTCCTACTCACGTTTTCAAGAGCTATGGACTTAGCTCTAGTGTTGATAACGTACAGTGGTATAATCCCCACTTATGGGATACGTGAGGTCTTAGTATTCTTTCTTGATTAGGGGACCATATGTGGAAATAAAAGCAGGAACAACAATGGTGCTCAAAGTATAAAATGCCAGAGGTGAGAAGATAAAAACCAAGTGGTTACTCACATTTAGTTGAACAGACTGACTGTTCAATGAATACAGCTTGAGTGGTATAATCCCCACCTAGGATTCTTGGGAGTAATATCCTCACTGGAAAGTAAAAACACTTCTGTGCCGGATAAAAGGATGGTAGTAATAAAAAAGTAAAATAATAATAGTAATAAAAAGTAAGATGGCTAACTCACAGTAAGAAAGTGGCCAAAATACCTTTATTTAAAACAATATAGTTTAAAAAACCACAACGCGTTTCGCCCTTAGGCTTTATCAAGTGGAGATCAGAAAGTACATCCTGTTACATACAGGTTTATATAGGCAGTGAACATATTAGAAAATGGCGCCAAAATGATGTCATAATTTTTTTCTTTTTTTTTTTCCTCAAAAGTGCTAAATTTTATATGTGTAAGTGAGTACATACCTATATGTAAAACATGTGATAGTTTAAAATTAAAAACGAGGTTTTAAACTCACAATACCTTACATATTCTATTTAGATACAACAGTCACATGATCGGTGGCCATTTTTTTTTTTTTTTTCAAAAGTGCTAAACTTTATATGTATCAGTGAATACAAACCTATATTGGAGACATGTGATAGTCTAAAATTTAAATTAAAAACAAGGTTTTATACTCACAATACCTTGCATATTATTTAAATAGAACAGTCACGTATATAAGTCACATTGTATAAATATGTACTTCATGCACAAAATAATTATAGAAGATAATAAAATATAAGAAATATATTATAAAAAATTAATTATAAAAAATTATAAAAAATTATAAAAAATTATAAAAAATTAAACAGGTCGAACTCTACATTAAGACCTTCGGGGGTAAGGGTTTTTAAAAGGAACACCCAGTGCATTTCTTTTTGTCCCAGTAATTTTTTGAGGTCACCTCCCCTCCAGGGTAATTTACATCTTTGGATCCCAGTACATTTTAAAAATTTAGGGTCTTTGTTGTGTTGGATAAAATGCTTTGAAACAGAGTGATTAGGGTAGCCTTTGATAATATTTCTACAATGTTCTGCTAACCTTATTTTTAAGCATCGTGTGGTCATACCCACATACTGGAGGCCACATGGGCACTCCAATAGGTATACAACATTCTTAGTAGTGCAACATATTAAGTCTTTAATAGGGTATGTAATACCGGTTTTGTTTGAGGTGAATTGTGTTGTCTTTGATGTGCTGTTTTGGTCAGTGGATCTGCAGACAATGCATCTGTTGCATTTGAAAAAACCTTTAGAATTTGATAAAAATGATGGATTGCTTGTATTGGCTTTTTTTGTATAATTTTTAGTAAGCATTGTCTTTAGGTTTGGGGCCCCTCTAAAAATGATATGGGGTTTATCTGGGATGAGTGTCTTTAAAATTTCGTCTTGTTTTAAAATGTGCCAGTGTTTTTTGAATTTTTTTCACAATTTTATTCTTATTGTCAAAGTTAAAGATGATCGGTATGGATGGTGGGTCTTTATTTTTATTCGTATTATATTCTAAAAGCTCGAGTCTTTCTTTTTGTTTCACTGCTTTGAGGGATTCTTCTAGCTTTTCTTTTGGGTAATTTTTACTGATAAATTGAGCTTCTAGTGTTCTAGCTTGTTCGTCAAAATCTGTATTAAGGGAACAGTTCCTGCGAAGACGTAGGAACTGACCTTTAGGGACCCCATCTAACCATGGTTGGTAGTGGCAGCTTGATCTGTCAATGACTGTGTTGGTGCACACTTTTTTTTAAAAAAGTTCTAGTGTTAATATTCCCATCCTGGATAAAAATTTGGATGTCTAAAAAACTTATTAAATCTTTGCTGTGTTCTGATGTTAAAATGATGCCACTATTGTTGTTGTTTAGATGATTTAAAAAAAGTTTAAGTGAGGTTTCAGGACCTTTCCAGATAAAAAACAAATCGTCTATGTATCTAAAATAGGATACTAGGTTTGCTTTCCAGGGGTGATCTCCCCAGATTGCTTTAGACTCCTAATTGTCCATAAAAAGATTGGCATAACTTGGTGCAAACCTAGTACCCATAGCTGTGCCTTGTCTTTGAATGTAAAAAGTGTCTAAAAACCAAAAATAGTTATTTGTTAAAATAATTTTTATCCCTTCTAAGATAAAATTAATTTGTTTTTCTGGAATTTTATTATCCGTTTTTAATCTATTTAAAACTGCTTCACACCCTAATTCGTGGGGGATTATGGTGTACAAAGACTGGACATCACAAGTGACTAGAATAAAATCTGGATGCCAGGTAAAATGTTCTAAAAAACGTAAGAGAGACATGGAATCTTGTAAGTATGACCTCATAAGTCTGACTGATGGTTGTAATAAAATGTCAATATACTCTGATAAGTTTGATAAAACAGAATTGATCCCGGAGACAATAGGTCTACCTGGTGGATTGGTCTCATTCTTGTGTATCTTTGGTAAAAAGTATATGACTGGAATTTTTGGATGAGGTATATTTAAATAAGCAAATTCTTTTTTGTTGAGGATATTGGAATTTAAGCCTTTGGTTAAAAATGATATAAGGGAGTTTTGGATGGTATGGGTTGGGTCTGATAGTAGCTTGTCATATACTTTGGGGTCATTAAGCTGTCTAAATGCTTCTTTGATGTACATTTCTTGTGAGAGTATAACTAGGCTGCCCCCTTTATCGGCTGGTTTGATGACTATTGTGTCATCTTTTTTAAGATCTGTGAGAGCTTTCCTTTCTTGGAAGGTTAAGTTATATTGGTTATATTTATGATATTTGTGGTTGTTTTTTTTGGAGGTATTAATTTTTTCTAAGTCTTGCTTTACCAAATTCTCAAAAACTTCTATCGGGCCAGATTTGAAACTTGATGGGTAAAAATTAGAATTATTCTTAAGGGTGGTGTTTTTCACTGGTATCTCGTCATTAATACATGGAGGTGTGGGGGAATAGTTGGTCTGTCCCTGGTTAATAGATTGATTCTCAATTCTGCTGCTAAAAAATCTTTTTAGTGTAGCTTTCCTAACAAACTTATTTAAATCTAAAAAGGCTTGGAATGGTTGATAGGGATTGGTAGGTGCAAATCTGAGGCCCTTAGTTAAAACCGATATTTGGGTAGTAGTTAAAATTTTATGGGAAAGGTTAAAAATTCCATGGGGGTTGTCTGTATTAGTTAGTGTCTCTCTAGTCTTTCTCTTTTGAAATCTTCTGCCACTTCTCCTTCCTCTAGGCTTAGATTTCTCTTTTTTGTTCTGGGTAGGTAAGGTGTGGCAGTAAGTGGATTTGGGCCTAGTTCTAAAAAATGATCCTCAGTGTCTGTGTCCAAATCTGTAGATAACACTTGGTATCTGTTAGGATGGTGTGTGGAGGGTAGGTGAGGGGTGTGCTGGGATGGGTGTGTTTGAATGTATGTCTGAATCTTTGAGGTCTGGGTGTGAGATCAGGTCTTTGTGGGATAGTCATGAGTGGGACAGGTTTGGTGGGCCTGGGTTTAGGATAGTTGGAATAGGAGGGTGAAATGGTTGGGGGTGAGATGTGTTGGGAAGAGCTGTGATACTTCTGTGGTGGTGGTTGGTGGTAGTTGTGGTGCCTTTGGTGGTAGGGGACGTGAGGAGGTTGTCTGTGATGGATGTAGCGTGGGTGGGGTCTGCTGGGGTAATGTGTAGGCGCATGAGGAGGATAATCTGAATAATAGGAGTGATGGCGAGTGTGGGAGACAATAGGTCTTCTGGGATCTGGTTGGTTAGGGATGGTGGAGGGGTGATTGAAGGTCTGAATATGTAAGGTATTGTGAGTTTAAAACCTCGTTTTTAATTTTAAACTATCACATGTTTTACATATAGGTATGTACTCACTTACACATATAAAATTTAGCACTTTTGAAAAAAAAATAAAAAATTATGACATCATTTTGGCGCCATTTTCTAATATGTTCACTGCCTATATAAACCTGTATGTAACAGGATGTACTTTCTGATCTCCACTTGATAAAGCCTAAGGGCGAAACGCGTTGTGGTTTTTTAAACTATATTGTTTTAAATAAAGGTATTTTGGCCACTTTCTTACTGTGAGTTAGCCATCTTACTTTTTATTACTATTATTATTTTACTTTTTTATTACTACCATCCTTTTATCCGGCACAGAAGTGTTTTTACTTTCCAGTGAGGATATTACTCCCAAGAATCCTAGGTGGGGATTATACCACTCAAGCTGTATTCATTGAACAGTTAGTCTGTTCAACTAAATGTGAGTAACCACTTGGTTTTTTATCTTCTCACCTCTGGCATTTTATACTTTGAGCACCATTGTTGTTCCTGCTTTTATTTCCACATATGGTCCCCTAATCAAGAAAGAATACTAAGACCTCACGTATCCCATAAGTGGGGATTATACCACTGTACGTTATCAACACTAGAGCTAAGTCCATAGCTCTTGAAAACGTGAGTAGGACCATATACTCTTTTATTGCTTCTACCCCTTTCGGGACATACTATACCATCAGTTGTTATTTTCTCATTTCATATGATGTACAAAGACGCATCTACACCACTCTGAAGAATCCCCCACTACAAAAGACTGTATTCACCTCTACAAGGATATACCTCGTTGTTTGATTCATCTACCAGTCAGACTATTTATTCTGGACTTCTATTTTGCTTAGTATCTATCATATATATTGTATTCTAGTCTGCCTATTCTGTGCTCTTTTAATTTATGTGGTTTATAGTGGCGCTGCCTTCCTTTCTTTTTTCTGTACCATTTCTGTTGTAAGGCCTGTGAGGGAGCCCTACTTTTTAGGTGTGCTGCCACTTTTTACTTATTTATTATTGTTTCTGTTGTATTTTGTATAGATAGAGAGCGCTGATCCCTTTCTTCTGTTCTATACTCCTACAATCCCTCTGGAGAGATCTGCCCTCTATACTATCCCTGCACCATGTCCATATTTGATTTTAGGAACAACCACATTATTGACATTAACAATGTTTTTAATACTGAAGATATACTACCCACTCCCACTATAATAGAGACATATAATCAACAGGAATTATTTATATCACTCGAAAAAGTTTTAACATCTGAGATAAAACTCAAATGGGAGATAGCCACTCTAAAAAAATATATAGAAGAACAAATAACCCCCAGAGGCCTTAGATTTTTCAAACTCCCAACCTCTGACCAAGATGACTATGAGTTCATGCAAGAGTGGAACAACAAGCTCGAGTCATGCACTTTCGGTCTTATGGAAACTTTAATTCTAAAAAAGAGTAAAAAATTATCATTATTAGACGCTGAAATAAAAAAACTTCAGGACAAACTTTTACCATTCACAGAGACACAAGTATTCAAACAAAATTCTATTATCATTCAAAACAAAATAGAAAAAGTAGAGATGGACACTAAACACATTAAAGTAAAAAAATATATCCGAGATAAACATGACTACACAAAGAACCAAGTAAGGACTTACCACCTCAACAATAAGTCCAAATACACATCTCAGACCTTCAATCACCCCTCCACCATCCCTAACCAACAAGATCCCAGAAGACCTATTGTCTCCCACACTCGCCATCACTCCTATTATTCAGATTATCCTCCTCATGCGCCTACACATTACCCCAGCAGACCCCACCCACGCTACATCCATCACAGACAACCACCTCACGTCCCCTACCACCAAAGGCACCACAACTACCACCAACCACCACCACAAAAGTATCACAGCTCTTCCCACCACATCTCACCCCCAACCATTTCACCTTCCTATTCCAACTATCCTAAACCCAGGCCCACCAAACCTGTCCCACTCATGACTATCCCACAAAGACCTGATCTCACACCCAGACCTCAAAGATTCAGACATACATTCAAACACACCCATCCCAGCACACCCCTCACCTACCCTCCACACACCATCCTAACAGATACCAAGTGTTATCTACAGATTTGGACACAGACACTGAGGATCATTTTTTAGAACTAGGCCCAAATCCACTTACTGCCACACCTTACCTACCCAGAACAAAAAAGAGAAATCTAAGCCTAGAGGAAGGAGAAGTGGCAGAAGATTTCAAAAGAGAAAGACTAGAGAGACACTAACTAATACAGACAACCCCCATGGAATTTTTAACCTTTCCCATAAAATTTTAACTACTACCCAAATATCGGTTTTAACTAAGGGCCTCAAATTTGCACCTACCAATCCCTATCAACCATTCCAAGCCTTTTTAGATTTAAATAAGTTTGTTAGGAAAGCTACACTAAAAAGATTTTTTAGCAGCAGAATTGAGAATCAATCTATTAACCAGGGACAGACCAACTATTCCCCCACACCTCCATGTATTAATGACGAGATACCAGTGAAAAACACCACCCTTAAGAATAACTCTAATTTTTACCCATCAAGTTTCAAATCTGGCCCGATAGAAGTTTTTGAGAATTTGGTAAAGCAAGACTTAGAAAAAATTAATACCTCCAAAAAAAACAACCACAAATATCATAAATATAACCAATATAACTTAACCTTCCAAGAAAGGAAAGCTCTCACAGATCTTAAAAAAGATGACACAATAGTCATCAAACCAGCCAATAAAGGGGGCGGCCTAGTTATACTCTCACAAGAAATGTACATCAAAGAAGCATTTAGACAGCTTAATGACCCCAAAGTATATGACAAGCTACTATCAGACCCAACCCATACCATCCAAAACTCCCTTATATCATTTTTAACCAAAGGCTTAAATTCCAATATCCTCAACAAAAAAGAATTTGCTTATTTAAATATACCTCATCCAAAAATTCCAGTCATATACTTTTTACCAAAGATACACAAGAATGAGACCAATCCACCAGGTAGACCTATTGTCTCCGGGATCAATTCTGTTTTATCAAACTTATCAGAGTATATTGACATTTTATTACAACCATCAGTCAGACTTATGAGGTCATACTTACAAGATTCCATGTCTCTCTTACGTTTTTTAGAACATTTTACCTGGCATCCAGATTTTATTCTAGTCACTTGTGATGTCCAGTCTTTGTACACCATAATCCCCCACGAATTAGGGTGTGAAGCAGTTTTAAATAGATTAAAAACGGATAATAAAATTCCAGAAAAACAAATTAATTTTATCTTAGAAGGGATAAAAATGATTTTAACAAATAACTATTTTTGGTTTTTAGACACTTTTTACATTCAAAGACAAGGCACAGCTATGGGTACTAGGTTTGCACCAAGTTATGCCAATCTTTTTATGGACAATTGGGAGTCTAAAGCAATCTGGGGAGATCACCCCTGGAAAGCAAACCTAGTATCCTATTTTAGATACATAGACGATTTGTTTTTTATCTGGAAAGGTCCTGAAACCTCACTTAAACTTTTTTTAAATCATCTAAACAACAACAATAGTGGCATCATTTTAACATCAGAACACAGCAAAGATTTAATAAATTTTTTAGACATCCAAATTTTTATCCAGGATGGGAATATTAACACTAGAACTTTTTTTAAAAAGTGTGCACCAACACAGTCATTGACAGATCAAGCTGCCACTACCAACCATGGTTAGATGGGGTCCCTAAAGGTCAGTTCCTACGTCTTCGCAGGAACTGTTCCCTTAATACAGATTTTGACGAACAAGCTAGAACACTAGAAGCTCAATTTATCAGCAAAAATTACCCAAAAGAAAAGCTAGAAGAATCCCTCAAAGCAGTGAAACAAAAAGAAAGACTCGAGCTTTTAGAATATAATACGAATAAAAATAAAGACCCACCATCCATACCGATCATCTTTAACTTTGACAATAAGAATAAAATTGTGAAAAAAACTATTCAAAAACACTGGCACATTTTAAAACAAGATGAAATTTTAAAGACACTCATCCCAGATAAACCCCATATCATTTTTAGAGGGGCCCCAAACCTAAAGACAATGCTTACTAAAAATTATACAAAAAAAGCCAATACAAGCAATCCATCATTTTTATCAAATTCTAAAGGTTTTTTCAAATGCAACAGATGCATTGTCTGCAGATCCACTGACCAAAACAGCACATCAAAGACAACACAATTCACCTCAAACAAAACCGGTATTACATACCCTATTAAAGACTTAATATGTTGCACTACTAAGAATGTTGTATACATATTGGAGTGCCCATGTGGCCTCCAGTATGTGGGTATGACCACACGATGCTTAAAAATAAGGTTAGCAGAACATTGTAGAAATATTATCAAAGGCTACCCTAATCACTCTGTTTCAAAGCATTTTATCCAACACAACAAAGACCCTAAATTTTTAAAATGTACTGGGATCCAAAGATGTAAATTACCCTGGAGGGGAGGTGACCTCAAAAAATTACTGGGACAAAAAGAAATGCACTGGGTGTTCCTTTTAAAAACCCTTACCCCCGAAGGTCTTAATGTAGAGTTCGACCTGTTTAATTTTTTATAATTTTTTATAATTTTTATAATTAATTTTTTATAATATATTTCTTATATTTTATTATCTTTTATAATTATTTTGTGCATGAAGTACATATTTATACAATGTGACTTATATACGTGACTGTTCTATTTAAATAATATGCAAGGTATTGTGAGTATAAAACCTTGTTTTTAATTTAAATTTTAGACTATCACATGTCTCCAATATAGGTTTGTATTCACTGATACATATAAAGTTTAGCACTTTAAAAAAAAAAAAAAAATGGCCACCGATCATGTGACTGTTGTATCTAAATAGAATATGTAAGGTATTGTGAGTTTAAAACCTCGTTTTTAATTTTAAACTATCACATGTTTTACATATAGGTATGTACTCACTTACACATATAAAATTTAGCACTTTTGAAAAAAAAAAATAAAAATTATGACATCATTTTGGCGCCATTTTCTAATATGTTCACTGCCTATATAAACCTGTATGTAACAGGATGTACTTTCTGATCTCCACTTGATAAAGCCTAAGGGCGAAACGCGTTGTGGTTTTTTAAACTATATTGTTTTAAATAAAGGTATTTTGGCCACTTTCTTACTGTGAGTTAGCCATCTTACTTTTTATTACTATTATTATTTTACTTTTTTAGTACTACCATCCTTTTATCCGGCACAGAAGTGTTTTTACTTTCCAGTGAGGATATTACTCCCAAGAATCCTAGGTGGGGATTATACCACTCAAGCTGTATTCATTGAACAGTCAGTCTGTTCAACTAAATGTGAGTAACCACTTGGTTTTTTATCTTCTCACCTCTGGCATTTTATACTTTGAGCACCATTGTTGTTCCTGCTTTTATTTCCACATATGGTCCCCTAATCAAGAAAGAATACTAAGACCTCACGTATCCCATAAGTGGGGATTATACCACTGTACGTTATCAACACTAGAGCTAAGTCCATAGCTCTTGAAAACGTGAGTAGGACCATATACTCTTTTATTGCTTCTACCCCTTTCGGGACATACTATACCATCAGTTGTTATTTTCTCATTTCATATGATGTACAAAGACGCATCTACACCACTCTGAAGAATCCCCCACTACAAAAGACTGTATTCACCTCTACAAGGATATACCTCGTTGTTTGATTCATCTACCAGTCAGACTATTTATTCTGGACTTCTATTTTGCTTAGTATCTATCATATATATAGGGGATGCCAAACGTTTGTCTTCCAGGCAGACTAGGTGGTCACTGTTCCTTTCACGTTTTAACTTCCTCATTACTTATAGACCTGGTTCTAAAAATACCAAGGCGGATGCCTTGTCCAGGCAATTTGAAATTGAGTCAGCTCCGGAACAGGTGACATCTCTTATTATTCCACCAGAGTGTATTATTGCTACTACTGTCCTCTCACTGTCTTCTCCACTGCTTGGCACCATACTGGAGACCCAGCCTCAGGCGCCCAGTGGTAAACCATGTGATAAACTGTTCGTTCCCCTATTTGAAAGGGTTAATATCATTAAAGTGTTCCATGACGATATAAATGCTGGACACCCGGGCATCAATAAGTCCACTGCCGCGATCACTAGATCATTTTGGTGGAATTCACTCAGGAAAGATGTAAAGGAGTATGTGCAGGCATGTTCTGTGTGTGCAGTTTCTAAGGTGACTCATGCACTTCCTTGTGGCCTGTTGCAGCCTCTTCCTGTTCCTGAGATTCCATGGTCCCACTTATCCATGGACTTTATTGTTGAGCTTCCTAGCTCTGCTGCGTTCACTACTATTCTCATGGTTGTAGACCGATTTTCTAAGATGGCTCACTTCATTCCTCTCAAGAAGTTGCCACTTTCGCAAGAATTAGTCCTAATTTTCATACGTGAAATTGTCCGTTTGCTTGGCATCCCTCACAATATTGTGTCTGATAGGGGCTCTCAGTTTTTGTCCAGGTTCTGGAGGGTGTTCAGTAAACAATTGGGCATTGATCTCTCCTTCTCCTCCTCCTACCATCCATAGACCAATGGTACAGCTGAGAGGGCTAACCAGTCATTAGAAATGTATTTGCGTTGTTTTATTAATAGCACACAGGACAATTGGTCCCAACTACTCCCGTGGGCCGAATTCGCTAGAAACAATGCTGTTCATGACTCCTCTGGGCACAGTCCATTTTTTTGTCAATAATGGTAGGCATCCTACGGTTCTCCCTGCGGTATTTTCTGATACTGCCATTCCTGCTCTGGGTGAGCGTCTGGCCTCCATTCGGGATACCTGGGTTAAGGTTCAAACTGCTCTAGGGGCTGCTGCTGAACGCTTCAAACATTTTGCTGATAAACGTAGGAGTGCCAACCCGGTGTACCAAGTGGGGGACAGGGTTTGGTTGTCATCTCGCAACATCAAGCTTAAGGTCCCTAGCATGAAGTTTGCCCCAAGATTCCTTGGTCCCTATAGAGTACTTAGTAGGATCAATCCAGTGTCTTACTCTCTGGCTCTTCCTGCATCTTTAGGGATTCCCAACACTTTTCATGTGTCCTTACTCAAACCTCTTGTCTGCAATAGATATACTGTTCTTTGTGTTCCTCCCCCTCCGGTGGTGGTGGGTGGTCAGGAGGAGTATGAGGTATCTTCTATCGTGGATTCTAGGTTTTCTCGGGGCACTTTACAGTACTTGGTTGTTTGGAAAGGTTACGGTCCTGCTGATCATTCTAGGGTTTCTTGGGTTTCGGCTCCTGACCTGCATACGGGCCGTAAGATCTGCGCTTTTCACGGCAAATTTCCTCTCAAGCCTGGTCCTGCCCGCCCGGTGGGCGTTCTTCAGGTGGGGGGTAATGTCATGTATTCATCCGCTTATAGAAATGTGGTTAATGACATTTACTGTCCACACAGGAAAAGTTGTGCCGAGCAGCAACCTAATCCACAGAAGGGTTAATGCTGAGCAGCAATTATGCAAATGAAACCTGGTGTCACATATTCATCCGCTTATAGAAATGTGGTTAATGACATTTACTGTCCACACAGGAAAAGTTGTCCAGAGCAGCAACCTAATCCACAGAAGGGTTAATGCTGAGTAGCATTTATGCAAATGGTAACTGACTTTGGGGTCAATGGCCGGTTGCAGCCTATCAGAACTAAAGGAGGGGTATTTAGGCCCAGTTCTCATCCTGCTCAGTGCCCTGTCGTGGTTTCCCTTGTGGTTGTCCGAGAGCACGTTCCTGTTATTAGTTTTCTACCTGGTTTTTGACTTTGGCTTTGTTTATTGACTTCTCTATACTCCGGTATCCTGACTCCTTGCTTTCCTCATCGCTGCGTCCCTTTCTGTGTTCCCTGACCTCGGCTAGTATTTTTGACTATTATATGTACGTTAAATCCGGCCATTCTAAGGACCGGTAATACGTTACTTATTTGTCATCCGTGCTATACAGTTCTACGTGCTGGATCAAACCGTAATCCTGACATGCTCCTCCTGTTCCTCCTTGCACAAAGGCGGAGGTAGCGGTCTTGCTGCTGGGTTGTTGCCCTCCTACAGCCTCCTTCACGTCTCCTGATGTACTGGCCTGTCTCCTGGTAGCGCCTCCATGCTCTGGACACTACGCTGACAGACACAGCAAACCTTCTTGCCACAGCTTGCATTGATGTGCCATCCTGGATGAGCTGCACTACCTGAGCCACTTGCTTAGGCGTGCACAGCCTATTGCATAAGGGTGTGCACCCTAAAGTACAAACACACACGCTGCTGTGTGTGTGTGAGGGTGCTGTATGTGGTGTGTGTGTGAGGGCGCTGTATGTGGTGTGTGTATGAGGGCGCTGTATGTGGTGTGTGTGTGTGTGTGTGTGGGCGCTGTGTGTGTGTGTGTGTGTGAGGGTGCTGTGTGTGTGAGAGTGCTGTTTGTGTGTATTTGTTTGGAGGGACTGTGGGGGTGGGGGGGACCATTTAGGAAATAACCCCCCTCCCTTTTTACCTTTTGTAGGGAGGAGGACTGCGCTGCAGTCCTGGTGGTCCAGTGGTGAGTGAACTCTAGCCTGCGGGGCTAGAATTCACTCCCGTGAGATCTGAGTGTTGCCACGGCAATTCTCCGACCTTGCAAGAGGAACCCGGTGGAGCTGCTGGATAGAGCTCCCCAGGTCCTCTCCTGTCTCCCTCCCTGTCTGTAGGCTGGTGAGGGAAATCTTTGATCTCCCCACTGGCCCATTGAGGTTCATAGCACATGCCTCTGGGATTAGGGTGTGCCCTGGCACACCCTGTGCGCACGCCTATGGCCACTTGTGTGGGATGTAGACTCCGTCTCATGCTACCACTAGAGTGAAAGCACAGCCAGCATTCAAAAGTGACCAAAACATCAGCCAGGAAGTATAGGAACTGAGAAGTGGTCTGTGGTAACCACCTGCAGAACCACTCCTTTATTGGGGGTGTCTTGCCAATTGCCTATAATTTCCACCTGTTGTCTATCCCATTTGCACAACAGCATGTGAAATTGATTGTCACTCAGTGTTGCATCCTAAGTGGACAGTTTGATTTCACAGAAGTGTGATTGACTTGGAGTTACATTGTGTTGTTTAAGTGTTCCCTTTATTTTTTTGAGCAGTGTATTTAGTCTCATTGAACTGAAAGTCCATCTTGATGATTAAATAATAAAGGTAACAGTTTTTCCAGATCTTGTGGTATCGTTTGGGCACCCAGACTTGTTAAGTAAAGCTCAGAAGCTTATTTGTATATCACATCAAGATGCTAAACTGCCTCAACGTTTATCTTATGATACATTTAATGTTGGTAACTTTTTATCTCTCAACATTTGTGATAAAAAATATCACTTTGATTGCTAACCTGATTTTTTTTAATTGTTTTTCTTCAAAGAAAATTCAAAGAATGCCATAAATAACTTTTATGTGACCTTTTAACAATTTGGATGGGGACAGGATTAAATGCTTTTGCTTTGTTACTGACATAGAAATGGGTATTGCAGAAGATCTCCAGACATTTTGTTTCAAACATATCTCATTTATAAAACCATATTTTGAGATACCCTGGTAAGGAAACACAGTGGAAACAAAAATGATTTAAAAGTGTTAAAGGACATCATAACACAGCTTACTGACACAGACTCACTTTCAATGTTTAAAAGCCTTTACACTTTAGGGCGCGGGTCCTGCTCTTCATGGGAGCTGGACGCACATCATTTAAGTTCAAAGCCTGATCTTCTCATTTCGGGATTTAACTGATTCCCAGCTTGCCTAATCTGAAAATGACCTGCTCCAGGCAGTGGTGTACTAAGGGGGGGCGGTCTGCCCCAGGTGCCATCAGGTAGGGGGGTGCCACCAGGGCTGGCCAGGCTTGGAGTTCAGTGAGCTGTGTGGCTGCACTGGGTGCCATAGCAGCAGGGGCGCCGGGCAGCTGACACAGCTCACACACGCAGAGGCTGGGAGCAGGAGCAGGAGACCTGCACTGAGATCTGGGGGTGGAGCCAGATTGGCCATGGGGCAGAGCCAAGCCAGATGTGGGGGTGGAGCTAAATGCAGCCTCATACTGTTGCACACAGAGGGGAAGCAGGAAGGAGTCCCTGCTTTCCCAATTCCAACACAGCAGGGATTTGCAGAATTCACTCCTCCTCCAGCCCAAGCTTACTGTAAGTGAGAGAGTGTGTGCTGTGTGTAACTGTGATTGTGACTGTCTTTGACTGTGTGTGTGTGTGATTGTCTGCCTGTGATTGTCTGTGTGTCTGTGTGTGTGACTGTGTGTGTGTGTGTGTATGACTGCCTGTGATTGTCTGTGTATGTGTCTGTGATTGTGTGTGTGTGACTGTCTCTGACTGTGTGTGTGTGACTGTCTGTGATTGTGTTGTGTGTATGTGTGACTGTCTGGCTGTGTGACTGTCTGCCTGTGATTGTCTGTGTTACTCTGTGTGTGTGTGTGTGTGTGTGACTGTCTGCCTGTGATTGTGGGTGTGTATGTGTGTGTGTGACTGTCTGTGACTGTGTGTGACTGTCTGCCTGTGATTGTGTGTGTGACTGTCTGTGACTGTGTTGTGTGTATGTGTGACTGTCTGTGATTGTGGGTGTGACTGTCTGCCTGTGTGATTGCCTGCGTATTTGACTGTCTGCCTGCAACTGTGTGTGAGTGACTGTGTGTGGGACTGTGTGCATCTGACTGTGTCTGACGGTCTTCGCTCTGCAGTGAGCCGGCAGCCAGGATATGATGTCATCGTGGCCTCGGCGTCATTAGAGGGCGTACGATGGACCTGTGCAGAAAGAGCACAGAGATCCCAGCAGCAACCATTGACCACCAGGGACTAAGGATCTACTCCAGCCCTTCTAGACCTCTTAATTATTAAATGTGTGTATGTATGTAATATTTGTGTGTGTATGTGATTGTGTGTCTGTGACTGTATGTGTGTGGGTCAGTGATTGTGCTTGTGTATTTCTGTGATTATGTGTGTGATTGTGTGTATCTGTGTATGTGTTTAGTAGATAGCTCCCTTATTTCCTGTCCTCAAATATTGCAATCCCACATAAAGATAACAAATAAGGGATTTATCTACTAAACAACTGAAAATAAGAAAAGGGCTTTTTTTTATCCTTTAGCTGTTTAGTAGATCATTCCCTAAATTGGTGCCCGTATGTGAGATTTCCATATTTAAAGATACCAAATGAGGGTGCTGTTTAGCAGATAGCACCTTATTTGGTGTCCTTAAATATGGCAATCCCACAAAGGATAGCAAATAGAGGAGTTATCTGCTAAACAAAGATTGAAATTAAGAGGTGTCAGCCAGCCCACAACAAGAAATCTGGGTGGCTAATGTGAATTCGCCTAGCCCAAATGCCGCATAAGCTTCCGATGAGTTAACTGATTACAGGGTTTACCTCAGGCATTCTTTCGGATACAGAGCAAGTTCCTTCTTAAGTCAGCCTGCCCAGACCGAGAGCTGCAAGGGACAAGACCCCTTGGCGTCGACCATGCAGATAGGGGAAGACTGAGATCCCATGATCCTCCAAGTCTGTGGCTTGAAGAAGCCGGCCAGCAAACCGGCCTGGGGCTGGAGGAGTGCCTGGAGGAGTGCCCTGCATCATTCCTGTCCTGCTGCAACTCCCATCACTCCTAACAAATGCAGCATGTGTATTCCTGCACTTTTGCATGTTGTTGAGGACTGCCCTCTGGATGCTTCTATTAGAGGTTTCCCTCATATCTTGCTAGTTCCTCCGAGACTTTTTCTTTTAAGATGTGTACCATATACCTGAGGTTTTTCTTGGCTTTTTTTTCTTTTTTTCCTAACTTGCCAGAATATTAAGCCTTGCTGTGGTTTGTGCCAATACCGATAAACATGATGCGTTACTACTTGGAAACTATCAAATGAAAAAAGTTTTCACATCTAAGAAAAAGAGTGACAGATGTAGCTTTACCTGCCTTTTATTCACTTGAGACCATAAATGCTAAGATCAAATGTTCCGATCCTAAGGCAGTGATTGGTAAATACTGCATATAATCTTGTAGTATTGCTTTCTGTCCACAGTCCTCAACATTTGTTGTACATGGTATTTATGGTATAATACATGCAGTAAACTTTCTTCCCGAACCTGCTGTTTGATTGTGTCCCAGCACAAGACTGTGCTATCATATTATAGCAGGTCAAATGTCAGTTGGATGGAAGAATGTAGTGGACAAGCAAATTTACTTATTGTTTATGCTTTGCAGGAAAAAATATGAGGCCAATCAGGAAGGAAGAAACCAAGGAAATGGGATTATGATTTTGATGTTGAGCCAGCACCTGATTTGGTTCTTTATTGTTCACCTGAGAGAGGACATTTAGAACAGAGAAGTTCTGGAGATCTGGGTAGGACTGGGTAGGATGCTGAATCTTTAACCAGGGTCTCCTTCATATGCCTGCCTGATTATATTACATCTAGGAGGTAGTAAGCTCACAATAAAGTTGCCCAGAAGCATCTAGTTACAGAGTAGGACAAACGGGGGGCAATGTTATGTACAGGTCTCCAATAGGTTGCAAGTTAAAATAAGCAAGAAAAAAGTTTGAAATATAAAAAAACATCCATAAGCTTAATTCGTTTTCTCAGGAACACTCGCAAGCAATTGGAATTTCCTCCTGCATTTTACCCTCCTATTTCACCACCTATTTTCCTTCTAACTTCCTATTTAATGAACTCTCTAATGCTAGCTCACATAAAATTCTGTGCGCACCAATGAGAACACACAGATATGATAAAGATTTAAGTGGAATAATAATTTATAGTAGTCAATATTTAATTCAATATATTTACACATAACCTTTAATATCCTCATCGTCCACTTACAGAGGGTTAACCTCGCTTATGTAATTATGCCATATGTAAAGTATGTATGATAGGGTAAAACTCATTCAATTATATTCACTAAAATTAAAACATTTAGAAAAAATAAAAAAAAAATATATATATATATATTAGTGGTCGGGGACAAAAGCCGTAATAATGCAAACTCGGTTATGATGTGCCGAAACCAACATTCAGGTAGGCCTGTAAATAAAGAGAGCAAAAAGACTCCAAATTAAACACTATTGCATGTACAACTTAAAAGATGTCTCTTGAAGGCTTCCTTAACTCTTTCCAAGTTGCGTTATATATCTATTTCCAGGGTCCTATTCTTTAATTTTAAGTAGTGGAATATCCATGTTAGAAGCAACTGAAACTGCACTAATACTGAAAAAACATGTTGTAAATTTGGAAAGGTGGAGGTTAAGTCTCCAAAATAGCATCCTAACGTAAGATAATTTAGCTGAGCATAAACAGAAGGGGAAAATTTCCTGGACAAGCTGTCATTGTGTGTCTGTAGAAGTCTTGTGTTATACTGGCCCCCTATTTTTTGGATAAACAGGGATTCTACCTAAGGTCTCGTTTGATTGGTAGTTTGTGTGTTTTTAATATGAGTACTTAATGAAACCCAGATTTTTAATAAGTTCATGGAAGGGCGATTGGATGAATTTGATAATGTTACTATGTAAATTCTTATGACGTGAGAAACCATAAAAGCCATGCATATGGCTTTCTTAATTGCAGAATTGTGTGAGTTAAAATAAATACTTTTTAATATCTGAAAGTGCTCTGAATCTTTCCTGTCAATAGGTTGTCGTTTGGTTGTTAAAGACGGTCTATGCCCTTGATAATGTTTGCTAGGTTAAGTAGGCATAATGGTTGTGATTAGCAAAATAGTAAGTAAATGATGTTGAATGCCTGTCAGGTTCGTTGTGTTTGCCGATAGGGCAGCTTGTGTCGGCAACCAGCTATGACCAGTAAACGGGCTAGTCTACTATGTGGACATTGAAAGCTGATGACTTGACTTGTGTCCTGAAAATGAGAACATGACTGAGCGCTGGCTGCTGAGTAATGACAGCCATGGATGCAAACACAAACCAGATAAAACTATTATTCTGGTAGTGAAACACCACCAGGCATATATGATATTAAGGAGTTAAAGGGACACTCCAGGCACCCAGACTATTTCTGCCCATTGGAGTGGTCTGGTAGCCAACTTCCACTACCCTTAACCCTGCAAGAGTAATTATTGCAGTTTTCATAAACTGCAATACTTACCTTGCAGGGTTAAGTCCTCCTCTAGTGGCTATCAGACAGCCACTAGAGGGACTTCGTGTTCTTAGAACACGAAAAGTGTGTAATACAATGCTATGTGAGGACCTCCAGCGTCGCCAAAATCCCCATAGGAAAGCTTTGGATAATGCTTGGGATGCAAGAATCTGTCATGGATTTTCTATGGGATTAAGGTCTGGAGACTGGCTAGGCCACTCCAGGACCTTAATGTGCTTCTTCTTGAGCCACTCCTTTGTTACATTGCTGTGTTTTGCAATTTGACAGTACATGACCCCGTCCATCGTCCCTTTGATTCAGTGCAGTTGTCCTGTCCCCTTAGCAGAAAAATACCCTCAAAGCATAATGTTTCCACCTCCATGTTTGACAGTTGGATGGTGTTCTTGGGGTCGTAGGCAGTATTCCTCATCCTCCTCCAAACACAGCGAGTTGAGTTGATGCCTAAGAGTTAAATTTTGGTCTCATCTGACCACAACACTTTCATCTAGTTCTCCCCTGAATAATTCAGATATTCATTGGCAACCTTCAGACGGGCCTGTACATGTGCTTTCTTGAGCAGGGGGACCTTGCAGTGCTGCAGGATTTCAGTCCTTCACGGTGCAGTGTGTTACCAATTGTTTTCTTGGTGACTATGGTCCCAGATGCCTTGAGATCATTAACAAGATCTTCCCATGTAGTTCTGGGCTGATTCCTCACCATTCTCATGATCATTGAAACTCCATGAGGTGAGATCTTGCAGATGGAGCACCAGACCAAGGGAGACTGACAGTTATTTTGTGTTTCTTCCATTTGCGAATAATCGAACTAACTGTTGTCAACTTCTCACCGAGCTGCTTGGCGATGGTCTTGTAGCCCATTCCAGCCCTGTCTAGGTCTTCAATCTTGTCCCTGACATCCTTGGACAGCTCTTTGGTCTTTGCCAATGGTAGAGAGTTTGGAATCTGATTGATTGCTTCTGTGGACAGATGTATTTTATACAGGTAATGAGCTGAGATTAGGAGCACTCCCTTTAAGAGAGTGGTCCTAATCTCAGTTCGTTACCTGTGCAAAAGACACTTGGGAGCCAGAAATCTTGCTGATTGATAGGGGATCAAATACTTATTTCCCTCATTGACATGCAAATCAATTTATAACTTTTTTGACATTTTTTTTGGATTTTTTTGTTATTCTGTCTCTCACTGTTGAAATACACCTACCATTAAAATTATAGACTGATCATTTCTTTTTCAGTGGTCAAATGTCCAAAATCAGCAGGGGATCAAATGCTTTTTCCCTCACTGTGCATGGCCTAAAATACTATATCGTTAAACTTACTCTATGGCTGCAAGGCCTGAGTATGTATCATACCAATATGTTATATGGTCGGATTAAGGCCCAATATGAACTATGTGAACATGCTATCTGGTCGAATGAGGCCTGATACAAATTGTCACTGAAAGATAGTGCTGAACTATGTATGTGTAAGCCTGCCAGTAGTATGTAGCACAGCTGGTACAATTTTATTATTAACTGAGTAGGTAGGTCAAGAGTGCTGTATTACATTTATGGCATGATATAGCCTAGTGAGGGCCGAATGCAGTGGCGTACTAAGGGGGGGGCGGGGGGGGCGGTCCGCCCCGGGTGCCAGCCGGGTGGGGGGTGCCATGACCAGCCCCCCGCCCCCCCATGCTGCAGCCGCCCGAGCGCTCTGTATAGAGCCTCAGGCGGCTGCAGCTTTGCCCGGGCGGTGCGTCCATGAGGGCGGACCGCACCGCCCGTGCGCAGCATGGGGAGAGGGGCTGACAGGAGGCAAGCGCTCAGCGCTCCCTCCTGTCACTCCCTCACTGTAGCGTGGCCGAGCTCTGTATAGTCGGCGGGTACAGGGAGCAGCT
>OW240917.1:214831709-215081709 GCA_933207985.1 Pelobates cultripes
ATAGTCCCCAGAACCACTTTAGCTTAATGTAGTGGTTCTGGTGTCTATAGCCTGTCCCTGCAGGCCTTTTAATGTAAACACGGCGGCACTGCAGCACTGGCGTTAGTTAACATGGAAAATCATATGGGTGGGGCATTGTGATGTCACATGGGAGGGGCGGCAAACTTTACTTTTGCCTAGGGCCGCAAAAATCCTTGCACCGGCCCTGGCTGGAGGGGGCTGTGTGAGCTGTGGCCGCACAGTGTCCCATGGTAGTTAGGGTGCCGTGCGGCCAGTACAGCTCACACAAGCAAACAGCTGATAAACTGGCCGCACGGAGGAAATGTGTATGTGTGACTGTCTACCTGTAACTGAGTGTGTGACTGACTGCCTGTAAATGTGTGTGTGGGGCTGCAGGGATTTTGTAGAAGGGGCGGGGGTTTTGTATTGGGACAGGAGTCTTTATAAGGGGGGATAAGCAGGGGATTTTATTGGAAGGGGGTTGCTTGAGGGGGGTTTGTAGACAAGGAGGTACAGGATTTGTAGGAGGAGGACAGGACAGAGGTTTTGTAGGAGGGGCAAGGACAGGACAAGGGGTTTGTAGGAGGGAGCTGACAACGTTTTTTGCAAAGTTTACAAATTAAAAAAGAGAACTTTAAACATTTTTACAAGGTTTTTTGGGGGTGCCAAGCACAGGATCCGCCCCGGGTGCCAAATGCTCTAGGTACGCCCCTGGCCGAATGTAAATTGCCAAGTAAACATATGGTGTAGCCACATTAGGGTATTTCAATAGTAAGGCTGCAGTAGCTGAACATAGTCATAGTACAATAACTTAACAGTTCTTGAGTAAGGCTTGATTTAGATTGTAGATTGCGAAAATTTCTGAAAATTGCAAATATGTTGTGTGGCCAAACTTGTTCCATATGTTTACTAAGAGACAAGCTGTACCAGGTTGGATGAAATGATAGCAATACCTATAGTTGTATCCGACCAAGGGGTAAATAAAAATAATACACATACACAATCATACATGTGTAAGGGTTGAATGTGAAAAGTACAATACATATTATATTGCGGGATAATTGCTAAACATGGAAACACAAATACACGTGGCCGAGACCTGGGCCAGATGCTCATCAACAGAGAGACTGCACGGGTTTGGATTAAATGACAGCAATAACTATAGCCATACATATGTTTAGTCATACGTTCAACCAGGGCTAAACAAACAATAATACATACATAATCATAAACTATTTGAGGGTTGAAAGTGAAGAATACAATACGTATGATTTTGCGGAATGAGATCTGAAAGTAAATACACAAATATGTCATGTGGCCAAAACGTGGACCAAATGCTTACCAACAGAGAGGCTGTAAAAGGTCAGATACAATTTTAGCTATGTATTCAAGTGAGTCTATAATATATATACATAATTATATACTGTGTGAGGGTTGAAAATGAAGAATATAATATGGCTTAATGGCCAAACAAGTTTAACAATAATGGATAATTACGTGGCTGTGTGAGATTGAATAGGTCAAGCAAGCAATCATGTAAACTGGCTACTAGATGGCTGAGAGGACAATAAATTGTTAGAATTGTACACCCTAACACAAGTAATATTGTGTATGACGTATTTGAACAGCTGAGCCATCAGAATGGGTCAAATCACCCATGTAGATAATCAATGTAACTACCGAATGTTGCCCCATAATGTGATAAAGGGCCGAATGGCTGACATTCCCAAAAACCCATTGGACGATTTATGCCGAATGCCGCCCACAGATCTTTGACCAAGGCCGAATGAGGGCCAAAATATTTTTTTTAATAATTATGAGACAAGAGAAGTTGCATTTTAAGTTGAATTTTGGGAAACCACTTGAAGCATACAATTGCTTTGGTTTGATTTGTTCTTTCAAACAGCTGAAAGTCTTTAAATTTGACAATAAACCTGATTTTCAATGGGGGTTGAATAATGTTGATTGTGTGTGTGTGTATTATCACTAAGAAAAGAACATGTTCTATAATGTTACATGAGTAAGATAGGTTATGCATATATAGTACATTAAAGTATGATATACGCTGCCTGGCCAAAAAAAGAAAGTTGTCACAAAAAACAAAAAGGTCACACACTATAATATTTAGTTTAACCGCCTTTAGCTTTGATTATGGCACGCATTCACTGTGGCATTGTTTCGATAAGCTTCGGCATCATTCTGCCCCGAATTCGGGCACTCATAAAAACAAGATCATGCAGCATCATAGAGCAGTGCTCCTCAACCCTCTTCCCAAGGCACACCTAACAGTCCAGGATTTAGAAATTACCCAGGTGTGTCTAAGGTGTTTTTAGTTTTTGTTTTCCAAACACCTTAGACACACCGGAGTAATCCCTAAATCTTGGACTGTTAAATGTGCCTTGAGGAGAGGGTTGAAGAGCACTGTCATAGAGAATGCTGGAGGGCCTAGATAAGACACCAGCAACCATGACAGATTCCAAGTTACATCTTGTGTCCCATTATACTCCATGGGCATTCTTTTCTCTTATACATTTTTGTCATTCCATAGAAAACCATAATAATTCCACTTTATCTCAATTTTAAACAATGCCACTGAATTTGGAGAGTATGCCTGCTAAGGTGTTGAATGGTTCGGACTCCAAATCACATCTTGCTTCCCATTTTACTCTGTGGGCATTCCACTGTGTCATTCACCTGTCGTTCCAAAGAAACCAGCTATAATACCAGGAAATGTAATATTACAATCTGCTACTTTAGTTGGGGAACACCTGTGATAAAGGTTAATTTGCTACGTAACACATATTTGACTGTAAATGAGTTCCCATTATACTCTACGGGCATTCCATTCTGTCATTCAACCAAGTAAATTGTGAGTTTAATGTATACATCTCCTTTTTCTATTATTTTTTTATATGCAGATTTCACTATGTCTGTTATATGTATCCATTTGTAGGTTATCAGTCTATCAGAAGCCTTATTCATCTCTATAAGTATAAGGTAACGTTTTTTTTCTTTTCTGTGAGCGCTAATTACCTTCACCCTTTTCTCTATATTATCACGTTTTAAGTGTAACAGGTGACACTACACTTGGGTAATTTTTGGCTGCACCAGATTATAAGAATTTGAAGCGCCGTGGTCCTTTCTTGTTTTTTGTTTATATTCCTGTTTATTATATTGCCTGTATGGGGAACTACAGAACCCATAAGGCTGTGCGGCTAGACTTCCGAAAACTGGAAGTGCCGATTATCACAAGACCAATTTTGTTTTTAATATTATAACCCTTCTTACCTTTGTTTTTAACAAAAAAACACTAAATATGCTTCACTAACCTATTTCCTATCTGCAAATAATCTAATATTGTTAATTTGAGATGTTAAATAGTATCTTTATTCTGATTGGCTGAAATATTTTGGCGCCAATTTTAAAATGAACTATGTCTATATAAACTCTATGTGCCAGGTATTGTATTGCATTCCATTTGATAAAGTCTATTAGACGAAACGCGTTATGGAAATATAATTCTGTATAATAAATATTAAAGTTTTGGTTACTTGATAGTCCCAACTACCTTTATTTATACATTTATCCTGGCTATTTATATATATCTTTTTAGTTATATGTTATATTTTATTAAATTTTATTCTGATTCTAATATCACCTCTACAAGTTCCTGGCAATCAAAGAAATCCTAGGTGGGGATTATTCCACCAGCGCTGGCATCAAAGAGCAGTTGGCCTGCTCTGTACTTGTAAGTACGTTTTTTATTCTTCTCTACAATGTACAGTTATACAGAGAGCACTATCTGGCTGTTTCTGCTTTCTTTGAGTTTTGGATACCCTGAAGAACCCACCATACATCCCATAAGCAGGGATTATACCGCTGTGTGTGCTTTACCCTAGAGCTGGACAGAAGCTCTGAAAATTGTGAGTTCATTATCATTATTTGAATTTTACTTCATTTGAACCATACATTCTGCACCATCGTTTGTTCTCTCTATTTACTTTTTATATATTACCCGAAGATCGCGTTCCTGTATCCTAGGACCACAGAGAGGACACTTTTTAGGTTGGACTTTTTATCTTCAATAATTATTATTATTATTGGGATTGGACATTGTCTATCTTGGCGCAGCCCTCCTTTTATATTTTGCTTTTATCCTGTATTTTTAGGGATTCCCTTTTTGGGTTGCTGCCTTATAGGTTGTTTGGCGCTGTCTCTTTTCTTTTATTTATTTGAGGTCTCACCAGTGTTCTGTACAATTCCGTGAGCACTTCCCTCTACTGCTAATACCTCTTCCTATACAATCAAGCATTCTGCTAGCATTTTCTGCTGCTCTATTACACTGTCTGTCTACTTTTAAGTCATCTGAAATAATTACCCGTAAATCCCTTTCCTCAGAAGTTGAGGTTCGGACTCTTTCAAATATTCTATACTCTGCCCTTGGGTTTCAACTTCCAAAATGCATTATCTTGCACTTTATATGTCAGTTGCCACAGCTCTAACTATTTTTCTAATTTACCTAAATAATTTTCCATTTGGCTTATCCCTCCAGGAACATCAACCATGTTACATATCTTGGTATCATCAGCAAAAAGACATACCTTACCATCAAGACCTTCTGCAATATCACTAATAAAAATATTAAGGAGAATGGGTCCAAGTACAGATCCCTGAGGTACGCCACTGGTAACAAGACCATGCTTTGAATATACTCCATTGACGACAACCCTCTGTTGCCTGTCACTCAGCCACTGCCCAACCTATTTAACAATATTGGAATCCAAACTTAAAGATTGCAGTTTATTATTAAGCCTTCTATGTGCGACAGTGTCAAAAACCTTACTGAAATCTAGGTAAGGAATGTCTACTGCACCACCCGATCTATTATTTGAGTTACCCAATCAGAAAAATTAATAAGATTAGCTTGGCATGACATTCCTGAAGTAAATCCACATTGTCTCTGATTTTGAAATCCATGAGATTTTAGATGTTCAGCAAACCTGTTCTTTAGCATGGTTTCCATTACTTTCCCGACTACTGAAGTAAGGCTTACTGGCCTATAGTTGCCCAGATCCTCCCTACTACCTTTCTTGTGAATGGGCACAAAATTTGCTAATTTCCAATCTTCTGGGACTACCCTCTTTAACAATGATTTGTTAAATAAATCCGCTAATGGTTTTGCTAGTACACCACTAAGCTTGTTTAATAACTTTGGGTGTATTCCATCAGGCCCCATCGACCTCTTTGTCTTTACTTTGACAGTTGAAATAGAACCTCTACCTCTGTAAACAAACATGTAACAAATTACTTATTTGTCCTGTTTCCAAACTGAGGTCCCTTCCCTACATTTTCAGCTGTAAATGCTGAACAAAAATATGCATTGAGACAGCTAGACCGTTATCCTCTTCTAAATAACTTCATTCTTTTGTTTTTAATCTAACTAATACTTGTTTTACTTTCCTTTTCTCATTTATGTATCAAAACAATGTTTTGTCCCCCTTTTTTACTGACTGGGCAATTTTCTCTCCTGTGTGTGATTTGGAAGCTCTTATAACTTGCTTAGCCTCTTTCTGCCTAATTTTATTGCTCTATCTTCCTCACTCTGTGTTTTTTTTTATAATTACTCAATGCTAACTTCTTGTTTTTTATACTTTTTTGGCCACTTCTGCGAAGTACCACAGTGCTTTCTTTACTTTTTTGCTCTTACTGAAAAGCCTAATGCAATTTTCTGTTGCCTTCAGTTGTGCAACTTTTAAATAATCCAAACTGCTCCAGTCTGATAATGACTCCTTTACACATATTCTAATTTTAGAAAAGGCAGTTTTCCTAAAGTCTAAAACTTTTGTTTTTGTGTGTGACTCAGTCACTGTTCTTATATTAACCCCTTAAGACCGCGGGACGTTTTATGTCGCCCTTAAGGAAGAGGCTCTAAACGCCGCAGGGCAGCATAGAACTTCCCTGCGATCTTATGTACTTACCCAGTCGCTGGCGATCGCGGTATGGGGACTCACCTGGGAGCCCAGGGAGTCCCCCTCCTTCCTCTTCGGCCCCTCTGGGCCATGTGATCGCAAGGTCCTTGCAAGGACCTCGCGATCACATGGACGGCATAGCCAGCAGGGGGAGTGCCTGTAATGACAGGTACTCCCCCTGCTGTCTGAAAAAAAAAATAAAACAGTTTAAAACAGTGTAAAATTAAATAATATATACTTAGATCATATATATATTTATTATATATATGATCAAAATATATATATATATATATACACATATACACACATACACATAAATACACATACACTAAGTGTATTTTAATATTCATATATATATATATATAATTATATATTTCATATCAAAGTACACGTACAATGATATTGACTATATATATACTTATCATTATATATATATTTATATATAATATAAAATAAAAAATATGTAAATACGTTAAAAAAATAAATAAATAAATAATATATATATATACATGTATAATTTTGTTCTAACTGTATTTTAAAATTAATATATATATATATTGATATCAAAATACATGTAGAACAAAATAATATATATATCTCTATACATAAGTATATACGTATATATCACTATATATATATATATATATATATCTATATATAAATAAAAATAATTTTATATACAGGTTTTATGGTGTTTTCAAAAGTTACAGAGTCAAATATAAGGCTTGTGTATCATTTTTGGCACATTGAAATGCGCTAGGTTGGTTATGTTGCCTTTGAGACCATACGGTAACCCAGGAATGAAAATTACCCCCATGATGGCATACCATTTGCAATAGTAGACAACCCAAGGTATTGCAAATGGGGTATGTTCAGTCTTTTTTAGGAGCCACTTAGTCACAAACACTAGCCAAAATTGGCGTTCAAATTAGTTTTTTGCATTTTCAAATATTAACACTAGCTTTGGCCAGTGTTTGTGACCAAGTGGCTACGAAAAAAGACTGGACATACCCCATTTGCAATACCTTGGGTTGTCTACTTTTGCAAATGGTATGCCATCGTGGGGGTAATTCTTATTCCTGGGCTACCATACTGTCTCAAAGGCAACGTAACCAATCTGGCAAATTTCAATGTGAAAAAACTGAAAAATTTAATGCGCTATTTGACTCTGTAACTTCTCAAAACACCATAATACCTGTACATAGGGGGTACTGTTTTACACGTGAGACATCACTGAATACAAATATGTGTATTTTATTGCAGTAAAAGCAAACAGTATTATGACATTCACAGTTAGAATGTCACATAGAACTAAAAAAAATTTTAAATTCTTATTTTTTTAATATTTTATTCATATTAAATTATAATTCATACCTATATTTTTCATGTTAAAGGAAAGCCCTGTTTCCCCTGAATAAAATGATATATAATAAGTGTGGGTGCACCTAATATGAAAGAGGCCAATTATGCCTGAACAGACATATAGCGCAAATTCCAGTTTTTGTTTACGTTTTGTTTTGATCACAACGTGTACATTTGACTGCGTCCTTAAGGGGTTAAACCACACTGACTGGTGATCACTGGGTCCTAAACTTTCACCTACAGTAATATTGGATACAAAATCTTAATTTGTTAGCACTAAATCTAGTATGGCTTCCTTACGAGTTGGCTCCTCAACAACTTGTTTTAGAGATAATCCCAGTAGGGAGTTTAGAATATGTATGCTCCTGGCACAAATAGCTATTTTTATTTTCCAGTTCACATCAGGAAGATTATAGTCACCCATTATGATAACTTCCCCCTTCATTGTCATTTTAGTTATTTCATCAACTAGTAGATCATCTAAATCTTCTATTTGTCCAGGGGGTCTATAAATCACACCTACACGAGTTACTGTGTGATTACCAAATTCGAACGTAACCCAACCTGACTCTATGCTCGCCTTTTATTAAGTTAATAAAAGTTTTCTGTATTTTTCTCTTTTTAATTTAAAGATGTAAACACTGGATCTGATATCCAAATACGATGCTATATTTATTTTTATGTTACATAGTGCACATTATATTGCACAGATTGGTGATATAAACAATATAACAACTACTAATTATTTTCTGTTTTTATTATATCATTTCCTGTAGAGATACTCAAAGCACAACAGCAGATGTTCTTTCCTGTAAGTTTACTAATGCAGACATTATGGTTTGACCTCCAATACAAGCAATTTTTGAGGACAATATAATAGCACCATTATGATTTAGGTCTTCCTTAGTAGATAGAATGGCAAGGGAAAAACAACCGCAAAGGGCACCAGCTGTTTGCTTTGATAGTGGACCATTTCACTAAGATGGCCTATTTTGTTCTCTTATCTAAAATGCCCATGGCTAAGGAATTAACAGACAGAGTTTTGAGAGAAACTTCTTCTATGTGGATTACTGAGTAGAGATAGTCGGTTTATCTTTTATGGACACAGTTCAGCCTGGATAAGGATATCAAATTGTCTTTTTCCTATGCCTTTCATCACTAAACTAATGAAGAAACTGAGTATGTCAATCAGTCTCTTGAGCAACATCTACATCAGTTCATTGAGAGTAAGCTAAAGCAGATACACAGGATGCCCTACACCCAGATGCCTCCCCTTTCAATTAGTTTTCCAGTTATAATCGTTATACATTTGATCATGCCAGAAGAGCATGCAGCTATAATAAGAAAACACGATGAGTCATGGCTAGGGTGATACTGATGCAAGGTTAGTGACAGGCATCTTAATTAATTGTAGTACGGCTTATATTGGATATATTCTTCACTCCCAACGTTCATAGGTGGTGTTACATAGTAATGTAGGTGAAAACAATTATTTTATGCTGTTGATCCAGAAGAAGGCAAAAATCAAATTTGAAGCAGGAGCAGTGATTCAAAATGAAAGAGGTGTATTGAAGAAGCACAAAAGTATGGTGTCACATTCCATCCATTAAGTAACATCTTCTCAGACAGAGCAGAGACAGCTGCACACATACACATATGTCACTACTATTGTGTCAGGACTAAAAATGAGCTTATATGTAAAGTGTAGACAAAAAACAGATCAGAATATGCAAAGAGATAGAGGTATATTACCAATCCATAGAGTGGTAGAATCTCTAAAGAGGTGAATAAAAAAAACAAAAGTCAAAAAAGTAAGACAAAGTTAATACTAAGCCAGAATATACTAGAATAGTCAAGTTCAAAACCTTAAAAAGTACAAATAAGAATGCACTGCTGGGCTAGTAAGAAACCCCAAATGGGATCCTGCCAGCCTAAGAGCAGGTTTAAATAGGGTGCTATGCCATTCAATCCTCTGTATCTACAAACCTACATAGATGCTGAGCACATGCAACATATGATCATCTGTAGAGTGATGCAATACAATGTTGTTATAAATTGGCTCAGTTATGCAGCATCCAACAGCAGAATTTCCTGTATTTGGAACTTGAGTGACAAAGTAGAGAAAAGATGAGGCATACCCTAGGATGATTCTCAAGAAACAGTAACACTAGCTCTTTTTCTAACACCAACAGCTAAAGAAGGTTAGACAGCTAAAGTAAGGTTTTTTTAAGAACCAAAAAAGGATCAAGATTTTACTTCTGGTCCATGTCTTCTCTAGAAAAGTAGATACTAAACGCATCAATGTCATTTATAGAGTGTGGCTATTGTTCCACCTGACCATCAACCAGAGCAGAACTTGCAAATTAAAGGGTTTAGGGGGGATGTATAAAAGAAGTTAGGAATTGGATTATAGGATGATGCTAAGAAGTAAGCAATTTAAATGATCTAGGGCAGGGGTCAGCAACCTATGGCACGTGTGCCATGCATAGCACTCAAGATGAATTTGCATGGCACACAAGGCTGCCAGAGGCAAACAGACTCTGGCCTATCAGGAGTTCCAGTGAGACTTCAGATATCTGCTAATACTGTCTGCAAGTGGTGAGGGCAATCCTAAATTTACACATTGCAGCACTTGTGAATGAGAATCACACTGAAGTAGAGCAGCCCGCAGCTGCTATCACAGATCCTGACCTTAACCTGTACCTGGCCACTGGACACCTGGGAATCCTCCCATACTGCTAGATATATACAGAGCTGCAGAATAACACAACACAACTGACAACCCCACAAGCAGCTTCTTACATGCAATACCACAAGCAGCCACAAACATACACACACCACCAAACACACAATGTGACATATCATACAGACACACAATTTCACAAGCAGCCCTGACACACAGCCCACATTTATAGGTGCTATACGCAATATCACAAACAACACATGAACATATACAATATAACAGCCCACATGCACACAAACACAATATTTCAAAGTAACTGCAGCACCCACAAATAACACAATCAGAATACGACGACAAACACATCTCAAATTAAAAAAATAAAATAGTACCAGCACGCCAAGGGACTTCAAGACATTGTTTTGGCACAGTTCTACTAAAAGGTTGCCTACCCCTGATCTAGGGAGTTCTGCTGAATTATAAAAACTATGTGGATGTACAATCTCCAGATCACATATATCAAGCAGTACCTATAGATTCATATTTCTCACAAAGGACAACTCCAAGCAACATAACCACTAAAGCTCACTGTAGTGGTTATGTTGCCTAGAGTACCTAGGAACAACCACCACTTTGGTATAAAACCATTACGAGATTAGTTGATATAAACCAGAGCTCTACTTGGTACTTGAAAACCTTAGTATCTACTCTCACTCGCACTCTGAGCCGATCAAGGTAATCTAGGTTGGACAAATTTGAAAATGATAATGCAGAAGTGTTAATTCTGTATTAATAATATGACTGAGGAAGGAGAAGGACTTTGTCAACAAGAGGAGTCCTAGTCCAGTTAATATCAAACCAGTTGTAGTGGATTTGTTGCTTAGAATGTCCTTTTATCTACACATATAAATAAACAAAAAAGCAACAGTGCAGGAATGCTATAACATACTAAACATAACAAAATTGCATAACATCTGCCAGATATTGGAGTGGAATATATTGCTTGGAGTTAAATCACATGAAAGACAAAGCTCATAAAGAGAATATTGATGCAGTATGTCAATCTTGGTATAATCCCTGCCAAGAGATATCAGCATTTTTTCTAAATGTTCCACATAAATGTACCAGGAAGAACAAGATAGTATAATACTCGATGATTATCCCGAATATTTAGAATAATGCAAACGTGCAGTATATTGTGTCACTCGGTGCTTGGAAATGCTGACATGGGTGGTAAAATCCACAACTGCAGATATGTGATACATCTTTCTTTATCTCCAACATAGGATAAAAATGCAAACAGGGAAATAATTGTACATTATATCATGCTGTGTTTGCAAACATATATAGAAGAAATTGTAACTTTACAATTTTCAGAGTCTCTATGATGTTATAATAACCGTATTTAAAACAAACCGTACAACAATATTTTTTTTATATAGTGATTTATAGTAAATTTTCCAAACTGCCAAGATTAACATACTGCACCAATATTGCTTTTGTCTTAAACGTGATTTCACTCCAATAAATACTCTACTACAACTTCTGGTAGATAGTATCTTAAGCAATTCTGTTATGTTTAATATTTTTTAGCCACCCTGATCTGCTGGATTACCTTAAAAGGCCAAATGTATGGAGGAGCCAATTTTAGGGAAGGAAACCCAAAGGCATATAATTTGACTGGACAACCAGAGTTTATCTCCAACCTGGTAAGTAGGTGTTGATCTGCAATGCATTGACCTTGGGCATTCTGGAGTGGAGTGGACCATCCAGCTTGCCTAGAACATAATCTCTTAACAACGTTTTATGATTGATCAGGGATGAACAAAAAACTTAAATCCCCAGATTTTGTAGCACTACAACTGGCATGATTCATTGCCCTACTACACTGAACAAAATTATAAACACAACACTTAGGTTTTTGCCCCCATTTTTCATCAGCTGAACTCAGAGATCTAAGATCAAAGATTATGTACTGCCAAATTTTCTGAAATGCCTTTGGAGACGGCTTATGGTAGAGAAATGAACATTCAATTCATGGGAAACAGCTCTGGTGGATGTTCCTGCGGTCAGCATGCCAATTGCGCGCTCCCTCAAAACTTGCAACATCTGTGGCATTGTGCTGTGTGATAAAACTGGACATTTCAGAGTGGCCTTTTACTGTGGTCAGCCTAAGGCACACCTTTCCAATAATCATGCTGTCTAATTAGCGTCTTGATATGCCACATCTGTGAGGTGGATGGATAATCTTGGCAAAGGAGAAGTGCTAACTAACACAGATTTAGACAGATTTGTGAACAATATTTGAGAGAAATAGGTATTTTGTGTACATAGAAAAAGTCTTAAATCTTTGAGTTCAGCTCATGAAAAATTGGGGCAAAAACAAAACTGTTGCGTTTATAATTTTGTTCAGTGTATAAAATATAGGAATGTCAAAGCATCATGGAAGTTGCAGTTCTACAACATCTGTGGGTATACATTTTGAACACCCCTGGAGTACATCATTAGAGATGGTAGATCATTCAAGTAAATACTTTAATTTCTTGAGTTCTAAACTAGAACGGTCAAGAAAGGAAGGGGATAAAAGACTACTTCTGTGGGATAGAACAAAACTTACACCTACTATGGAGGCATCAACTTTGAAAATGAATGGTCTAGACTGGAGATGATGTGAAAACTTTTTTAAGCTTTAACTCCTTAACGCCGTTAGGGGGTACTATGCCGCCCTGCATTTAATGAGCCTAAATGCCGTTAGGGGGGGCATAATATGCCCCAACTATCGTTAGCCATCCTGTCCCTGCAGACTTACCTGGACCGGCGATCCAGGTCCGGAGGGACTGCCTCTTGCAGTCCTCCTGCTTTCATTTCGACCCTCCAGGGCCA
This sequence comes from Pelobates cultripes, assembly GCA_933207985.1. NCBI lineage: Eukaryota > Metazoa > Chordata > Amphibia > Anura > Pelobatidae > Pelobates > Pelobates cultripes. The sequence goes on from OW240917.1 coordinate 214,844,604, forward strand.
TGTGATTGCGACGGACGTCGATAGTCACATGTCCGCAAAGTAGTTTATGAGATTGCCTGCAAAGGGACTGCCTGAGTGTTCAGGCAGTCCCCCTAGTGCTTGAAAATGGAATAAAAGTTCAAATCACACATTGCCATAGTATATTGTACATGTATTCTACATGTTTAATATATTATAAGTTAATAATATAATCCGAATAGCATATTAAGCATATATAATACATATATCATTTAATTCTTACTGTATTTTGGTATTAATCTATAAATTAATACCAAAAAGGACTTAGAATTAAATAAATTGTATTATATATGTATAATATGTTATTTAGATAATTTAATTAACTTATATTATATTATTCTGATCATAATAAAGTATATACATAAAATATGTTTTTTAAATATATGTAATATAAGCGTTTCTTGATATTTTATATATATATATATATATATACACTTATATATAAATATGTCAAAACACACTTAGAATTATATAATTTATTATATATATGTATATACATGTGTGTGTATGTATGTACATGTATGTTACATAGTTACATAGTTACATAGCTGAAAAGAGACTTGCGTCCATCAAGTTCAGCCTACCTCACATTTGTTTTTTGCTGTTGATCCAAAAGAAGGCAAAAAACTCAGTTTGAAGCACAATTTTGCAACAAGCTAGGAAAAAAATTCCTTCTTGACCCCAGAATGGCAGTCAGATTTATCCTTGGATCAAGCAGTTATTACCCTACATTGAAAGATTATATCCTTGAATATTCTGTTCTTGCAAGTATGCATCTAGTAGCCGTTTGAACATCTGTATGGACTCTGATAAAACCACTTCCTCAGGCAGAGAATTCCACATTCTGATTGTTCTTACAGTAAAAAAACCTTTCCTTTGCCTTAGACGAAATCTTCTTTCTTCCAGTCTAAACTCATGGCCTCGTGTCCTATGTAAAGTCCGGTTTGTGAATAGATTTCCACACAATGGTTTGTATTGGCCACGAATATATTTGTATAATGTTATCATATCCCCTCTCAGGCGACGTTTTTCTAAACTAAATAGGTTTAAATTTGTTAACCTTTCTTCATAGCTGATATGTTCCATTCCTTTTATTAATTTTGTAGCCCGCCTCTGCACTTTTTCTAGTGCCATAATATCCTTCTTTAGAACAGGTGCCCAAAATTGCACAGCATATTCAATATGGGGTCTTACCAGTGATTTATAAAGAGGCAAAATTATATTCTTGTCCCGAGAATGAATGCCCTTTTTCATGCATGACAATACCTTACTGGCCTTGGCCACTGCTGATTGACATTGCACATTGTTGCATAGTTTGTTGTCTATAACAATTCCCAAGTCCTTTTCATGTGTTGTTATCCCTAATTCGCTTCCATTAAGGGTATACGTTGCTTGTGTATTCTTTACGCCGAAGTGCATAACTTTGCATTTTTCAACATTAAATTTCATCTGCCATTTGAGTGCCCAGTCCCCCAGTCTATCTAAATCCCTCTGCAGCAAAGTAATATCTTGCTCACATTGTATTGTTTTACAAAGTTTGGTGTCATCTGCAAACACTGAAACATGACTTTCAATGCGGTCTTCAAGATCATTTATAAACATGTTAAATAGAAGGGGTCCCAGAACAGACCCCTGAGGGACACCACTTGCCACCTCTGTCCAGCTTGAAAATTTACCATTAATGACAACTCTTTGTACTCTGTTTTTAAGCCAATGTTCTACCCAAGAACAAGCATTTTCATCTAGACCGATTTCCTTGAGTTTGAACACTAATCTATTGTGTGGAACTGTATCAAATGCCTTGGCAAAATCCAAATAGATCACATCCACGGCAACACCCTGATCTATACTTCTACTTACTTCTTCGTAGAACGCAATCAAGTTAGTTTGACATGACCTGTGCTTCATAAAACCATGCTGATTTTTGCTGATAACCATGTTCTTCTCAAGGAATTCTTGAATATTATCCCTTAATAACCTTTCAAATATTTTACCAGCCACAGAAGTTAAGCTCACAGGTCTATAATTTCCAGGCAAGGATTTTGAACCCTTTTTGAATATAGGAACCACATCTGCCTTCCTCCAATCCTCCGGAACACTTCCTGAAAGAAAAGAATCTTGAAAGATTAAAAACAGAGGTTCACTTATTTCTGCACTTAGTTCCTTAAGTACACGTGGATGGATACCGTCAGGCCCTGGAGCTTTGTTTATATTAACTTTCTTTAGTTGCTGCAGCACCTTGTCTTGAGTTAACCAATTACAATTATTCTGCAAGTTTTTAGTAGCAATCATTTGCACATCTATTGCCATGGGTTCTTCCTTAATATATACGGAGGAGAAATAGTTATTTAAAATTCCTGCCTTTTCCTGGTCTTCATTAATTAACACCCCCGTTTCAGTTTTTAGTGTACCTACACTTTCATTTTGTTTTTTTTTAGAATTTATGTACTTAAAAAATGCTTTGGGGTTGGTTTTGCTCTCTTCAGCTATCATTATTTCATTTTGAAGTTTAGCAAGTCTAATTGCCTTTTTGCACGCATTATTTGCATCCTTATATCTTTTATAAGATGCATCTGATTTGTCCGATTTAAATGCTTTAAATGCCCTTCTCTTAGTTGTAATCTCTTGTTTTACTTCTCTACTAAGCCACATTGGTTTTAATTTGTTTCTTTTATATTTATTTCCCAACGGTACATACTGAGAAATGTACCTTTGTAATATTTGTTGGAAGATGATCCATTTATCCTCAGTGTTCTTTTCACTAAAGAGTTTATGCCAGTCAATATATTGTAAAGCTTCCCTTAACTTATTGAAATTGGCCTTTTTAAAATTATATGTTTTAGTATTCCCCATGTGCTTTTGTTTTTTGAGTTTATTTCAAAGGACACTATATTGTGATCACTATTTCCCAAGTGCTCACCTACTTGAATGTTGGTCAAAAGATCAACGTTGTTTGTTAAAACCAGGTCCAGACAAGCATACATTCTAGTTGGTGCTTGCACAAGTTGTGACATGAAGGGGTCATTTAACAAGTTTAAAAACCTAATTCCCTTTGCTGAGGCACTAGTCCCTCTGTCCCAATTTATATCCGGGTAATTAAAATCTCCAATAATTAAAGTGTTACCCAGATTTGCAGCTTTCTCAATTTGCTCAAACAGCTGTTGTTCCTCGTCAATATTAACATTAGGTGGTTTATAACATATCCCAACCAATAGTTGGTTTCCCTTCTTTTCCCCCAAGCAGATATTTACCCATAAAGCTTCCACATTATCCTCCTCGCATTCCATTTGCTTAACATTTGGCTTTAAATCATGTTTGACATACAAACATACCCCACCACCCTTCTTGTTTTTCCTATCCTTCCTAAATAACGTGTACCCATTTAAGTTAGCTGCCCAGTCATGTGTCTCATCCCACCATGTTTCAGTTATGCCTATTATATCATATTGTTTAGTGTATGCTAATGCCTCTAGTTCCCCCATTTTGTTATTTAGGCTCCTTGCATTAGTAAGCATACATTTAATATTATGCATCACTTGCATATTTTGTGAATTTTCAACATTATACAGCTTCTCTGTTCTGAGCTTGCCCCTCCCCCCGTTTCCACCCCCCTTGTACTGTGCTAAAGCCCATCTCCTTTCTGTCCTATCTCCATTTTGTAGATTGCTATGACCCTCCCCCCCTACTACTAGTTTAAAATCTCCTCCAACCTTCTAGCCATCCTATCCCCCAGCACTGCAGACCCTCTCCCGTTTAGGTGCAATCCATCACCACTATAAAGGTTGTACCCAATCGCAAAGTCGGCCCAGTGCTCTAAAAACCCAAAACCCTCCTTCCTGCACCAAGACTTAAGCCACGCATTTACCTCTCTAATCTCCCGCTGCCTTTCCACTGTAGCGCGTGGCACAGGTAATATCTCATTGAATACCACCTTGGAGGTCCTTTTCTTAAGTTTGCTACCTAATTCCCTGAAATCATTCTTTAGGACCTTCCATCTTCCTCTTACTTTGTCATTGGTACCAACATGGACCATGACCGCTGGGTCATCCCCAGCCCCTCCCAATAATCCATCCACTCTGTCAGCAACATGCCGGACCCGAGCACCCGGGAGACAGCAAACTGTCCGGTTAAGCCGATCAGAGCGGCAGATTGCCCTATCTGCTCTCCTAATGATAGAGTCCCCTACCACCACAACCTGTCTAGCCTTCCTTACATTTTGATCCCCACCCGTACTAGGGGGGCTGTTAGCTCGGCTGTTAGAAGTAACAGCTTCCTCTAATACAGCTACTCCTGAGCTGATGCTCCCAACATCTTCGCTCAAACGGGCAAATCTGCTAGGTTGCACCAAATCAGGACTAGCTAGCCCTTTCCTCTTCCCTCCCCCCCTGCTTCCTCGCCCCACTGTCACCCAGCTACATGCCTGTTCCCCATCTGTCTTATCTCCTCCCTCTCCATTACCTGTCCCCACTAAACTCTGCTCAGTGAGCAGTAGACTCCTCTCAAGATTGTCAATCTCCCTCAATGTTGCAATTTGCTTCTCGAGATCTCCAATCTGAGCTTCCAGAGAAGCCACTCGCACACAACCATCACAGAGGTATGGACCCTGGACGGGTACATCCAGGCAGCCATACATGCAACAAGATGTGCATTGAGTTAAACCAGCAATCTTGCTAACACTCATTTCCCCTTTAAACAGTAAATAAGAACAATTACCTTGATAGTTCAAACCCCTTGTTAGTTTTAACTCCTGGTTTTCTAACTCCTACTTGAAAGAGTCTACTTAATAGAGGCTGCTTTCAAATAATGTGAGCAAGCTCAGTGAGTATGTGTATGTATGTTTATATATTTATATATATATATATATATATATATTTATGTGTGTATAATAATATATATATTCAACATGTATACTTATCTACTATGTTTACATAATTAAGTAATTTTATTAATTCTAATTCAAGGGACCTGCTTGACAACCCAGGCAGAAAGTCCAGCGAATTTAATTTACAAGCACTCTACTTAACCCTGTAACTTTCTAAAACCCATAAAACCTGTACATATGGGATACTGTTATACTCGTGAGACTTCGTTAAACACAAATATGAGTGTTTTAGAACACTAAAACTTGTAATGATGATGTCATCAGTAAAAGCGCAGTTTTTGTGTGAAAAATGCCACACAAAAACAAATGAAAACTAACTTTGGCTATGGTTTGTGACGTTATTATGACATTCACAGTTAAAATGCCATGCCACCTAAAAAATAACAAAATGTCTTCATTTCTCAAAGTTCTTCAAATTTTATTCATATTAAATTATGTTTCAAATATAAATATTTTAAATTGAATAAAAGCCCAGTTTCTCCTGAACAAAATTATACATAATAAGTGTTGGTGCACTTAATATGAAAGAGGTGAATTACGGTTGAACAGACATATAGCGCAAATTCCTGGTTTTGTTTACGTTTTGTTTTGATCAGAACGTGTACAATTGACTCCATCCTTAAGGGGTTAAACATATATTTAACATTTAGAGACCACTCTTTTTTGTCATAATTTGTATGGGGGAAAAGACTGAGATTGCTTCTAATAAATATTGTATAATTAGTGAAACCATTGAAGATTGCTTTTAACTATTTTGGCAACGGTCAATCTAGTACATCATTGAAACCTCATAGGGTCAATTTTTAGACCAATTACTAACGTAATTTTATTCACATTTTAATTTTGTGAGTGGCTAGCAAGCCTTGGCCAGCCGCCACGTATTGAATCTGATATTTTGTATTCAAGTATTTATTTTGAAATGGAGTTTAACTGGTTGACAAACTTCTTACTGGAATTGGCTTTAGTAAATATGAGGATTGACATTCCATTTTCAGCAAATTTTGTCCATCCAGACAAATTTTAAACAAGTTTAGTGAATAGTCCTGTCTAGTAAACAATTCACTAGTAATTATATAGAGCTAATAATGTAATAAAATATAGTATCACATCAGCTAGTAATGAGTAGATAGATAAATGCATGCAGATACCAATAAATAGTGTACATATTAATTTGTTGTGTATAGCCTAATTATTACTTGCAACTAACATATATGAATAGTCTATTGCAAGATTCCAGATACATAACATTTATTATACTATATTAAAACCATATATTCCATACGTTTGAGGGATAATATCAATAAAATCTATTTCATCTACCTCCTACATTTAGTCTCTTATATCATAGTTATGCTATATTTGATATACTAATATAAAGTTAAAAGTGGGTAAATTAATATTGTACCTTGTGAACTAACAAGAAGAATTATTGTAGCATGGTCCCTAATTTCTCAGCAGAAGAATTTAAGGGTTCTAATTAGACGTAGAGATTTATTTTGGAATAAACTGCAATTTGGTCCAAATTAGGCTGACTGGGTATTCAGAAAAAAATATGTTTTCCAAATAGCCACATTGCAGAATCTCTGCTGAATACACACACACAGTCTGCTGAATGCATACAGACTGCTGAATACACACACATAAACACATACTGCATTGAGGGGTGCAGTGTATGTGTTTGTGTGTACGGTGCTGTGTGTTTGGGGGGTGCTGTGTGTGTGAGGAGTGTTGTGTGTGTGTGTGTATGTGTGTGGGGGGGAGAGGTGCTGAGTGTGAGAGGTGCTGTGTGTGTGTTTGTGGGGAGGGCTTGCTGTGTGTGAGGAGTGCTGGGTGTGTGGGGGTGCTTGCTGTGTGTGAGGAGTGCTGTGTGGGGGGGAGTGCTGTGTGTATATGTTGCAGAGTTTGAGGGGTGCAGGTAGCAAAAGTTTTTTTTTTTTTTTTTTTAATAATAATCCTATACATTAATAAATCTTTATCCCCCTTCCTTCTTCTTACCTTTGGTGAAGGAGGGGGGACACAGCCAGCCCTGGTGGTCCGGTAGTGGTAAGTTCTATGTAGCCTGCAGTTCGTCTGGCTGCAGGCTGTCTCCTGTCCTCCGGCGTAAAGAATGCTGTGTTAAGCGTTGCCATGGTTAATGCTTGGCAAAGCTACACACAGCCTGTTTCCCAGAACGATCTGCTTCCCCTGCCTCCGGGTCCTCCCGCCCTCTGTCCCTAATTGAAGGGCCCTTGGGCTGGTGAGGAAGATCGCTGATCTCTTTACCGGCCCAAGGGGACCCACGGCCATCAACACAGCAGGCAAAGATGAATTATCTGCCTCATTGCCTAACTGATAGACCTGCTTGAACAAATACTGTACGGCAACAGGAGCAAGGGTAAACCTCAACTGCCAATTTTAGTATATCATTTGTAACCATGAGAATTTATAAAATATCAGTTGGTGCATTTCAATTATAACTACGTCAGCTTATAGCCAAGCGCATTCTTTCAGACGCTTTCTATGGATATTTCAAACTAATGCGTACATGTTAGCCTCTACAGGAAATAGTAAGTTCTCATTACTAGAGAACCAATGCAGTTAATCTGTAATAGGATTAAAAGCTATTGAGTTATACATTTTGAAGTTCTGATTCTTATAACAACCCTACTCAGACATTTATGTACATACATGACATGAACTTCGTCTCTAATATTTGTAAAACTTATATATTATTATTATTATTATGATATTTATAGAGCGCCGTCAAATTCCGCAGCGCTTTACAATGGGTGGACGAACAGACATGTATTTGTAACCAGACAAGTTGGACACACAGGAACAGAGGGGTTGAGGGCCCTGCTCAATGAGCTTACATGCTAGAGGGAGTGGGGTAAAATGACACAAAAAGGTAAGGATAGTATTAGACTAATGACAGTTGCAGAAGGGGAATCAGTCAGGAGCTATTAACAGTTTAATTGATACGCTTTTATGAAGAAGTGGGTTTTTAACGATTATTTGAAGGAGTGGAGACTGGGTGAGCATCTAACGGAGGAGGGAAGCGAGTTCCACAGGAACGGTGCAGCCCTCAAGAAATCTTGAAGGCGAGCATCAGAGGTGGGAGTACGGACAGAAGATAGACGTAAGTCTTCAGCAGATCGTAAGGGCCTAGACGGGACATACTTGTGTATAAGGGAGGATAGATAGGTGGGAGCAGCATTATGTAGCGATTTGAAAGCAAGAACCAGAATTTTAAATTGAGCTCTATATTTTATAGGAAGCCAATGTAGGGACTGACAGAAGGGTGAGGCATGGGAGGTGCGGGCGGACAGGAAGATGAGCCTCGCCGCCACATTCATTATGGACTGTAACGGCGCTAGTTGGGAGCACGTAAGACCACTGAGAAGTGGATTAAAGTAGTCAAGGCGAGAAAGGACAGTGGAATGGACCAACACCTTAGTCGCATCTGGCGTTAAGTAGGGGCGGATGCGCGCAATGTTTTTGAGATGGAAATGACAGGATTTGGCGATAGATTGAACATGAGGCTTGAAGGAGAGGTCGGAGTCAAAGAGAACGCCTAGGCAGCGAGCCTGCGTGGTGGAACTGATGGTAGCACAGTTGACTTGGAGGGAGACAGACATAGGAGTAACAAGACTTGAGGGAGGAAAGACCAGAATTTCAGTTTTGGTCAAATTTAGTTTAAGGAAGTGGGCAGCCATCCAGTTAGAAACAGCAGAGAGGCAGTCAGAGACACTAGTCAAGAGGGACGGGGAGATTTGCGTGTCATCTGAATAGAAATGATATTGGAAGCCAAAGGAGCTAATGAGTTTACCAAGGGAGACAGTATAGATGGAGAACAGTAGGGGACCAAGAACTGAACCTTGGGGGACACCAACAGAGAGGAGTTGGGGAGAAGAAGCAGAGCCAGAGAAAGAAACACTGAAAGAGCGCTGGGAGAGGTAGGAGGAGCACCAGGAGAGAGCAGTATCTTGTAGACCGGTATTGCGGAGGATGAGAAGAAGCTGTTGAAGATCAACAGTGTCAAAAACCGCAGACAGGTCAAGGAGAATTAGGATAAAGTAGTAACCACGAGATTTTGCAGCGAGTAGATCATTGGATACTTTGGTCAGTGCCGTTTCCAAAACCATTTGACAGTTAAATAAAATTACCTGCATTATAAAATTATATTTTTTAGAAGTTATATTTTTTTTGTTACATGTACATATTAGAATTGAGTCTTCATGAAGAAACAATGAGTAAAAATAGTGGAATTTTATTTTCAAAACTGAGACAACTGTTTTATGAGCGGATAATTTTAAGATATACCTAGATCCGGCCGACCTTTCACCTCCCAATTACTTCCTTTGGGGTTATCTAACAGAGCGGGTGTACATGAACAAACCGCATACACTTGAGTAGCTGTAGGAGAATATCTATGTCAAAATTCGAGCTTAGAGCATCAAACATTACCCGATGTTATGAACAATGCAGTTGTGCCTGACTTTGTGAGGCGGTAAATGGAGCTCATTTAAAAGATGTCATATTCCGTACCTAGTCAAACAAATCTCCATTAAAGGGACATTATAGCCAATATAACAAATACAGCTTATTGTAGTTGTTCTGGTGAGTATAGCCTGTCCCTGCAGGCTTTTTAATGTTCAGAGAAAAGGAAGTGTTTATATTACAGCCTAGGGACACCCCCAGTGGCCACTCCTCAGTGTGCAGCTCTTTTCAAAGAATGCTAAAGAAGGAAATTTGTAAACAAACCGGAAGGTTTTCATAGATGCAGAAATGGTTTCACTTATAAATATCAAGAGAAAAAAAAACTATTAGCTTTATTGGCACTTACGACAAGAAAAAGTATAACCTCTATAAATGTATACATTGTTTCAGTACTTATTGATTTTATTGCAGTGTGGATGCAAGGCACTATATGTGGACCGTACAAGCCGGAAATTTCACATTAGACTATCAAAACATTTTAATAAAATCCTTAAACATAAAAATGAACATCTAAACATCTAGTAAACATATAGCATCTAAACATTGCAATACGTGCCCTTATTTTGATAGGAATAATCTCAAAGTAATAGGCATAGATCGAGCAAAAAAAATTAAACTGGAGAGGAGGAAAAAGGCTACAAGATTTAATAAGAAAGGAATCCCAATTGATTTTCAATTTAAAAACTTTATAACTTGGACTAACTATGGAAATAGACCTAACAGGTCTGATTCAAATATTTTTAGTAATTGATTTTGGAAATTATATTGATCCCCCTTTTTTTCTGTTACTTAAAGGGATGTACTTAAAGGTACACTATAGTGTTAGGAATACAAAGCTGTATTCCCAACACTATAGTGGCCCTCTTCCCCCGCACCCACCACCGCAGCCATGAAATGTTTAAACCCTTTTTTTCACTTACCTTGGCACTGGCTCCATCTTCCTCCAATGTCATCTGGAGTGGGAACCTAAAGTGCATGCGCAGCAAGTGCCGCACATGCATTAGGACTTACCCGTAGGAAAGCATTGACTCTGCTTTCCTATGGGGGTTTTGAAGATGCTGGATGTCCTCATGCAAAGTGTGAGGATGTCCAGCGCCGTTTCACAGAGTTAAACTCTGTAAAACAGCAGGAAGCTCCCTGAAGAGGCTGTCTTGACATTACAATATAAATATTGCAGTTTCTCTAAAACTGCAATGTTTTACATTGCAGGCCTAGGGATCAGGGTTAGGGATCAGGGACACTGCACCCAGACCACTTCAATGAGGTGAAGTGGTTTGGGTGCCTATAGTGTCCCTTTAATATGTAATATATATTATACTTTAGATCATTAAAAATGTTTTAGATTAAATGTTTGAGGGATGATGGGCCCTTTCTTTCTCTATTTTCATGTTTCCTTTCTACTGTATATTTTCCTGTACATTAATACCAAGCAATTATTGTTTTATGTTACAGGTACAACATATATTTTGTTTCGCATTATTTGTATCTATATTGCATATCCATGAATACCTCAGAAGGATTTCTAGACAGTTTTGTAGACGAGAGATGAAAAGTACATTCCTCCCCTCCTACTATTTAAAAGAGGTGGATGTTTTCTATTAATATTATTTTACCATATTTTATTTGCCTCATATTTTTTCATTATTATTTTTATTTAATTTTAATATTTATTTTCATCTTTTAATTTTTTATCATTTTATTTTTATATTTTAGGATTTATTTATTTTTTTACTTGTTTCTATCTCTTCTTTTCCTATTCCTTTTTTTTCTGTTATTTACTTTTTTATTTACCATACACCGTTGTGGGATTTCCCTATATATATATTTTGCTAAATCTATAAGAATGTAAAAGAACCCTGTGAAATAGCAAATGTAAGACAAATGTTCATTTTATTCACGTTTATTCTAATGTTCTCAATCATTGGAAAAATATACAGTAGATCACTACTGAATATATAATTGCTGTGTTATATCTACATGCAAAACATGCCCTATAGAACTTATGAAAGTTGTTGTTGTCTTGAAAATAATGTTGCCACAGTGGTAATGTGGTCTGGAGATGGGACCATTTATGTGGTCTGGAGATGGGACTGCCTTGCTTGGCCACTGGAGTGGAGGTTTACCATACCACATCTGACATCCATGTGTCACTGTCATCCATGTGTAGTATGGTAGAGACTTTCCTAATCACTATTAAAGTCATGCCTGAATATTGAAGACCAACAACCGCTGCTGTGATCGGTCATCTGAGGAAACATCCTTTAAAAAAAAACAGAGGCTTGACTGCCTCTCAAAAGAATATAAAACCAATTTTATTGTATCTAATCTTTGGCTGTTTTTGTGACAACTATGTATGAGTTATATACATGATGTTGTTAACTATTGACATATCTGCTAATTCAGACATTGATTATGTATTGAATTGTAGTTAAAGTTAATTAGACATTTTTAAAAACAAATAGGAGGGAGGACATATGTACAAAAAAGTTAATTAACACATACAATAATAATCTCATATATTGATTAGATGCTTTGTGAGAATTTTTTTTTATTGAGTTGTAAGCCATACTCATTGCACTTATGACAAATCACGGTTTGAATTATCTTGCTTTGCATGTAATGCGTCTATCTCATATATTAGTTTCCTCTTTTACGTTGCATTACTAAAATAAATGAACTTTTGCATGATATTCTAATTTTTCAAGTATCACCTGTATATTATGCAGGTATGTGCGTAGAATTTTAAAGTTTATTATGTATTCATGTTGGAATCTTGATGTGGACAAACCAAAAGAGTGTCTTCTATTGAAGTATGCACTATTCCAAAATGAAAACAAAGAGAACACACTCTTCACACGTAAAGCTTTTCAGCAAGCTAAAGTGCATTAGGGGTCTGGAGTGCCCCTTTAAGTTATGACCATTTCACAGGTGTTACTCTCCTTTTAAGGTGCTTGGTGCATCACTTGCTCCCATCAAACTGCCAAGAGCCTCTGTACAAAATATAGATTCACCACTCTGCTGTGTTGGTGTTATGCTGCTGCTGCTGAGAATAGAAGACATGCCTGCTTCAATCTGCAAATCTCCCTCAACTAGCATCCCTCTTTTTTCACAACAAATTGTGGATCCTGTCAATAAGTCTGTTCATGTAGTATATTAGGCTGCTGGATTAGAGTGCCTGTTTTCTCTTAATCCTGGGATCACAGAGGGACGTTGGCTTCAGTTCAGAACAATTAGCAACTCATTTGCTCAGACAAGCTTTGAGCATGCCTTTAAGTCTCCTGATCACTGATGTGACATTGTAGTGTGCCACTAGGAACAGCTTTTTGTTTTTCAGAAAATCATTCATCTCATTCATAAGGACTGTGACCAAGAGGATGACCTGTCCCATGCTGGCATTACTGTGGCTCAAGGTGTCCCTAAATGATTTAAGGACTGCTGCAATTATTATCCAAAACTCATGCCCCACTAGGGACCAACCTCCAGTGTACTGGCAGAAAGATACCAGATACAGTGGTAGGCAGTGTGTGGGAACCCTTCTTTTCTCTTGCACACTACTGTGGGAATGGATGGCAATCCTCTTGCAATGATCACGTATGTTTGTGTTGCATTCTGGAATTTATTTCTTCACTACAAGATGTAGGATGCACACACCTACAAAGGAACCAACTTGCAGAGCGTTAACTATTGTGCCCTCACATCGGGGCTATAATATATTTAAAAATAAATAAAATAAAGTGGGAAGCAGCAGGTGGGGACTATTAGAAAAAAACATCCTAATGCAGCCGATGGGGGTTACTTGTTGTTAAATGAGTGAGGACCTCAGCCTCCAACCATAGGTGATGGGAGGGGGCTCTAATTATAATACAGAGAGGACCTATATCCCCTGGCCCTACCTATTGGTGGTGAGTGGGGGCTCAAAAAAAAATAAAAATAAAATTTGCCCTGCAAGGGAACTAATGCTACACAATTTCAGTCAGAGAATCCTGAATGTTTTTTTGTTTTTTTCTTTCTTGGCTTACAAGCTCTCGTCAGCCACCACATAATTAACCCTTGTGCTACTGTTTTTTTTTTTTTATTATTTGCTCACTGGCTGCTAGTTTTAAAATTATCATTCACTACCAAAAAGTTGTGCAGTCTACCAGGTTTGTCTTTGGCCACCATGCGGTTGTTGATAAATCTATACTTCCTGTGGTTTATATTCAATCAGATAAGGATATTACTGATTTTCTCAATACTTCAAAATGAATGTTACAGAATCAGTTGAACCCAAAGCCTGACTGGATATGGCTTTAGTAAATCTGTGAATTGCCAATGTGGCCATTCTGACAAACTGGCATTAAGTGAATAACCCTGTAAAGTGAGAATTGAAAGTGAATTCAAACTGAATTTCAACTTCAAGGTAAAAATAGCCAAATTGAAAAAAATACAGTCAACCAGTATAGCTACTTTGTCCTGAAAGCTGAAATTCACTTTGACTTCTCAATTTAGTGAATATCCCTGCTAGTCTTAGGGTGCTTTGCAAAAGTGGAAAAAAAAGTGGGGAAAAAAAAAACCAAGTTTCAGTTTTACTTGGAAGTGTCCAACCTAACATCCAAACAACTAACTTTTGATGAAACAGTCTAAAAATATGCTCTTCTTTTTTTCTGTAGAGTCCCAGTCCAAACCTTACTACTCAGACTACTCCCATCCTCGTCTTCTCATTCACCAAATGTGCACAAGTCATTATCTGGATTTATTTATCACTGGGGTTATTGGATTAAATGTGGTTACCATGGCAATGGAACACTATCGACAACCTAAGGTAAGCAAGAATATCTATTATAAAAATGACAGTTCAGACCCGACATATTGAATGTTTCAACCATGTATACACTTTGCAAAAACCAGGCCAGACATACGCATACCTCTCAACGTCTGCCTTCGGTAAGTCGGTATGCGTAGGCACAGTCCTCAGGGGTGTTGCCAGGGATGTGAGCCATGACATTAGCAATGCCCACATTAGGTGGAACCACCGGAAAAGTGATGGCCTCTTATGAAAAGGGGAGGGATGGTCCCATCTGAAAAGGAGCAGACCGGCCACCTGACAGGCAGCTTGGCTGGCCCCCAGATATCAGTACCATGCAGAGAGTGCTGCTGAGTGCAAGTGCAACTAAGGATGTACTGTGCTGCCCAGAAGAGTGACACCAAGCAACTAAAGCGGGACTGTACTGCCCAAAGTGGGACAGTTGGGAGACATGCATATGTGACACTACCAAAATTGGTGAGTACGTGAGTTACTGACATATGAAGCAGTATGCATTCTAGGTCTTACTATAAAACTTTAACAAAGTATACATCAGTTAAATGGAAGGGTAATTGTTGGGAGTAATACACTTTGCCTATACTGACCCAAGGCTCAAGCAATAGATGACAGGTCTGTTTAAAATTGGCTAACTTGGAGCGTCAGCTATTTGAAATAATATACTTTGTCTATATACAATGCTTAGTAAATATTCCCTTAGACAAGAGCTATAGAACATTGTGCAACAAGTGTTAGTGTTATATCCTGTGTGTTTCTGCTGTTGGCCTTATTTCCTGTTTCTCCCTTTGATCATAACAGCTTAGTAATGTGTGCTTTAGAACTGCGTAGTTAATATCTTTAATTCTAAGTGCATATTTTAAGTGCGTAGTTATAGTAAAACCTAGTTTGCTTCAAGACCTAAACATGAAGATACACCTGCAAGCTTGCTATTGGTTAAGATGTTAAGATAAAATAGATGATTTGGTTAGGATTGGATAATGCTTGTAAGACCACCCTTGGTTCCTCTTGAACATAACCTGTTACACAGTCCATTAAATGTAAGAAGTCACCTTGATCCATACATTGTCTTGTCTCGTTCATTGGGGCTCCTCATCAGCTGGTTTGGGGACGAGGAGAAATACAGAGAGTTGCAAATTGATACAAAAGACCACGGCAAGGGGAAATTCCTGACGGAGAAAATTCCTTACTATCAGTAATATTGAATTATTTTAGCTTGGTGTTCAACAAACCACACTAAAATATGTTCATCAGTGTGTATTTGGAACATTATTCTTCTGGAATCTGATAAAATCAGAAAAAGAGAACAATGTACCATAGAGTAGAGTGCTCCTGATCCTGTAATATGATCTAGCATTAGTGGTTTATACAAATACATAACAATCATCACTCCTAATGGCTCCTACTGGATAGTTACCACTACTACTATGAATTCCATAGCATATAAATAGTGTGAAAGATGTCACATCACTGTATGTTACAACATTTCAATGTTGGGAGTCGGAGCCTGACCGCTTAGCTGAGCAGACGCTTGAGCTCCTGCATTACTTGATGAAACCAACATTGTTAAGTTTAACTTTGGGGCTTACTTGCTGAAACTTAGATGTATCCACATACAGGGGAGCCCGGGAAAGCGACATAACACTCTTCCCGAACATTATCACAGCCGAAAGCCAGAGGATCCTGTTGCGGCCTACTGTGACCTGGACTGGGGAGAAGCGGCCGATCTCCAGGCGTACTAGTTTTGCACACTGGCCCGCTACACTCATAACCCCCTCCTCCCCCCCACCTACTGCAGAAGGTGGAGCACACACGTAGAGCGAGTGGGCTGAGGAACGGCACAACACAAACCTCCTGGCACGACCATGATGGTCGCCACGTTGGAAGCTCAACAAAGCAGCCCAGGCCTTCAATGGAAGACCCTCTTTGAGGCCCGGTTCAATGCCATATGTCGCACATTCTGGCACTGCATCGCTCAGCGAGCTGCCACCACATTCTGGCACCACATCGCTCACCAGTGCCGCAGTAATTAATTTTATAGCGCAAGTGCAATTTTTCATTTTTATTGTTTTTTTAGACTGGAGGGTCTGGAAAAAAAATAAATATGTACTTAAATTTTTTTTCTTCTTTTTCTATTCTACTTTTTATTTGTGTGTCTGTGAGGTGCTGTGTGTGTGAAGGGTGCTGTGTGCATCTATGAGGGGGCAGTGCGTGTGTGAGGAGCAATGCGTGTGTGTGAAGGGGCAGTGTGTGTTTGTGTGTGAGGGGTGTAGTGTGTGTGTGTCAGGGGTGTAGTGTGTGTGAAGGGTGTGAAGGGTGCATAGGGTCTATGCTGTGTGTAGGTGGGTGAGATGGGTGAGATGTGTGAAATCTATCTTAATGTCTCACCCTCTCTTCTTATTACCTTTTACCATGCAGGGGGGACATAATGCTGCAAGCCCTGGTGGTCCAGTGGCAGCATGTTCACTTTAGCCTGCAGCTCCTATGGCTGCAGGCTGACTCTCCTGTCCGCCTGCGAGCACAGCACTGTTTAGGAGTGTTGCAATGGTAATGCATGACAACGCTCCGACCACAGAGCCTCCCAGGCCCTTCCTTCCCTCTGCTGGAACTAAGTGCCGGTGGGCTGGTGAGAGGAGATCTTTGATCTCCTCACCAGCCCAAGAGGGCTTACAGAAAGACTGGCTCTGCATGGGTCGGCAGGGGAGATGATCTCCACCGCCAGCCTTGGTCCACGTCGATCGAGGCCCACTGGGCGTTTTCTGCAGAACCTACCATGCCCACCTGAAATCTCAAACCGCCCACTAATGTGCAGTAGGGACCAGGTTGACCTCTCCTGGTCTACAGGATGCTACAAAAAATAAGTATGTAAAAACAAAACACAAAATCCATAAAAAGCAACATTGATAGCAAGAATAAAGTAAATATGTGTAATTGTTTGAACCTTATTATTTACCCTCAGGGTAATTTTGAGACAGTTATTTATGTTAAACCAACCGATGTTAATGCAATTTTGGATGCCTGCAATAATAGAAGGGATCCTGGTTAGTCAGTTCCAATTGTTGCAATTAAATTGTTCTTCTAACAGTACATATTTGGGATTGTCTCAAGATATTATAAACAGACTTAAAGAAATGGGTTATTTAAATTGGGTCATTGCTTGAGCATTCAACATAAGCCAATAATAAAAATAAATTGCTAGGAAATCCCTTAACATCTAAGATTACAACTGATAGAATAATTAAATATTATGACCGTATGAAGTTGTCTAGCTGTACTGTTTAACACTACTCTTTGTAATTGGTTCTCCAACTAGATCTATTATTAATTCGAGTTAACCTATTCTTAGATGATGGTATTAATTATAAAAGGAATCAACATGGTGGCCAAGAAAGCATCTAACTTGGAGAGTAAATTATCACATAGTATTATTTTTTCACTTAATAGTAATTAGACCAGTCAGGATTTAATAAGTGGGGAGACATCCTTACAAATGTGTTTTTACTTGAGTAAGAGATACATTTGAATTTACAATACCTACACAGACCTTCCCTATTAAATAATACATCAACTTTGAGAGTAAAATGGTAAAAATATTTGATAATGTGTAAAAGTTGTAGAGTGCAGGGGCGTGGCCTAACACTTTATCCAAATGGACTCTTATTGCTGAAGCTCCTGAAGAACGAGTGCATAGAAGCATCAAATAAGCGGTCTAACTAGCAATGGACTCAGTACCAACCTTACTAAAAGAGGTACCATGTCACAGAGACAGAAATATAAGGCGGGTAAGACTGAAAGAGCTTCCTTTCTCCTAGCGAGAGCCTCCGCACATAAGTCTAAAGCAGGTTCGGGTGCTGCGTAAAATGGCACCAAGCCGCTCTTGAGGGATGACTCACCCTACCCTTCAGATTCTCCGAGCTCTGTAGCAGACAAGACCCCTCTTACTGTCTCCAAGATGAGGGCGATGATGGCAGCATTCACCGGCACAATCCAAGCATCCATCAAATCCCAAATGCAGTCACTGACTGCTGAATTGAGAAAGTAAATCCAGGATATAGGACAAAGAACCATGCAGGTGGAACAGAAGATGGACAAGTTTGCGGGAGCTCACAACTCAGTGGCAGACAAGCTTCAAGAATTGGATGCTATCATCCACACACATAAAATGAAGCTGGCAGACCTAGAGGATACAAAATAAGGACTAGCGCTTTTTTCTAACAATAAATATTACAAACGTGTATACAGTGATATTATACAAATTAGCAGCTAAACATTCATGTGACTCCTTCAATGTCACTAATTACTCTAACAAGAAAAATAAACAATTCTTTAAAGAATGTAGCGCTTATAAGATAGACAAATAAATAATCACCTTTCAATATTCCATTGGAAGATAGATTCTCGTTTAAATGTCGAATAAGTAAATGTCTAAAAAAGATAATCAAACATAGTGTAGATGGTATATAGCTATAAAATTATATTTGTATATAGTTATTGCACACTCACAAACAGAGAGCTATGGACCCAGCTCTGGTTTGAATCACTTCTGGGTCCGTATAGGCGACCCACCCCTGCTGTGGATATATGTCTCCCGCCAGTACTCATGTGAGGTGTCCTAGTCTAAGTCAGCAGCCACATCGATATTTACTAAACTGATGACTTTTCTTGCGTTTCCCGCCCAAAAACGGTCAGCACCGATCACCGATCATAACTATATACAAATATAATTTTATAGCTATATACCATCTACACTATGTTTGATTATCTTTTTTAGACATTTACTTATTCAACATTTAAACGAGAATCTATCTTCCAATGGAATATTGAAAGGTAATTATTTATTTGTCTATCTTATAAGCGCTACATTCTTTTTTTTTTTTATTTTTTTTTTATTTTGCATTTTATCATATCAACAAATTGACACATATGGAGTACAACAGGAATTGGTTACAGACATCGGTATTCCTCATATACAGTCCTGTTACACAATGCTTGTCTCCTTCTTTACTGACTTGTTGATTGTTTAACAGTATAACCAAGATAGGGTGTAAATAAGGGTAGAGGGGGGGAGGAGGGGAAGGGGGTCCAGGAGAAGCGGTGGTGTTCTCTAGAGATCATTTAATGTCTGAGTATTGCAGTTACCTTATATAGTTGCTCTGTGCCTGAGCAGTAACCTAATGCCGTTCTTAGATACATTGCATGGGTGCATACATTTCTTATTGCGTGGTCTATTGAACAGGTCTTCCCCATTTGGATGGTCTCAGCTGTCGGAGTGGTTTATGTGACTCGAACTTAAGAAGTGAATCTGCATTGGACCCAACTCTACGTAGTTGCTATGTGTTTCTCCCATAGCTCCCAGGCTGCCGCTATAAATGGTTTTGGTGGCGTATTTTTCCGCGCCATTAGCTCGTATTGTTTTGTTAGCTGTAATGCTGTTATGCATTGAGCCATTTTCGGTGGTTCTGGGTCACGCCACTGTCTACTAATGGTTTGGAGGGCTGCTACTATGATATGATATATGAGATATGTGTGGGTTCTACGTAGGCCTTTTGGAAATAATTGTAGTAAGTATATTTCGGGGGAATGCTGGAGGTCGACTCCTGTGGTCTCCCGTATCATGGCGGTGATGTCTAGCCAGAATTGCTTCAATTTCGGGCATGACCACCAAATATGCAGCATAGAGCCCTTGTCGCTTAGGCAGCGCCAGCATGTGTCTGGTATGTTTGGGTTGCCTTTCTTAAGGCGCACTGGTACCATGTACCATCTGTACAAAATTTTCCGTGTGATTTCCATATGGGAGGCACACAGTGAGAGGTTCTTATGTGCCCGGAAAATGTGGGCCCATTGGCTCTCCGTTATGTGGTTCGGTATTTCTCGATCCCATGCTTTTGTAAATGTATGGACTGGGGTTGCTGCTGTGGTGCTGTATATTGCATAGACCAGGGATATTAGTTTCTTACGCGGTTGTAAGTTAAGGCTGATTTTTTCCACCTCCGTCAGCTGAAGACCATTTACAGTATGGTATGAGCATATTTTTTGCGAGTTAAGCCAAGACTTAAGTTGCATATACATGAAGAGGGCTGTTTTGGGTACCCCGTATTGTGTTTGGACCTCAGCAAATGAGATCAGTGCCAAGCCTTGGCACAGGTGGAAGAGGTGTGTGATGTTGTGGGTGTGCCATATTTTGGAGTTAAATCCTGGTATAAGCAGGGCTAGTGTTTCAATGGGTGTTGCCAGGGAGATGCCCCCTTTTGTTATATACTTGTCCCCAAATTGGTCCCAGATCTGTAGTGTGAATTTCGTGGTAGGGAGCATGTCCTTGTGTTTTGGTCTTAGTTTTCTAGACATCCAGGCTAGGGCCGAGATGGTGAAGTTGTTGGTATAGAACGCTTCCAGCTGCACCCATTGCGGGGGTTTGGCGTTGCCGCTAACATGTAGCACTTGGCTTAGAATGGCTGCTTTGTGATAGTTTGTTATGTTTGGTAGACTCATGCCTCCTAGCGAGAATGGTTTATGTAGGGTGGCTTTCGCGATTCTGGGTCTGGCATTATTCCATATGAATGTGTTAATCAGTTTCTGTAGTTCGCGTAGATAGCTGTTGGGTACCACCAGGTGGATAGTTCTGAATAGGTATTGTATTCTCGGGAGGAGTAGCATTTTTGCTGCTGCTATCCTGCCTACCCATGAGATAAATTTCCCTTTCCAACTATGTATAAGGTTTTTGAGCTCTGTGAGGAGTGGTGTGTAGTTTGCTTTGTGGATACCTGCTAGGGACTTTGTTAAGGCTATTCCTAGGAACTTAAGGTGGTCCGTACGCCATTCGTATGCAAACCTTTGTTTAAGGTCTGTCAGCTCTATCTGTGGGATGTTTATTCCCAATGCCTGCGTTTTAGATATGTTTAGTTTGTAGTATGAGCAGTTCCCATACTGGTGTATCAACCTGTGTAAAGCGGCCAGTGAAACCTGTGGATTTTGCAGTGTGAGGAGGATGTCGTCCGCAAATAGTGTGATCTTATATTCTTTGTTTTTTACTCGGATACCCTGTATTTGAGGATCTCTTCTAATTAGCTGTGTGAGAGGTTCCAGGGCGAGTATGTACAATATCGGGGATAGGGGACAACCTTGGCGGGAACCGTTGGATATGTTGCAGCTGTTGGAGGAGAAGCCCCCATTCACTACCCTAGCTGAGGGGCATGAATACAGTGCCTGTATCAGTGCAGTGAATCGTGGGGGAAATCCAAATTTCTGTAGGACCGCGTGGAGGAAGGGCCAATGAAGGCGATCAAAAGCCTTTTCCGCGTCTAAAGATACCAATACGCTTGGCACGCCTCCCCCCCGCAGCCCACCGAGTAAGTCCAGTACTTTTCTCACCCCGTCGGCTCCCTGGCGTCCTCCCACAAACCCCACTTGGTCTGCGTGTATCAGTGTCGGTATAATTGGGGCCAGTCTGTTGGCGAATATTTTAGCTAATATTTTTGTGTCCGTGTTGAGGAGTGAGATCGGACGCAAATTTTGGCTCTTGTTTGGTGGTTTCCCTGGTTTGGGGAGCGTTACAATGTGTGCCATGAGCATCTCTTTTGGCATTATGCCTGTTGTTGTGATGTGATTGTACACTGGGGTCAGGTGGGGGGCCAATGTTTCGGCGAATGTTTTGTAATAGTGGTTTGTTAGGCCATCTGGGCCTGGGGATTTCCCTGACGGTAAGGATTTTATTGTTTGTAGTATTTCTTGGGTAGTTATGGGTGCCTGTATCAGTTCTATTTGTTGCCGTGTCAGCGATGGTAGGTGTGTGAGGTCTAGAAAGTGCTCAATTTCTGTTTCTTGGGGTTGGTGGGTATTGCTGTCTTGCTTTAAATTATATAAGTTGTGATAAAAGTTGGCCAGCTCATCGTTAATATCTTGGGGGTTGTAGATTTTTGTCCCTTCATTAGAAATTAGATAGGGGATTTTAGATTGGGCTTGTTTTTTCCGTAGCAGTGCTGCCATAGCTCTCCCTGCTCTATTGCCCTGGGAGTATTGTCTCACCTTCAGGCGTTGCATAGCATATGACGTTTTAGCTAGGAGGATGTCGTTTAGGCGGCGTGTTGCGGTCTCCATTGTCGTGAGCTGGGTCGTATCTGGGCATGCTGTGTGCGCGGCTGTGGCATCCCTGAGTGTACGTAGCAGGGTCAGATATTCTTGGTTGGATGTTCGTTTGATGTGTGAGGCTCTGCTGATTAGTATCCCTCTTATGGTTGGTTTATGTGCCTGCCATAATGAGGTGGGTGAAACGTCTGGGGTGTCGTTGGTCTGAAAGTATTGTTCTAGGTTTTGTGTCATCTGTGCGAGGAAAGTCGTGTCATGCAGTAGGGAGTTGTTTAGGCGCCAGGGCGCCCGGCTCCTGTGGGGAAAGGTGCCTTTCAGCGTAATCGTGATCGGCGCGTGGTCAGACCACACTATGTCGCCAATGTCACACTGGGTAGTGCTAGGTATTAGCGTTCCCGAGATCAGTATATGATCTATTCTGGAAAATGATTTATGGACTTGTGAGAAATACGTAAACTCTTTGTCAGTGGGGTGTAATGTGCGCCATGCATCGTATAGATCGTTTTCTACCATCAGCTTGAGTATGGCTTTGCTTTGCGCGTCTGTCGTAGTGTGTCGTGGGGAGCGGTCAGGGAGTGTTGTGTCTATACGGGAGTCCAATACATGGTTTAGGTCACCACAGATAATCGTGGCCCCGGGTAGCGGATTCGGGAGTTTATTCAAGATTTTTTGCAGAAATTGTCTTTGGTTTGTGTTTGGACTATATATGCCTGCCAGAATGTATTCAGTGTCGTTGATCATGCAGTGCAGTATGATATATCTCCCTTGTGTATCCTTGTTGAGTCGCAGTAGTTCAAACGTTAGTGAGTTGTGTATTAGGAGCGACACTCCCTTGGATTTAGAGGAGTATGTGGAGTGGAACTGAGTTGGATAATCTTGAAGTCCAAACGTAGGGACTTTGTTTGTCTCGAAGTGCGTTTCTTGGACGCATAAGATGTCTATGTTGTCGTGTTTTGCCGCTTCTAAGAGAGTGCGGCGTTTATGTGGGTGGTTTAACCCTCGGGTGTTATGGGTTCTTATTGTTATAGGCATCGGTTCAGGTTGGATTGCTGCTCCGTTGTTCTCCGCAGTTCATGTGCGGATGCCCTGTCGTGCGGGGAGTGGGGAGTGATTGCAGTTTGGGTGTATGGCTTTCCTAGTACCATTCTCTCCTGGGTGTGGGTGTAGGGGTTGAGTCGAAACCGGGGTAAAGAAACTTGGATGAGTGAGGCAAGGTTCCCTCCAAGGAGGGTTTGGTGTGGATAGTCCACACCTCGAGGGCAGGAGTTGTTTAGATCTCCCATAAGTGGCTGTTGAGCTCTGTTTAGCAAATGTGGTGTAGTATAAAGGCGTGACTAGTTAGGGTCCCTTTAATTACTCTGGTGCACAGTTCCCTATTTGTGTCTGGCGTGCCCACGATAAGGGTGCAGTGCTCGACCCCGGCATTGGAGTCTGTGTTGGTGTCCCACCACCGGAACCCCCCGGGGGCCCAGTCTTCAGCAACACCCCTCTTGTCTGTCTAGAGGAGGGTGCTATAGCCTCTGCCCGGCCCATGTCCCGCGCGCGCAGCCCAGCCCTTGTGGCGCGCGCGGGCCATGCCAGCCTGCTTCGTCAGCCATTTGGTGGAGTGGACCCCGCGGTCAGCTCCGGCAGCGAACCGCCACCCTCGCTCTATACCTCTCTCAGAGAAGCGACACGTTTATCATTGTCGGGTGTAACCTATGCATTCATGAGCATATTGGCCCATTCGTTCTCATTAAGAGGTGCACTCGCTGGTCCCTGATGTATACCAGACTTAGTTGCCCGGGGGCGCCCTTTTACATACGCATCCCAGTGTGGATACTTGTGGCTGTGAAACCAGTAAAAAAAGAAATTAAAATAAAAGTGTTATGTTGTGGAACATAGTGAGTTGAAACCAGCCCTTCTGGATTAGTCTCTGAGTTTGTCCTCGTATATAACAGGGTGGGCTGGCTGTGCTTCGCGGCCCATTGACTGGGTCAACCGCTCCGTGTTGTGCTCAGTTCGTATGTTCGTGGATGTATGCGTGAGTGAACATATAAATATAGTGTAATGCTGGTGTGTTTAATACTTGCGCTTTGCAGTCCCAGTTTAGATAAGTCTCTTGCGAACTTTGCTCCACTCTTGTGCGGTCTTCCTGATCGGGTGCTTGTATGGCTCAGTCGGCGGGATGGGTATGTTCCATTCTTGTAGGAGCTTGATGCCCTCCTCCGGCGTGGAAATGGGTCTGAGTGTTCCGCCATGTTGGACCAGCATTTTGGTCGGATAGCCCCAGCGGTACTTGGTGCTGTGTTGCCGTAGAGCTTCTGCTACCTGGTGATATGTTCTTCTTTTCTTTAACGTAGCTGCAGATAAATCATTGAAGAGTTTTACCCCTGGGTAGTCTTCGTGCGGTTGCTCCCGCGTGCGGCTCGCCTTGAGGACCAATTCCTTAATGTGGAAGAAGTGGGCCCGGAACAGCACATCTCGCGGTGTGGAGTCTGGTAGGTAAGTCGGTTTAGGGACGCGGTGGATGCGGTCAATTAACATCATATCTGCCGGGATATCAGGCGCGTAGGCCCTTAGCAGGCCTCGTGCATAGGCTTGGAGGTCCGCCTGTTGAACTGATTCCGGTACCCCTCGGAGTCTAATGTTGTTCCTCCGCGCCCTGTCTTCAGCATCCGCCATCTGTGCTTCCAGCTTTTCAACCTTCTCCTCCAGGTGCTGGACGTGGTCTGCCATGTTATTATGAGCGGAAGCAAAGTCCCCCATTTTCTCCTCAATTTGTGCTGTACGGGTTCCCATCTCCTGTATTTCTTTTTTCAAGGTCTCGGCTGTATGTTGCCAGGAGGATATTAGTTTGTTAGACAAAGAGTCCAGGGCTTGTGCCAAGAAAGTTTTCGTGATGTTGTCGGCCGGAGCATGCTCTGCCGCGGGGAGGCTTGTATCCGAGTCCCCGTCGCCATCTTGGGCTTCCCGCGGTGAGGCCGCTTGCGAGGGTTGGCTTTTGTGGCCGAAAAAATTGATTTTGTCAGTTTTTAGGGCTGACTTCTTCGTTCTGTGGTGGGACATCTCCGCTGGATTCGACTTGTCTCGGTTGGTATTGCCTTTTAATGCTGGGTTGTGAGAGCTCGATGCCGGAGCAAGTCCTTAAGTGGCCATCTTGCTCGGTGGTCAGCCACGCCCCCAGCGCTACATTCTTTAAAGAATTGTTTCTTTTTCTTGTTGGACCTAGAGGATAGGTCGCGGAGGAACAACCTTCGTATCAGAGGCATTCCGAAGTCGGTGTCCAATGGAGAATTGCCTGCCTACATCCTATATCTATTCCAGGCTCTCACTCTGGAAATACACCCTGATCAGCTACTGGTGGACAGGGCACATCGACTGCGGAGACCGAAACAACTATCTCCGCCGACGATTAGTGATGTGATCACTCTCGTTCATTTCTTCCATGTTAAGGAACGCCTCACAAAAGCCTGCAGGAATGGCAATTTCACGGATCCCTACAAGAGCATGAAAATCTTCACGGATCTCTCTGCCAACACCCTCTAATTTCGGAAGTCACTGGCTCCTATGACTTCAACAGTCTGGACATAGGAGATACAATATCACTGGGGTTACCCACCTAAACTGCTCATGCACCGACATGGGACTATACACGCAATTCTGTCTTTGGAGGATGGCGTCCAAGAGTTGCAGGATTGGGGAATCCCCATGCCAGCTCCACAATGACCACCGGAGATCCCCGTGTGACCCAGGAATGGACTCATAATGTCTTGGTTTGGAGGGTCCTAATTGTGTAATGCACAACTATCTCCTATTTTGTACTGTTCCCCCTGACATAACTACACAGTTCCTGACCCTCTTTTCTTTATGGCACACTGTTTAGTCCCAGACATAAGAGCAAGTTCAAGGTTATTAGACTCCTATAGATTTTTGTTAGATTTCGACTCCATTATAGGCCATTTATATAATGACCTTACCGGTACAATAACTTAACCCTGTTCACATTTGTGCTGCAAAAAAACAAAACAAAAAAAACAGGGGTTATTTAGTTTTGGTTGAACCTCTTACCCGGTTTACTTATTTTAATTCTTACTCCTCCGGTAGCGATACCAATATGCTTCTTGTGAGATACACCCTCTAAATCCACCCTACTTTATGGATGTGTATCACGCCACCACCCCGAAACTCTTTGGCTGTTTATTTCAGATCTCGACACTGCTCACCTATGCCGAGCTATTATTTTTTTGGTTTTACCAATTTCCCCTCCTTTCCCTTTCTCCCTCTGCCAAACCTTGAACACCCCTCAGCACCCACAGCACTGACACATTGTTTGAACACCCAAGGCACTGGCTGCGCATGGCTGTCAACTCATCCGATCCCACAGATAGAGCTTATGCGTTGGTCACATCAGGCGCTTCCCGGAAAGCATCTTCATATTGTGGGTGCTCCATGGCTGCCACGGTGTGTGTCTGGTTTGGCCAGATTGATCTATAGCTGCAATGGGTTCATGAGTTAATGGATATTCCCCCTCTAACACCAGCGTATGAAGCTAATGTCCTTTAACGTTAAGAGGCTGAAAACCCCTGGTAAATGGAGGTTGCTCCTCCAACATCTGAAAAGATCACATGTAGATATTGCCTGTATTCAGGAGACACACTTGATTAACACATGTACCCACTCTATGTTTACAAAATACTTTCCCACACAATACCATGCTCTCTCAGATGCAAAAAAAACAAGAGGAGTATCTATTTTCCTTCATAAATACATAGCGTTCACTCTGCACTACAAACATACTGACCGCCATGGGAGGTTCATCATATTGGTGGGACTCTTCAACTCGGCTCTTTATACACTGGTTTTGGTGTATTTTTCCAACACCGACTCATGCAATTACCTACAGTCACTCTTACGGAAACTAGACAAGGTCAAACACAGAGGAGTAATTCCCTGCGAACATTTTAATTTTATACAGTCCCCCTCGCTAGATTCATCAGCTACCCCATAAGACACAGGAAAAGGCAATTGATTTCGCTCTGCAAACAAATTGACAAATTGCTTTCGCTCCAGGGACTGATTGACGCGTGGAGAATTCTCCATCCATTAGAAAGGGACTACACATTCCATTCTCGGGTGCATAACACCTACACCAGAATTGACATGTTCTTTCTGGATAACCGTTCTCTGGCTCAGCTGTCAGAGTTTACTATTGGAGACATTAGGTAGTCAGACCATAGCCCAGTAGTTCTATCCCTGCAAGACGACTTTCAATATAAGGGCAGAGGTAATTGGAGACTTAACTCTACTCACGGATGAGACGTTTGTACAAAGCATTGACAGGGAACTGATGAACTATTTCCAAACCAACTCAAAAGGGGAAGTCGGGGAAGATATGGAATGGTTAGCCCACAGGGCAGTGGTCAGGGGCTTGTTTATTAGGCAGCTCTCATTTACCAAGAAAAAAAAAATCTGATCTCCTGGAGTGCCACAAGCAGCTGGCCTCCGTCTCCTCGCAGAATAAAATTCAGCCCTTACCAGACCTATTACTGAAACTCAATACCCTACAAGGTACCCTCCTTGAACTTAATTCAGTCAAGACTAAATACTACCTACACAGGCGCAGAGCTACCACATACCTTACCATGGGGAAAGGTACTAGAGCTTTAGCGAAGAAGCTTTGTTTAAAACTAGCTACAACTAAGCACACATAGTGGATCAGGATGGTACTAAACACATGGGACCACAGGCCATCACCCAAGAATCCACTACATTCTACTCCGCACTTTACAATCTGCGCACAGACAACACTGTTTATACTACAATGGAACAGGAAGTTATGACCTTCCTCCAGCCCCTTACACTGCCCCAGATTGACCCGAGCCAGAGGGAGACTCTCCTGTACCCTATTACTGCAGAAGAAATCCTAGAAACCATCAAGCAGCCACCTGCAGGAAATCGCCTGGTACTGACGGGCTCCCTAATTCATACTACAAAAAATTTGCCAAGGTTATGGCTCCTCACTTTCCTCGAAGTGTACAACGGGGCCTACCCCAGACTTACTTTTGGCTACCATAGTTACTATACCTAAACCAGATAAATCTCCAGATATATGTAAGAACTATCGCCCCTGTGACGAGACCAATCTCGCCACTGTGCATTGGAGGAGCCTGGTTGCCCGCCTGCTGCCTTTAGACTATGGCCCCATGTTGAAACGCTTGATTTTCCCCTGCAAAGACACGAAAGCCGGGTCATTCGGTGCTTGCCCTGTTTGAGCGGTGATACCCCAGATAGCTATGCCATGGAGTCCATTCGTATAATGAAAGACTATGGGAAAGACTTTGGCTCCATGGCAATTGAACTGTATGTGTGTGGTCTGAGTGCCATTCAGTAATAATGTGTGCTCAGACCTAAGCTATCTGGGGATATGTTGCATGTCTGTATTTTTTATGTAATAATGTAACCTTGTGTGTTTTATTGTATTTTACTGTCTTTTTACTGCCATGTGCTTAATGGAGTTTTGCCTCTGTCCTTGGAGATAATTGGATTACTTCCCAATTATCTCCAGGATAGAAGGCCAATTTGTATGAGTTTGACGTATGTTTGTATTTGGAGTATGCTGATTCTGAAAATGTAAGTTTTATGTGAATGTGATGCATACTTTTCAAGTTATGAATAATGTGGAAAAATTGTTTTTCTCTGCCGGTGATAATTACATTACCCATTGTGTAAGGTAATTGTATCACAGCCAGAGGGGAGGATTTTTTTGTGGGAGTGTCTGAGTGTATTGTATGTGTTTATTGGTTGTTTTCCAAAACCCTCTGGGTGGTACTAATGTGTATATAAGAACAATAAACCCACAGCTCTGTCTGTTCCTGCTTCACCCTCAAAACAGAGCCTTGTCTCGTTCTTGGGGGGATTTATTGTATGCTGTTCCAGTTTGACTGCTAGGAGTGTAAACCTATTCGTATAGTTTTTCCTATTCGGCTGTTTACAGCATTCATATGGTTCCGGTTCGGCTGTTTACGGCATTCATATGCTTCTCCGGTTTGGTGTATTGGTGTCTACAGTAGCTGTGCCTGTGTCTCTGGAAGGGAAGATCTACTAAACGGCTTTTAACCCCTTTTATGCCTGGGGGTGCCATTACAGCCCCATTTTGCTTCTCAATACGGATGCAAAGATTTAAGCCAAAATCCTAGCGAGCTGGCTGAGTAAGATAACACCGAGCCTAGTTCACGATGACCAGACTGGATTCGTTCTGGAAAGGCAGGGTCTGGACAGTACCCACAAACTGTCTGCTCCTCGCTCAGTTGAGGGGGTCTGACCAATGTCTCCTCTTAGCTCTAGATGCAGAAAAAGCATTTGACCGCCTCGGTTGGACCTTCTTGAGTCAAGTGATGGCTAAATATGGGTTTCTACCCCAAATAATACGGCAAATATTTGCATTGTATGCTTCCCCCTTAGAACCAAGTTCTCCATGGTGGCTTTTAATCAACACCATTCCAAATTACCAATGTGATGAGGCAGGGCTGCCCTCTCTCCCCACTTCTCTATGTCCAGGGCTACGGGTTGCTTTCAGAACGTTTAATGACAATGGAATAATGTGATAAATGGACCCATAGCTCTGATATTCTCTGCAACTCAAGCGGAACAACATCAGAAAATACTTTATAGATGGGATCTGGTGCCATCTAAACTACATAAAATTTCCCCTCTTTTTTCTCCGCTCTTTTGGCGATGCAAACGCATAGAGGGAACTATGACCCACATATGGTGGAGATCTACATCTCTTACTCAATATTGGGAAGAGATTCAAACCCTTATAATGGAAGTGACAGCTCAACCTGTTACATTTGACGCTCTTACCTTTCTCCTCCTAAATATTCCGAGACACATACGCAAATTTAAACGAAAATAAATAATGAAGATTATCCTGACTACCCAACAGCTCATAGCGAGAGCCTGGAAAACCAATACGAGTCCGCAGTTGTCCAGATTACTAATAGAGTTGGATAAGCAATGTGGATATGAGCGTTGCTTCACCTCACTCTTTCCCTCTACCAAATTAACTCTGGAGGTGGCAGCTCTGGGGCACATGGAGATCGAGTAAAGCCATGAATATGTAAACATGATATGTTTGGTCCTTATAAGATAAGTGAACTCTGTTAAACTGTTCTGGAAGACCATTTAAGTTACTCACATTGGACATGTTCCTATACTTAGTGTAAATAAGGTTGGAAGCTGTTTGAACTTATGTAAAGTACAGTTTGAGAATATTGGATGGGGATGCTGTAACTCCCCCTCCCTCCCTTCCTTTACCCTTTCCCTTAAGAGTAACAATAATATACCTGGATCTCTGGCTGGCAGAGCTATTATTCAAAAGTTTACTTGATCCTGGTTAACTCAATACACTATGTGGCGTTCCAAGCCTCAGTTTAACACTGTATTCTGGAGCTGAGACGCGCAAATCTGCAATGCATGTCAAGCTGCGTTTTCATTACTGTGTGCTCATTCTGCACATGCATCAGCCGCGGTTTTAGAAGTGTAAATCGTTGACTCTGAGTTTTCTCCGGGCAGCCACCCCAGCATCAGTACACCTCTCAAACAGTCTCTCCAACTGAACAAGCAAGGATTGGGTCCCCTACTGCCTCTACCCAGTCATTCTCACACGCCAAAGTAAACTTATAGATCAATATCATGGGATGAGTTTCAGATCTCTGATTTAAATACTTAAAGAGGTATTTATTTGACAGCTGTCCTCTCCCTCCCATAAGCCAATAGAAGAGAGAGGTAAGCCACTTGTTTTCCACATAGAGGACCAGAGAGTGCAGGGCCAACATAGTAACAACTACATGGATTAATTGTCAGCCCAAAGAAAACCTCAGAATCACCACCTAAGAAAGTAAGAAAGAAGGAAAAATAAACCAAATGTGTGGGCTGCAATTCGATTGTTCCACAAGGAAAGAATTTTTGTATGCAATGCCCCCAGAGACGCAGACACAGCCCCAAATGAATTAAAGGTCTGGAATGCACAGACAAAAGCCGAATACTTTTATTCAATTACAGCCCAGGCCCCCACTAAAAGATCCAGAAGCTTTTTGTAGATCAGAAGGAGAGCAAGATTCAAAAAAATCGGCGGTGGAGCTAACCACGAGTCGGACCAGACGTCATTTCTGGTAGCTCCGTGTGGACCCAGCAAAATTTGCCTACCAACGCCAGCCACACACTGTTTCTGATCAAAACCACTCTCACCCAACAGGGGGAGCCGTGCTGAGTCCATCAATGCCCTTCTTCCAACCCGCGAAGGTGCACGAGCAGCGGCGCCAATCTGGGGCCTCCTACTCACTGGCCCTTGCTAGCTGGGAATCACTCCTCCAGGAATTTGAGGACCCAGATGAACCTGACTGGGGCTCCATACTTCCAATCGAGCATACACCAGCCATGGGGCGCTGCTCACAAAAACCTGGGGCTGGGATCCCACCTGACAACAAGGATATTGGGACCAGAGGCATGTACCATACAAGATGGCGCCCACAGAGGGCCTCCACAGCACACACACCCAGTACTCCAGAGGAGGAACAGGGAGCACAGACACCCTCAGCTTCCCAAGGGTCACAGACCTCCACAGCCTCCCAAACTGACCAATCCACTCCCATGGACACAACAGATGGGTCAGCACCTACCACCAAACATGACCTACAGCTACTACTCCAGGATATCCACAAAATGCTGGCATCAGACACTGATATAATCAGAACATATGTGAAAAAAGACACCGCTCTTTTATGAGGACTCAAGATCTAACCAGAGCCACACTACAATGGCGTAAATCCAAGATCTTACCAGAGCCACACTACAATGGCGTAAATCCCTCAGCGAGATCACACATTGCCTGCGCACAGCTGACATACCATACAGATGGGGAGTGACGAGATCCATATTAGTGACCCACAATGGAACAACCCATACAATCACCTCAGCAGCAGAAGCACCGAATCTCCTCTCTTCGCTGGGATTATTGAGATGCCAACTGCAACCAATTTCCAAATTCACTATCCATTGATGGGGAGGGGCACCACCATCCTTCACTCCCAAGGATATGCACTGTTCCTGGGTAGAGTTGCCAACTGAACAATCTCCCTGGGAGTCACACTGTCGTTGGAGAGAACCATTATCTGCAAAAGTTCTCTGATGCACACACTGCTGCTAGGGAGATGAGCCAAGCACATCCTCTCCCTGGTCCTCACTCTGCAACTGGGGAGAGTTGCAAACCACACCCTCTCCCTGGAACTCGCTCTGTTACTGGGAGGGATGCCAACTGCACCCTCTTCCTGGAACTCACTCTGCCACTGGGGAGTTTTGCAAACCACACCATCTAGCTTGAACTAACTCTGCCACTAGAGACACTGACTGCACTATCTCCCTGGAACTCATTCTGCCTCTGGGAAGAGGTGCCACTTTCACCAACTCCCCCATGTCACTGCCAGTCACTGGAGGAGTGGGTTATTGGTACAGTCTCCTCATATATCACTCTTTCATAGTATCCCTTTCATATTCAATAACCTGCTGTTGCAACTCTTACATGATGAACAGTTACTACTAATGTGTCCCAGCTGCTGACAGAAGTAACAGCATATTCCTGTTCTGCGACCTGACGGCACCAGACTTGGAATATCCATTGAAGGGATTCCTTGATCACAGAACAATGCAAGACTGCCAGTATAGGAAGATTGAAGGGCTGTTTGAGGTGCACAGGTTGGCTGGTCATTTCTCCTCGTATCCATGTAGTCATCAGCCAAACTGGCAGCATCTCCTATTGTAAGAGGGTGATGTTCTATAACCAAATATCTGACGTGAAGTGTTGGGATTTGAATGCTGAGATGTATCCACATATACGCATACACTGCAGCACTGCTTCCTGAGCATGCGGGCCCCGGTACAGCCTCACTGGCATTAGTTCCACCGCTGCACTGCTCCAAGACCACTTTAATGAGATCAAGAGATTCACTAAAGTGAGTGTTCAAAGTGGATTCAAGAACAGTTGAATTCTCACCTTAGTGAAAATAACTGACATTTTCTAAACATTTAGCAATGGTTTGACATAAACTGCAACTATTACTAGTGCATAGGGATTGTCCATTCTTCAGCATCATTGATAATGTGGAATTAAAACTATCCATGTCACATCTATCCAGTCTAGGCAGTGTTGATTGTCTGAGAGTGCTGGAGGTTGGTTTGTCCATTGCTTAAAGCCAATCATAATTGTCCAGGCTGGACAATATTAGTGTGAATTGTAGTGGTTATCTTGCTTAGAGTGCCCCTGTGTGTAATCATAGTTATCATATTCATCACAAGACTTAAAAATTGTTTCTTTTTTCTTTAGATTTTAGATGATGCCCTGAAGATATGTAATTACATATTCACCCTCATTTTTGTCCTAGAATCTGGATGCAAAATGATTGCTTTTGGATTACGGAGATTCTTCAGAGACAGGTACAATGTGGCTGGGTGTATATTTTGCAATGTATTTTTGTCAGACAAGGTATTTAAAGAACTTAAAGTAACTAATTGTTACTAATTTTAGATTATGCTAACGTAGTGTACCTATAATCTTTATTTTAATAATGACAGGAGGCGAATATTTTGCATAACTTTCTTTACTTTATGCCTCCAGCATCACAAATCAATCAGAAAAAACTTTAAACCAATCAGTAACAGGCATCACATCCATATATAAAGCCCTGACAGACACATGACTTCCTCTTTCTTTGATGCGAAAAACAGTCTATTATAACGTCAGGGAATTAAATAACAGTGCTGAGTAACGTGTAGCAAATAACTTGAAACAAAACTTGAAACCTTCTAGCTTAATCTTGTCGAATCCATCTATGATGATTACGCTGAAAAGAACAGAAATATGTGATGGAAACCAACTGTTGTCCACATTAAATCCAGTACTATACGTATCTATATGTATATTAAGTTAATATACTGAAACATTAAACAACCATAGTATACTTAATAATCAACACGGATCTAACATGTCAACCAGATAAGCATCCCATAAATATACTGAAATACCAAAACCTTATAATTACACTGAGAAAATGACAAACCAGAATATTAGAATTTTCCAGAGTATAGGGAGGGAAACAGGGAGGGAAAATATTTGCCTCGTGTCATTATTAAAATTAAGATTATAGGTACACTACGTTAGCATAATCTACAATTTTATCACATGACAGGAGACTTCATATTTTGCATTTTTAAAGCTGTGGTATGAGTGAGAAGGATGCGTGTGTGGTTTGACGAAAATAAATATACGGAAGTAGTATATCCGTGTCCAATTCATCACTGTAAAATATAGAGGCCCCCCCCCCGTGAAGGCCCGAGAAGCAGCCGCGCCTCGTACCGAATGAGTACCCAAAACACGTCTCCAACCCCGCTAGCGATAACAACCAATGAACCCCTCTAGACAGAGTGTTCATGGTAACTGGCATTTATGGTTGGTATAAGACCAGCAGATGTCCTGAATGTGACAATCTAAGTGTTGTCATGATCTCCATGTAACGAAGTACCACTTTAACTGCACAAAGACTGGGAAACTGCCGGGAATAGAGTAAGATACGGACGCGGATAAGATTTAGTTCTACGAGACACCGTAGAAATCATTCTTTCCGGTGATACCAAAAAGACCATCTACGTCAAACTCCAGTACATCTGATATCCGACGAAAAGACCTAAAAGTAACGTGACTATGGCTGACGGCTGACGGAGGGATAGGTCCGTGTTATCTGACTAGTTCCAAAAGAACCAAATCAAATTCCCACAACAGTGATACTTTGACGCATGGTTGTGGACAGTTTGATACCCCACAGAAAGCGGCATATCAAAGGCTCCTGATCGACCGTAGTTTCGTGAATCGTACTATGCGTCGTCTAAATCGCGGAACGTATCCCGTTAATGGAACGGTCCGATTGTTCCATAGCGAAAAGGTATGATAAAGATTCAGCATCCAGGAGATAGGGGTAAAAAAGGGATCACAGTCCCTTCCCATACACCAAAGACTCCAGGTGTTCCATGCGGATAAGTTATTTCGGGGAATACCTGGTGTCCATGAGTCCCATAATAGGTCTCTATTGGTTGGTTGCGATAGTCCCTTGACGTACCAGTCTCCCCTGAAAGACACCAATCCACCAACTCCAGATGCTCCTGCATTATCAATGGATGATGTTCTCCTTTTGGACCTGCCCGAAGGCAAGTTAAAACTGAAGGAGCGGAGGATGATCCTGATTAAGTACAACCATTCTGGGTGCCACGCTTGACTCCTTTACCGCGGTAATGAGTGCTATCGAAGTCTTCGCTATTCTGATCCCAATTTAATAGGTGTGTCCGGATCTCGGGTAGTAAGCTTTCAGCCGCTGTCTGGCCCGGTAGTGAAGCGGTCCTGGGAAATAGTCAAAGGGTTCTGGTGCCTTTCCGCCGTACCTGTCGAATTTCCTTACGAATCGTTGCTATGAATGATGTGAGAAGGTGTAATCCGCCCAATGTGGAATCTATTCCGAAGTAGAGGAACTAAATCACTCGGAACTGCGATCGAACCGACTCCTCTCTGTTCACTATGAATCCCAACAATACCCGAAACTGTAAACATAAATCTTGTCTGTAAACGTTGTCAGGAATTGGATTTGCAAAAGGTCAGTAAGTCGTCTAGGTATGCTCTTCAGTGCGCCGTAACCGGCTTCAGAAATTTCATGAGGCACCATGTAGGTAAGTGCCTTTCAAATCCAACCTTGCAAACCCCTTTGAGGAGTAGATCCCCTAAGAGATGGATACCTTCCTTCTTGAGGTGTCGGTACGCCCCAAAACCATTGGGTTGGCGTAGGTTGATGACTGGGCTATAGTCTCCTGTCTTCTTCCTTACTGCCAAACCGTTGCTGAGATAAATGGTTCTCCAAACAATAGTCCGTCCGCCTGAGGTCCTCGCTCTTTCATCCCTAACTTCAATAGTTTGTAATCCATCTTTAATCGGGCCGGTTTTCTACCATTCTGTG
Source organism: Pelobates cultripes (assembly GCA_933207985.1). Taxonomy (NCBI): domain Eukaryota; kingdom Metazoa; phylum Chordata; class Amphibia; order Anura; family Pelobatidae; genus Pelobates; species Pelobates cultripes. Next base: position 214,880,896 of record OW240917.1, read on the forward strand.
CACCTGTCTGCCTTGCGTTCCCCAACCTACATATTGCCCTTTGCACCCATTCCCTCACATTGTGAGCTTCTAGAGGCGAGCCTTGGGTGGAGTCAGGTCCGCAAAGTATAGAATTTTTTCCATGTCCAGTATTTCATCCTAACTTGTTTTGAGTCCTTCTCCTACACCTTTACATGGACCCCAGCCTGATTGGGACATAAATATCACCACAGAGATACCGAACTCCATGGTGAGGACTATCTTGTCCGATAATAGAAGGCGTGGGCATTCCACCCTGAGCTTGTCTCGGACTTCTTTTCCCATAGGCCTCCTGAGCCAGAAGTGGGCAAAGTGTGCCCTGTGCTCCGGTAAACCCCATTCGGATGACCCTGGGTGTCGGATGGTGCGTGAGTCAAAACAAGAGTGTCCAGTGTGCCAAAGAAAAACCTTTCTTGCTAGGTGGGTCTTGTCACTTTACCTCTTCAGATGGAGATTCTTCTGCTCTCCATGCTTTCATGATCTCCAGAGAAGGGGGAGGGATGAAGTCCTCGTCCCCAGATGATGGAGCCGGTGATGAAGAATGGACAGGACATTCTGAGAGACAGCTCCACTAAAACGAGTGTTCCCTTTCCCCTTTGGAGAAGCCACGTTGGAGCCCTTCCAATGGTGTTTAGATGATAAGGTGTCCAACCTAACGTTGTCGGTATCTCTAGCTTCCATTGGTGGTAGTGCCGTTGCAGATTGGTTGTTAGCCAGCATATTGGCAAGGACTTCTTCCTCCAAAGCTGCCATGGCGGCTTTAATCCTCACCTGAAAATCGGTCAGGGATATTGAGGGAAGTCCGACATGTTGGTTCACACCCTTTTGGTCTGTGGGAGACAGGATCGTACAACAGTACACTTATTGCCACTCAGTGGGCTTCCGCGTATAACTGGGGTCACCCAGAATTTCGATCAGTCAGTACCACTTTTGCAGGATCCGGGGAGTGGTCTGAGAATGAGGACACCCTCAGTAAGACTGGGATGAGCGGTCTGCAATGTCGGGACATAGTCCGAGTATGGGAGACGTGAAAGCCTCAATATGTATTGTAAGGAAACCAAGTGCCTTTAAACCTCAATCGGTAGTTTCCTCCCGAACCGCCAGAGTCTAGTGAACATAGCCCTCCGTTCGGTAGTTATGGTAGACGAATCCCAGTGTAGTTCCAATAGTGTCCCTGGATAATTCCCTCAGTAAAACACACGAACTCCCAAACAGCATACGTAGTCAGAAGAAGGGTACAAAGATGAACTAAAGATTTATTGACAGGCATTCTCCTTTTCTGTCCATGCAAGGGACATGCAAGGGAGCCTCCCATATAATTAACTGTACAACCAATCGTAACAATATACATGGCAAAAACAGAAATAATAGGTCGCGCTACAACAAATGTAAAGAGATGAATATAATATATTAGCATACAGTAAAAAGCATAAAAAGGAATGTATAAATAATAGTCCAAATACTTGGTGCACTTTTGGTAAATTCCAATGGATAAGTGAAGATCTCAGTACTTTATGTCCTTCTCTTACTGTTTTCAGCAGAGGGGTAATATATTCAGTGAAGAGCTGGATCTTCTAATATAAACGTAGTCTTGACTCGATGGTAACCATGGAAAATAGAGGAAACAGAAAAAATCCAATAGTGTAGATTGTCTGTAAATAATGGAGAATATAAAGAATAATAGGGAGGTAATACACTCACCTATTTCAGAGCATAAACTTGCTCTGGTATATTAGGCATTCAGTGGCGTTTGTCCCCCACTGGTAGGATGTAGGTGAAGACGATTCCTCAGTATGGGAAAAAAAGGGATAAAAAACAGAGTATAGTGCTCACTGGATATAAATAAAATCAAATAAAATGAAAGAATAAAAATACTCACATTCGGATGAACAGAATAGACTGCTCAATATAATCGCATAAGTGGTACAATCCCCACCCAGGATTCTTGGCTGTATGTAGACTCCAAGATAAAATAAAAGCAGGTACCAGGAAATTAATAAAATGAAATAAAAAAAGGTATATGGCAAAATTATAATAAAAAAAGCCAATATTCCTTTATTAATACAGTATAAAATATAAATAATAGCCAAAACGCGTTTCGCCACACAGGGCTTTATCAACTGGCAATAATAAAAGAACAACCTGGTACATAGATACTTATATAAACTTAATGACGTCATCAGTACAATGGATAAAGTGTAGAGACCTTTCAAAACATAAAGAAGAAGATACATAATATTAATAAAACAATGTATGTAATATTCATTAGGTTTTAACAATAAAACGAGTATTGTATAAAAAAATAAAAATAAAAAGATAAAAAGGAGATAGGAAGACATGTGATCGCAATCTAATGCAGTCACATGATAAATACTGGTGCAGGATGGGAAATGTAGTGATAAGAAGAGTGGTCACGTGGTCGCGGACATCCGCGATCACGTGGCTAATCGCACCTATTGGGAAGAAAACAGTAGTCAGACGGAGGTCGGCAGCTCGCAGCACGCCTCCGTCTGACGTCAGCAAGGGGGGCGGCAACAGTATATGCCGCAAGTACATATGGGAAATGTAGTAATCAGACGGAGGCTAGTATAAAAAAGCATGCCTCCGTCTGACATCACTTAAAGGGGTGGGGTTAAGTGCCGAAAAAAATGACCTGTATCAATCTGCAAAGCAAAGGGCAGAACGCCCAAATAGACAAAAAACATACAATAAAATAGAATAGAAAATAGTAATCAATCTGATTAACACAATAAATGCTGACAATAAATAAATAAAAGATCTGAATAACAGAACAGCAAATGCTGATGACAAAAAGAAGCTGGACAGCCAAACATATATCCATGTCTGCATCTTAACATATAGCTTCTATGAACAGGAAGCTAATAGTTGAATGGAGAAAAATAGAATAAAGTAAAAATAAACCAAAAAATAAAAGAATAATAAAAATATAAAAGAAAAATTTAGAAAAAAATACTTTTTTCAACTTAAAACTCTCTTTACTGAGGGTTTAAATGCTGAATTTGATCTTTTTAATTTTCTATAACCATTATTCATTATAAAAATAATTTTTTTTTTTTTTTCTAAATTTTTGTATGATCCAAGGGGGTCATCCTTATATGGTCTAGAATACATGCAGGGTGCCAGAATACATGCATCTAGGGCACCCTGGTCTGTGCATACAATGACAGAGCATACTCAGAATGTAAAAGCCCTAGAAAGGGCGCGGGGGGCCCCCCCGTCCGGCAGGGGGGTCACCCCTTTGTACGTATGCCCCTAGCACCGGAGTAAGACTTGCTTGGGGGTCACCCAGCGTAGGGGGGTCACCCCTACAATCTTTTATGGCATGTTGGGACACTCTTTCAGTCTGTGGGGTACCGAACAGGTGTCAGGTATGGTAGTACACTTATTGCCACTTAGTGGGCCTCCATGTACGACTGGGGGTCACCCAGAATTGTTTCAATCAGTACCACTTAGAGATTTCCTGAGAGTGGTCTGAGGAGGGGGTCACCCTTAATAAGACCGGGATGAGCAGTCAGTAATGTCGGGATGTAGCCCGTGTATGGGGAGGTATGGTAGCTTTCAAATTATCCAAGGGATATAGTATTGTGGAGAATTGGCAGCACTGTGAGCTCTCCTTCCTGGCTCTGTCGATATACATGTATCCAGTGTGTCCCGGTCTGTGCATACAGTCACAGATCGTACTCCGTGGATATGAGCCCGTCCTAGGGCATGGGGGTTCCCCCCAGTATATGTATGTCACTAGTACCGGAATAAGATTCGCTTGGGGTTCACCCAGCGTAGGGGGTTCACCCCTGTACCACAGTGTCACTTTGGAGAGGTGTCTGCCACGCTTGGGGTTCACCCAGCATAAGGGGGGTCACCCCTGTTAATCAATCCGTTATGTGCCTCCACTATTGTGTCGTGGGAGGTGTATCCCTGTGGGGAAGGAGTGTATCCAGTGGTTGGGAGGTCCACTGGGAGTAGGGAGCTGAGTAAGTTATCAGCTCTATTTAATTTCCCTGCCAGCAGATAGAGTAATGTATCCACTATATGCCCACGGCAGGGAACAGTCCATTCATAATCCTCCAGATGTACAATAAAACTTTTTTCAACATGACAATTGTATAGAACGGAATAGAGAAAACTGCCAGCAGACATAAGTACTGCATCCACTATATGCACGCAGCAGGGATCAGTCCTACATATTCATGCAGAGTTACATATAAAACTTTTATTTCACATGCCAATGAAATATGACAGTATAGAGCTCAGCAGTGAACAGTCCATTCATAATCTTCCTGAAAAGGTAGATATAAAACCTTTATTCCACATGCCCATGATATATATTAGTATTGAGCTCAAAAGTACTTGTAAAACTTTTATTTCGCAGGAAAAATATTTTAAACAGTACAGATCTAGCAGCCAGTTTGTGGGAATCACGAACTGGCTAAACGACATGGCCGACGTGAATCTCGCGAGTGCAAAAGCGATGTGCGGCCTGCGATCGAGGATACGATCGCGGCCCGCCGGTATAGAATAGAGTCCCCCCGACACCCCCAACCCCCAGGGACCTGCCCTGAAGTCCCAGCACCAGTGAATAAAAAAACGCGATCGCGGTAAAACGCCGCGATCCGTGCAAGACCAGAGTAAAGCATAGGAAAGAAAAGGTGCCAGCAACAGAAACCCAAACAGGCTAATAAAGCAGACAATACAGGGTTAATATTGCAGAGATCCTTTCCTCCCTGCACTACCTTCCATAGAGACAAAGAGAGCTTTAATGGAAGGAATAGCTTTATAATTTTGTACAGTAAACACAAGTGAACCAAAAACAATAAGGTCTTGGGATAGCAATAAATCACACTAACAAGTATTATTACATTCCAGCCAGTATGAATGATGCACCACATTTACAAGCAATGGTGGAGACAATGACCAGGACTATGGTTAGCTTTAGTATCGGCTGAATCCAGTTTCAGCCACAAGGCAGAGGGTCCATAGTCTCTCGGAAGGAGGCTGACCTCAAAGCTCCTCCACAAGCCATATTGTCTCTGTTTAATGGCACTAACTTTCTTCCCCCTAATGGTAGACTAAATGGGCACTCGACCTCAAATCAGTCTGAGCACGAGTTAGGTCTCAAAATAATATTGTTGCATACGCTTTCCAAATCATTTAATATTTTTGGATAGACTTTTGAAATTACTTGATATTCTGGAAATATTTACATTTTGTAATATGTTATGTAATATGTTGAAAATATCTATTTAAAAGTTCCTTGTAACATATATATTGTTTTCACCGTCTTACTGGAGAACAGGCTCCTTACACAGAGCGAGTAATATAGACTTATAGACTTAAAAATCCCTTAAGTCCATGAAGTTCATCCTTTCACATAGCTAAATTACATCTGTCCAAAACAGTTGGAAAACTCAATTGTGGCACAAATAAAGAATACAATTCCTTCCCTGAAGTTAAAAGAGCAGTCAAATTTATTATTGGATCAACAAGCTGGAACCTTTTTATATACATTTTTATTCTTACATTTTTATCATCAGCCATTCCAGTGTTCTCTCCTGGAGACTCTGGGACTGAATTTTGACAATTTACCTGATCTCTGTTAAATTTAGGATCAACAGTGGCTGTATCATATATCATCAGTTTACAATGGAATCCAAAGAAGTCAGAAAGGAGCCTTGCTCAGAGACTTTCAGAGAAGGGAAGGTGGCATTGAAGACAAGAGTGTTTATTGTAGAAGTTATTGGCCTAGTTGGGTCATAAGTCTGGAATCCATTTGAAGTTGAAGACTGTCTATTGCAAAAGAGATTGACATATTTGAGTCAATTTTAATTTGTCTGGAGTTGCAGCTGGGTGGAGCAGGTTGAAGCATTTGTGATGGCCATATTTCAGGGGATCAGGGAAATATAGGAAGGTAATATGATTACATATGTTGAGCCATGATGGATCAGATTAGGATATGACTGAGAAGGCTTCAGTAAAGAGGTGTGCATTTAAACATTTGTGGAAAGATAAAATGGAGGCAGAAGATTGGGTGTAGAAAGGGAACTTGATCTAATAGTAAGGAGCTAGGAAAAATGACCAAAATCATGTGGGAGTACATGTGTGTTGGGACGTGGTAAGAGTTGTGTAGTTGTGGCAGAGGAGATGATGCATGAAAATAACGGACATAAGTGTCAGGGCTATGTGTTTTTAAAGAGTAAAGGTTGCAGGCTGTGGATTGTAGTAAGATAGATAAGAGGGGAAACTGGAGAGTGGGGTTTGGAATGGGAGTTGAGGGAGGCAGAGAAGCCGAGTACTTTAGTTTTGGCTGGGTTAATTTGAAGAATATATAATTGTATCCATTGGGCAACATGTCTTTTATTTTGCTTTAAATTGTAAAATAAACTGAATTCTAATAACTTGGAAAAAAAGATGATATCCGTAAATATATTTTTCGCCCCCCAAAAAGGAATTTGCACAGAAACAGATAAAAAAAGAACTTTTCTAGGCAGATAATTCCACATCTTTATTGTCTTAGTTTTTGCTATTGATGAAATTTCCTTTATTCATGTTTTAGTGGGTGACCTATTGTCTTTTATACTAGTTATGAGACAGATAAGTCTAGAGATCTACCTTAGAAGCCAGCTAATCCGAGTGCTCTGTCTGAATTTGCGTAGTGTTATAAAGCTCTTATAGTGATGAAGAAGCTATGCAACCTCACTCTGCACCAAGCCATGCTAAAGATGGATTAGTTTTATTTCATTTTTCATTTTTTTCTGTCTATTTTCTTTTTTGTTTTTTTGCATTCCTATACTTTTTTATTTTAATAATTGTGATGCAGCTTTATGTATATTTATTCGCCCTTTTTTGTGGCTGAAGTAAAGAAGATGGAAGTAAAAAAGAAGACCTCTAATGGTAAGTATACCATTTTTATTTAACAGGAATTTAGTTTGTTGGCCCAAGTTACTATTATTAGGGTGAGGTGGTAGATAGGGTATTGCATGGGGAGGGGGTGACTAGAGGCTTGGAGACCCCCAACCACCAAAAAGAGCAGAATGACTTATTAATTTATATATTACTATTATTAGCCCCAAACCACTGTCAATGGGGAGAGGGCTACGACAGGGCAAATAGTTTTTTTTTATAATAATAAATTGAGAACCCCCACATGCTGCCAATATTTGTTATCATCAATTCATTTTATATAATGTCCCCCACTCACTGGCCACGATATCTATCATGAAAATACCTGATGTGTCAAGCTATCGTATTCAAGATGTTTAAATTAGTGTTTGTAATAGAGCTAATATATTGGAGAGTCTGTTATGTAAATTTCTGATGGTTTTTCCAGTATATTGCAGTCCACAACTACAGGTAATCAAATATAACAGTAGCATGGAACTGCGATTGGTAAAGTCATGATCCCTTCTGAAGAGCCGTTTTACAGGTGAAACACACATTTGGGGACTACTGCTGCCAAATCAACTGAGTTCCTCATTATTTGATACCTTTATTTGTTAAATTAACCGCCTTGGAAAAACAGTGGTCTATCTTTAGCCAGTCTATGTAGCAACATTCGCTCAATATCTAGGGCCAATTATAATAAGGACAGCCTTAGATAGTGTATGTGATAGGCACCCTTGAAGGCACAATTAGGGATTTCTTAGTACTTGCTTCCTTGTTAATAAGCATAGTGATAGTAGGCTTTTAAGGTACATTTATGGATATCTAGTTTATCGAAACAAGGTTGTGAAACCTATCTGTGATGAAAAGGCACTCTTACAATAATAATAATAAACAGGTATGTATAATAGGCTGTTATAACATGTATGTGGGTCCTTCCCTTACACTACACCAGAAATATACAAGAAAATCAAATGACAAAAAGCCAACACCTATATGTAAGTGGAGCACTTAACGGTAAGTGTTTAATAGGTAAAATCACTCACCTATTATATAAACTGCAGTATACAAATATGGTTCACTCAAAAAAAAAAAAAACAAGAAAAATATATAGTGCAAGACTGTAACGGACTATTATTTAGAAAAATATACTCAGAATTGGCACACTCACATAACATAACAAGAGCCCTGTAAAGACTCAAATCTGCACATGTGTGTCATAAGGGTGATACTCTCCCTCTTCTAAGAACTTGAATGAGTATATCTCATGGAAAGAGAAAATATAAAAGACCAATGGTGCAATATTAAAGCTCATCTTATAAAGAGCCGAAAACCAACTCTAACATAAAATGCAGGGTATCAATATAGGGTACACCCACCAGTAAGGATCCCACAGAGGAAGGTAGTAAAAAATCAAATCAATTTACAAAAAAAACAGCAAATAATAACAAGTGTAAAATAAATAAAAAAATAAGAAATCCTCTGGGCTTTGACGTGTTTTGCCGTTAAATTGCTTAATTAATCGGACAGTATGAAAACAAGTATCAGTATTAAGCAAATTGCAATAGACAAATTACAAAAACAGAGATATTACATAATTATTGAACAAACAGGATAATAAAAAAAAAAAAGTAACTTAAAAAATAAAGAGAAGTTGTCAGCTTTACAATTGAGGTAGATCTCAGAATGGATATATCAAGATGCTTTACCATGGTTATAAATTGGAAAAGGTTAGAAGGTGCAGTTGCAATAAAGCAAAGCCAATGGTTTGAGATACCACTTACATTTAGTGAGTCTGCCATTTTCCCCCATTTGCCTAAAAATAAAATAAAATTCTACACTAATACATATAGTGTATATACAGGACAAACAAATCAGCAATCCCAGGTCCTTTCACACAAAACTTCTTAACTGGAAAAGTGTTAACAATTAGAGATGTCACGAACTGTCCTCCGAACTGTTCGCGAACTGTCTGCTGACTGTGAGGTTCCGGGTCAAAGTTTACTCAATGATGACATATAGGGGGCGAACCGGAAATCGGATATGTTCGCCCAACGCGAACACGCTATTGTGCGCCGGCGGACAGTTCGCGAACAGTTCGGCGGATAGTTCGCGACATCTCTATTAACAATCAACGTTTCACGTCTGACTAGGAACTTATAGTGTTTTGTCCTGATGAAAGTTCCTAGTCAGAACTGAAACGTTAATTGATGACACTTTTCCAGTAAAGAAGTTTTGTGTGAAAGGACCTGGGATTGCTGATTTTTTTTGTCCTGCATATTTAGTGCAATCGAGCACCGGGTTATAAATACTCATTAGTAGGAGTGCAAGGTCTTTTTTCTTTTTATATATATATATATATATATATATATATATATATCTGATAAAGTAGGAGAGTGGGTTCAGGTTTGGAACTTTGTTGCTATAATCAAATGAGGCACGCAAAATCTTATATTTTGCTTATTGAGTAGTTTGTTATGGAAAGTATGTGCTTCCTCAGGTGTCAGAATGTTGGGCATATCACGGGCATATCTGTAATCATTTGTATTTTATTTAGGATATCATTCCGGTGTTGTAAATTAAAGGATATGTCCACGCTGGTTAGTGATACATCAGATAAAGTAGTGATGTTGGTGGTGATAGAATGTATATATAAACATTCGTTTGGATTATGTACAAGCTTAGTGAAGTGAATAGAAAAAGTGCCATAAAAAAAGTTGCATAAAGAAATAGTCACATAGACGAAGAATGCTGTGTGGAATATCTAAAGGAATATCGGCATTGCTGGCTACCAGTGCCAGGTTGGAGGTAAGCAATTTCACATTTGGTATATGAAGTAGTGAGGAAAACGTGGGCTGATAAAAAAAAAAATCATTACACATGCAGGGTGCAATGTAGTAGAAATAAACAAATTTATGCCAATACTGGATACCAGTTATTATTTTCTTCAACTGCCAGATGGTCAGGGTGAGTTGAGTGTGAAGTAGAACTCTGCAAATAACTACTGTTTGTTTCTTGAAACTTTGATGTAGATATAAATGTGTAAAAGAGTAATGTGTAACTCAGTATCAGTAAAATTAGCCTTTTTGTGAAAGTCTGTTGCTACATGGTCGAACGATACCAAATCCCTGATATACTTTATGTGAATACAGGAGTGAAATGTTAAAGAAACATTATTAGCATTATAACCAATACAGCTAACTATAGTGGTTATGGTGACTGGAGTGCCCTGAAGTCACGCCATTGTAAGAAATTAAATTGTTTGAATGGTTTGACTTCTAACCTCAGGTCTGCCAAGTGCCACTTACCTACTCCACTGCTAACTCCATAAGGCCGGAGGTTCCTAAGCAGGAACTTCTATTAGCTCATTCGCTGAGAATGTTCAAAAACAGTTTGACTATATACAAAGCGAGGGTTCCAAACACTCCTGGAATAATATCCTAAACACTACAGCACGCTGTAGCAGTTATGATGCTTAGAGTGTTCTATTAAATGTTAAATTAATGGTTTTTAAACCAAGGTTTTACCTCAAACAGTTAAGTATTTCCACAGCTATTTGTATTTTGTAGTGCTATCTAGTATCAACTCTTTTTTTAATCACTCAGAGATAAATGTGTTTACTCATTATATTATTTGATATTTTGTTTCTCAGGTGGAATCAGTTAGACCTGGCAATAGTTCTTCTTTCCATTATGGGGATTACTTTGGAAGAAATTGAAGTTAATGCTTCGTTACCCATTAACCCTACAATAATTCGGATTATGAGAGTTCTTCGAATCACGCGTGGTATGAATATATACTTATTTAACTTATGCAGATTACATTGTATATTAGACTTGTGCGTTCATTGATATTGACTGAAATCCTGAACTCCAAATTGCTACAGTCAGTGAAAAAGGTATTTGTTGACCTGCTGATTTTTAATGGTTGCCCACTGACAAAGAAATGGTCAGTCTATAATTTTAATGGTATGTGTATTTTAACAATGGGAGACAGAATTACAAAAAAAAAATGCAGAAAAACGCATGTCAAAAAAGTTATAAATTGATTTGCATGTCAATAAGTGAAATAAGTATTTGACCCCTTCGACTTGGTAGCAAAACCCTTGTTGGCAATCACAGAGGTCAGACATTTCTCGTAGTTGACCACCAGGTTTGCACACATCTCAGGAAGGATTTTGTCCCACTCCTCTTTTCAGATCCTCTCCAAGTCATTGAGGTTTAGAGGCTGACGTTTGGCAACTCGAACCTTCAGCTTCAGACTTTCTATGGGATTAAGGTCTGGAGACGGGCTAGGCCATTCCAGGACCTTAATGTGTTTCTTCTTGAGCCACTCCTTTGTTGCCTTGGCTGTGTCTTTTGGGTCATTGTCATGCTAGAATACCCATCCACGACCCATTTTCAATGCCCTGGCTTAGGGAAGGAGGTTCTCACCCAAGATTTGACAGTACATGGCCCCGTCCATCTTCCCATTGATGCGATGCAGTTGTCCTGTCCTCTTAGCAGAAAAACACCCCTAAGCATAATGTTTCCACCTCCATGTTTACCAGTGGGATGGTGTTCTTTGGTTCATAGGCAGCATTCCTCCTCCTCCAAACACGGCGAGTTGAGTTGATGCCAAAGTGCTTGATTTTGGTTTCATCTGATCACAACACTTTCACCCAGTTCTCCTCTGAATCATTCAGATGTTAATTGGCAAACTTCAGACGGGCCTGTACATGTGCTTTCTTGAGCAGGGGGACCTTGCGGGCACTGCAGGATTTCAGTCCTTCACGGCATAGTGTGTAACCAATTGTTTTCTTGGTGACTATGGTCCTAGCTGCCTTGAGATCACTCTATATGGACAAAAAAAACTAACTAAACAGATAAAACCTCTGCTTGTTTTGTGAATCCATGGTGTTCCGTCCATAGTGCCAAAATAAATCATGATTGATGGGGAAAAAAAGATGATTGATGGCTAGAGGACAACTAATAAATCTTGATTTCATCAAGTCACAATTAAAGGACCACTATAGGCACCCAGACCACTTCAGCTTAATGAAGTGGTCTGGGTGCCAGGTCCAGCTAGGGTTAACCCTTTTTTCTATAAACATAGCAGTTTCAGATAACTGCTATGTTTATATTAGGGTTAATCCAGCCTCTAGTGGCTGTCTCATTGACTCATTGACAGCCGCTAGAGGCGCTTGCGTGCTTCTCACTGTGAAAATCACAGTGAGAAGACGCCAGCGTCCATAGGAAAGCATTGTGAGTGGGTGTATGGATTGGTTGAAAGATGAAAGTGAGAGATTAAAATAGGGTATGTGTATTATTAAAAATACATCCTGTGAGTTTCAACCTGGCACCCCCTCTACCAGATATAAGACACGTGGGAGGTATGACTGTTTTACGGTTTTCTGTCGAAAGGATTCTTTACTTAGATCATAATTTTCATCTCCAGGTCCAATAGGCTCTTATCCGGCCCTGCACATATGTAAGCTAAAAGACCCAATAAAAATCAGCAACATCTAACTATGCTGGGCTCAAAGACATAAAGATAGATTTACATGGCACAATGCTTATTACATTAGGAGTGGTGTGATATCTGTATTTGAATATATTTTTTCTGTTTTTTTGCAACTGTCAATTACCATGTATATGCTAATTTATGGTCTTTTAATATTTCAGTTTTAAAGTTACTAAAGATGGCTCTAGGCATGAGGGCATTGTTGGATACTGTTCTCCAAGCACTTCCTCAGGTAAACATTTTATAGATGGATTTTGTGCAGTTAAAATGTGTTAATCTGTTTACATATTTAGGAGTTAAATCACTTTTGTCACTGTTTATGCTGCCCTAGCTAAACCTCCTCCGACTGTGACTGACACAGCCTGCATGAAAACAAAATTATTTCATTTTCAATCAGATCACTGACATACTGACACAGTATGTTTACTTTAGAAGTTTTTTATCTTCTTAACAGAACTTTAATTACACGCAGAGGGCTCCTACAAGCTCTAGCAGGCTATTAACAGAATAGGTCATAAGAAATTCTGAAGCTTAAATGTTAGATCTTTCTTTACAGGATATATGTAGGGAAACTGTGTTCGTAATATGCAGGCAAGGTGTGCCTAGGGCTGCATAAATCATAATTTAACTAATAAATGGCAGAGAATTGAGCACTTAAACTAAATACACCAAAGCTGTTCCATGAAACTATTTTATAGCACAACAGTGGCTGCAATTAGTGTGTGTGTGTGTATATATATATATATATATATATATATATATATTTTACTGGACTCACTGTCTACGGGACTAATACGGCTAATCCAATCTACACTATATAATATATATATATATATATATATATATATATATATATATATTATTGGTATGTTTCTTTTTCTGCTTACTGGCACACACACACAAACTTAGTACGAGCTCTGACACTGACACAAGGTTACTACAGACAAACTCAATGGTATACAAACACAAACTTACTACAGACAAGCTTACGGTCACACAAATGCTTCCTACAGAAAAGCTAGCTGACACACACAAGCTTGCTTACACATAAGTAGCTTATCTTTATCGTTTTCATCAAAGACCTATTTTAGATCTAGTTATTGAGGAGGTATTGTAGTGGATAAATGAGTCATAGTATGAGTGTTGATAGCACAAACTAGTATAACTTTGAATAAGTTGCATTCATTCTATTCTGAGGCTCAAGAGGTAACTTCTCCTGTCCTCTAATCTAGCATGGAGTAATCCAAAAGAAAATAAATATGTAACACAGTGCTAAGAATACACTATTGGAGTGGCAATACTTTTAATTCTGGATATCCCCTTAACCAGTCTTAATTAGAGGAAATACCACAAAAATATACAAAAAGTTGTATCTGTGACGAGACCAATCTCGCCACTGTCCATTGGAGGAGCCTGGTTGCCTGCCTGCTGCCTTTTGACTATGGACCGGCATTTAAATACTTTATTTTCCTATGCAGAAAGGTCTGTAACGAAATCCCTTATTTACAGACCATGCGAACAAGCCTGTTCGGTTATTTGGAGGATTACAGCTGGATTTCGTGAAAATATCCATAAAAGCGAATAAACTACCGAACCACCGACCTCCTACTGAGGTCGTGTGGCGCCTATTGACCACCCTGACTGTTGCGGTTAACCACAGACTAATTGGGGAATAGCTGGTGGTCCGCGTTCGTTTACCGAACACGTGGCAATCGCCATTTTGTATTGTCGAACGCGCAGCGGTAAATGGCGAGGATTCCCTGGAACTGATTTCGGCTATTTATTTTGTCGAACACCGCTGCTACCTCCTCCCATCCTCGTTCGAAGGGGATACTACTTCATTCGTGCGCTGAAAGTATGCGAAAGTGACCGACCTCAGATAGCTATAGTATGGAACTGGCAGTCGGCTACAAACACACGAACGGCCGGTGAAAGTCAAACTTCAGTCGACGATTCTGAGAACTGTGTTCGTGGGATCTGAGCGCTATTCGCTTAGAATATGCACTCAGATCCAAGCTATCTGGGGATATGTGGAACTTAAAGTTTATGTTGTGTAAAAAGAAAGTTATAGATTTTTATTCTGTTTTGCTGAAATAAGAAAAGCCATGTTTCTTTCTTCCTGGAGATAATTAAGGCTCTCTTTGCTACCTTAAGTTAATTATCTCCAGGAAGGAAAAGAGGGAGTGATTTATGTAAAAGGGGAGTGCTTATGCTATAGCCACTGTGATTGGCTACTGTGATACTTTTGTCCCAGTCTTCCATCTGGTCCCCTAGGGGAGTGTCCACCAGGTGGGAGACCTGCATAAATACCGGGCGGGTAGCCCACAGTAAATCAGATCGTTTTACCCCTTCATGAAGTCTCGACTCATGTTTGGGGGATTGGGAGTTATAATCACTTCGTTTCAGCTGGATTTCGGGAGAAGCTGCAAGGATCATCGCTGCACAAATAGAAGGATCCTTTACAAGGTCTATTCCTGTATTTCTGCCCTGGCTTTCAGTATATTCTCGGATTTACTGAATGAACTCATTTGACCCAGATAGCTATGCCCATTCCCCAGCGGCAGGCTGAGTTACAGGGGGCAGAGACAGTTGGTCCTGTCCCCCAGCGGCAGAGGGTCCTACAGGGAATAGAGAGCCCAGTCTCCTTTCCCCAGCAACAGGACACTGTATTGGGAGCGGAGACAGTCGGTCTCCCTCCTCAGATCCTGAAAGAATGTATGGGAGAGGAGCTTGCTACCCTCTTTCCCAGGGGTCAAGTCCTGGGGAAAAAAGTGTGGGAACTCACCCAAGATTCCTGCCCCCCCCCCCAAAAAAAATCATTTACACTCCTATGCATATAGTGCAGTGCAGGGTGTGTATAATGATGTAGTGTGTTTGTAGTGAATGCAGAGTGTGTATAATGAATGTAGTGTGTTTGTAGTGAGTGCAGTGTGAATAATAATTGTAGTGTATTTGTAGTGAGTGCAGAGTGTGTATAATGAATGCAGTGTGTTTTTAGTGAGTACAGTGTGTATAATGAATGTAGTGTATTTGTAGTGAGTGCAGTGTGTATAAAAAATTTAGTGTATTTGTAGTGAGTGCAGTGTGTATAAAAAATTTAGTGTATTTGTAGTGAGTGCAGTGTGTATAATAAATGTAGTGTGTTTGTAGTGAGTGCAGTGTGTATAGTGAATGCAGTGTGTATATAGTGAATGTAGTGTTTTTGTAGTGAGTGCAGTGTGTATAATGAATGCAGAGTGTGTATAGTCAATGTAGTGTGTTTGTAGTGAGTGCAGAGTGTGTATAATGAATATAGTGTGTTTGTAGTAAGTGCAAATTGTGTATAATGAATTTAGTGTGTTTGTAGTGAGTGCAGAGTGTGTACAATGAATGCAGTGTATGTAGTGTGTTTGTAGTGAATACAGAGTGTGTATAGTGAATGTAGTGTGTAGTGAGTGCAGAATGTGTATAATGAATGCAGAGTGTGTATAGTGAATGCAGAGGGTGTATAGTGAATGTAGTGTGTTTGTAGTGAGTGTATAGTGAGTGTAGTGTGTTTGTAGTGAGTGAAGAGTGTGTATAATGAATGCAGTGTGTGCTGGATGATGTGTGTGCGCGCGCTGGATGACGTGTGTGTGCGCGCTGGATGACGTGTGTGTGCGCGCTGGATGACGTGTGTGTGTGTGTGCTGGATGATGTGTGTGTGAGTGCTGGATGATTGTGTGTGTGCTGGATGATGTGTGTGTGCTGGATGATGGGTGTGTGAGTTCTGGATGATGGGTGTGTGAGTTCTGGATGATGGGTGTGTGTGAGTGCTGGATGATGGGTGTGTGAGTTCTGGATGATGGGTGTGTGAGTTCTGGATGATGTGTGTGTTAGTTCTGGATGATGGGTGTGTGAGTTCTGGATGATGTGTGTGTGTGAGTGCTGGATGATGGGTGTGTGAGTGCTGGATGATGTGTGTGTGAGTGCTGGATGATGTGTGTGTGTGCTGGATGTGTGTGTGTGGTGCTGGATGATGGGTGTGTGAGTGCTGGATGATGTGTGTGTGTGGATGTGTGTGTGTGTGTGCTGGATGTGTGTGTGTGTGTGCTGGATGATGGTGTGTGTGAGTGCTGGATGATGTGTGTGTGAGTGCTGGATGATGTGTGAGTGCTGGATGATGGGTGTGTGTGTGCTGGATGATGGGTGTGTGTGTGCTGGATGATGTGTGTGTGTGAGTGCTGGATGATGGGTGTGTGAGTGCTGGATGATGTGTGTGTGAGTGCTGGATGATGGGTGTGTGAGTGTATGTGTGCTGGATGATGGGGAGGGGAAGCATTTTTTTTTTACTTTATGTGTCTATATTTTTTTATTTATTCCCCCCTCCCTGCTTCTTACCTTGTCAGGGAAGGGGGAGATCGCCTGGTGGTCCGGTGGAGGGAGCCAGCCGCTGCACACAGGGGCCATCACACACTGTGTTCCCTCTCGAGCTCTAACTCTCGCGAGACTCGCCTGTGCGGAGCGTTGCCATGGTAACAGCCGCGGGTCTCGCGAGAGTTATAGCTGGAGAGGGAACACAGCGTGTGCTGGCCCCTCTGTGCAGGGAGCAGGGCCGGTCCTGCAGGACAGGTAACGGGAACGGCGTTCCTGCTTTGGAAAAAGTGCGGGAACGCCGTTCCCATGCGTTCCTGCAGGACTCGAGCCCTGCTCTTTCCCCAGCGGCAGTGTGAAGTGCAGGTAGTGGAGAGCATAGTCTCCCCTCCCCAGCAGCAGTGTACCTTGCAGGGAGAGGAGAGCAGTGTCCTCCCTCCCCAGCGGCAGCGTGAGCTACAGGGATGCTGGGCAGTCTGCTCAGATCCCCAGCGGCAGTGTGAATTGTAGGGAAGTGGGAGCCCAGTCTCCTTTCCCCAGCAACAGGACACTGTATTGGGAGCGGAGACAGTCGGTCTCCCTCCCCAGAGGCTGAAAGAATGTATGGGAGAGGAGCTTGCTACCCCCTTTCCCCAGCGGCAGTGTGAAGTGCAGGGAGTGGAGAGCATAGTCGCCCCTCCCCAGCAGCAGTGTACCTTGCAGGGAGAGGAGAGCAGTGTCCTCCATCCCCAGCGGCAGCGTGAGCTACAGGGATGCTGGGCAGTCGGCTCAGATCCCCAGCAGCAGAATGAATTGCAGGGAATTGGGAGCCCAGTCTCCATTCCCCAGCAGCAGTATGAGTTATTGGGAATTGGGAGACCAGTCTCCATTCCTCAGCGGCAGTATGAGTTATTGGGAATTGGGAGCCCAGTCTCCATTCCCCAGTGGGAGATACAGCAGGGAATTGGGAGTCCAGTCTCCATTCCTCAGCGGCAGAGTGTCCTACAGGGAATAGATAGCAGCAGGACTCTGTATTGGGAGCAGAGACAGTCGGTCTCCCTCCCCCGCAGCTGAAAGCATATATGGGAGAGGAGCTTGTTACCCCCTTTCCCCAGCGGCAGCTTAACGTACCAGGGGAAGACAGTAAGCCCCACAACCGTGCAGATGGGACCGTGGTCTTTGCACTTACAGCAGCACAGGGGGTAGGGACGGTCGGTCCTGCCCCCCAGCGACAGGGTTGTGTATCCAAAGGGGAGACAGTCGGTCTCCCCCTCCAGCAGCAGAGCTGTGTATCCAAAGGGGAGACAGTCGGTCTCCCCCTCCAACAACCAGGCTCCAACTAGGCTACTTCTGTGGTAGCGCTGGCACCAGGGCAGAGTACCGCTGGTCTCTGCCCACTCAGCAACCCACCAAGGCAGCTTACCAGTACCCAGCACAGCCGTGGTGAGGCACCTGAACATGGACAAGTTTCTCCTCTACCCAGGTGTAGTAACCAGTTATTGTGGGTGGGCTGTACTGCTGATTGTGTTTTGTGGGTCGGCTGCTGGACTAATCAGGGCACTGACCGGCAGGAGGTCAGATACCCTGTTAGTCTGTTTGGAAAAGGGGAGAGATGTGACAAGACCAATCTAGCCACTGTGCATTGGAGGAGCCTGGTTGCCTGCCTGCCTGCTGCCTTTTGACTATGGACCGGCATTTAAATACTTTATTTTCCTATGCAGAAAGGTCTATTCCTGTATTTCTGCCCTGGCGTTCAGTATATTCTCGGATTTACTGAATGAACTCATTTAACCCAGATAGCTATGCCATGGAGCCTATTCGTGTAATAAAAGACTTTGTGTGTGTATGTGTGTGTGGTCTGAGCGCCATTCAGTATTAATGTGCGCTCAGACCTAAGCTATCTGGGCATATGTTGCATGTATGTATTTTATGTCATAAATGTAACCTTGTGTATTTTATTCTATTTTACTGTCTTTTTACTGCCATGTGCTTAATGGAGTTTTGCCTCTGTCCTTGGAGATAATTGGATTACTTCCCAATTATCTCCAGGATAGAAGGCTCTGTGGAACTGGTTTTGGGCAGAAAAGCTATGCTTCATTTGGTCACAAAGGACTTCGATCTATCTTTTGAACCAATGGACCAATTTGGATGATTTTGACATATGTTTGTATTTGGAGTATGCTGATTCTGAAAATGTAATTTTATGTGAATGTGATGCATACTTTTTAAGTTATGAATAATGTGGAAAAACTGTATTTCTCTGCCAGTGGTAATTACATTACCCATTGTGTAAGGTAATTGTATCACAGGCAGAGGGGAGGATTTTGTGTGGGAGTATCTGAGTGTATTGTATGTGTTTATTGGTTGTTTTCCAAAACCCTGTGGGTGGTACTAATGTGTATATAAGAACAATAAACCCACAGCTCTGTTCTGTTCCTGCTTGACCCTCAAAACAGAGCCTTGTCTCGTTCTTGGGGGGATTTATTGTATGCTGTTCCAGTTTGACTGCTAGGAGTGTAAACCTATTCGTATGGTTTTTCCTATTCGGCTGTTTACGGCATTCATATGGTTTCCTGTTCGGCAGATTGGTGTTCTTCAGTAGCTGTGCCTGTGTCTCTGGAAGGGAAGATCTACTAAACGGCGGTTTAACCCTTTTATGCCTGGGGGTGCCGTTACAGTATCCATTAAAATTTCTGCAATAAAATAAAAAGAGTACTCTAATCAAAATGATTTGTAATACATTTATTGACCACAGAATGAAGCCTACATTTTGCAAAGTGAGGGCTGTTTAATACACAGTTCAATTTTCAAAGCAACTACTTGAGCGCTTTTTTAGTTCATGTACCCAGAAAATGGAATAGAATTTAAAAAACAGCAGTTAGTGTAAATCATGGGTACCAATATGGACCACGAGAGCCAGGTCATCCAAGCCCCTTCCAATAACCCATCCACTCATCAATGTTCCAGACCCAAGCACATAAGAGACAGCAAATTGTCCAGTTGAACCAATCAAAGCAGCAAATTATCCTATCTACTCTCTTAATAATAGAGTCCCCTACCACCATAATCACAATACTTCCACCTGTGGTGAGAATGCCACTTGATTGCTGATACAAGTTGTTGTTAGGTAAGTTTTGGAGAAAACTATAAACCCTGACCCAGGTTTAGCCCCCCCCCCCCAAACACCACTATAGATTGCGCATGCTTACACTCAAAGTTGCTTGAACTATGCAATAAGATCTGTACTGCTGCTTGATTATGTATTGCCCAGAGATGACGTGAAAAAGTTCCGTACTTTGAGATGTTTTTGCCCAAGATCCAATTTATTCAACGTTGATCAAATGACAATTAAGCTGAAGTGAAATCTTAATAGTCACAGCAATATCTGGCATCTTTGGATAACATATAGGTCCCATCACCTTGTCAGTTGAAGACTACTACTGATACTCCTTGTTTACTCTTGCCTTTTAAAGTACCAATATAACCTCTAAGTATTTCATGAAGATAAAATCAAATCCATGCTTGAGAGCGTCCCAACACTAAATCTCTTTTTGATGATTTATTTCTCCCACACATTCTATATTTATTTAAACTCTTTCTTTTTTTCTCATTATGTTTTTTTTATTTGGAATGGGTACATTGCATTATAGTTACACAACAGTGACGTTTGAGTGGGTTACACTCATATGACGGACAAACCCTGTCATTGGTCAGTGCTATATAGCCACTTATAGGTTGCTGATTCATGATACATTTGAAGATATCTTTTCCATTATGGCGTCCATCCAACTTTGTCTCTTAGTTGCTTCTTTTCGGATGGCCCAAACCAATTTTAAATTGCTATATGCAAATTTTGAAACCAATAATGATAACTTATCAATTGATACCTGAAAAAAATGGAAGAAAAGAGAAAACTGAAGAGTAGAGCAGAGATAGGAAGAGAGATGTGGGGTTGGTGGCATATTAAAGTCAAACCTTTCATGTGTAAACCATGGATGTTATTCCTGCTGGGCCGTAGATGTCTGTTTTTTTTCTTCTTGGCTGGGCCTGGGGCAGGATGGGGGTGCAATGCCCCTATGTATCGGGGTATGTATAAGTGCCTCATTTTGGAGGATAAAGACTTTTCCTTTCCCTCTTTCTTCCCTGTTTAATAACCTCTAGGGTCGTGGTGTACCAAACTTAATTTCCCAAGTTTACCAAGATTCCATTAGGAAAGGTCATCTATTAGAGTTCATATATGCCATCTGTTCGTATCTCTCATTTAAATTAACTTATATTATAACCTCTGCTTTCGTGGGTGCTGATTTCCATCATCTAGCAATTAAGAGGTTAGCTGCTATTAGTAAACTCTTTCTTTTTACATTTATTTTAGCACTCTTTGGGGTTTATTTGTTTTTCATAGTATTCTAAAACAGAAAAATACTGAAATGAAAGTCTAAAAAAAATGTATTTTATTGTTTTGTCTTGTGTAGATTTGCTTCCTCTTCTTTTTTTTTTTTAAACGCTTAATGGTAGGAATGAAAATTTTGGAGTGCAAATTCAAGAAGAAATGCTTAGTAAATGTTAATGTTCTAGTGATATTTGCTTTCATGACTTCAGTACCAGAGTATTCCTATAAACCTAATTCTATATAACTGTTTTGTTGTAATGTACTTGATTTACTGTTCTTGTCTCTCACTCCACATAAAAACATTTAAAAAGGACAAAAAATTTAATTAATTCATACTTTAAGGAATATTAGAGCATTAGAAATACAAACCTTTCTTCCTAACGTCCCTCTGTCAGGAGGGGTGCCTCTGTCAATAGTGTCCCTCTGTTAGGATAAACAAATACCCAACATGTGGAACTTTAATTAACTAAATAAATATAACCATAAATTCTAAAAACGTATTACCGAACCTAAGAATGGACAAATTTTGCATTAATAAATTGAATAGTACAGATCAAGCTGAGGTCAGGGAAACAGAGTATACATAAGAAAAGCTAAAGATCAAGGAATACAGAAGTTAGAATAGACAAGGTACAAGCCAGGGTAAAAACACAATAGAATTAATATAAATAACCCACTCTCGGATAGCTAACCATGACAGGGCACTGAGAAATAGCTGATTTGAGTTTAATTAAGTTAAAAAGAGCACTGACTGGGCAACTGGAAAGTGAGTGCCCAACATTTGCTTGAAGATGCCCGCATGCTCACAACAGGAAATATGGTCTGAGAAGATAATAAAAAAGCTAACATCGATCAGGCTGCTGGAGGGGGCCTCGATGGAGGTGAGCCCATGGACCATGCAGGAATGTGCTGCAACGTAGTGCACACGGTGGCCATCGTGACACCCTGTCCATAGCTTTACATTGGTCTCATCTCCCCATCTCCCCCTTATAGTCTTACTTACATTTTTCCAGCACAGATGCTCCCTCAGCACTGTTCACCTCCCATGACATCATGAAGGAGGCATCGCCTCCTCTGCCGATGTCTAGTCCAATGCTCCTCACAAAGGAGCATTTGGGACCTAATGCGTATGTGCAGCGATTGCAATGCATGCATTTAAACTTCCTTATAAGAAAGCATTGAGTCAATGATCGATTTTTACATGGTTAGTGCAGCGGAAGCGCCTTTACTGGCTGTCATAGGTGTGTTTAACATCACAGGGATAAGCAGACAGGGACATGGCACCCAGACCACTTAATTGAGAGTAAGTGGTCTGGGTGACTATGGTCATGCTTATATGTCCTTATATGTACACATTACCAGAAAGAAAAGTCCTTTAAAGGACCACTATAGTGCCAGGAAAACATACTTGTTTTCCTGGCACTATAGTGCCCTGAGGGTGCCCCCACCTTCAGAGTCCCCCTCCCGCCCGGCTCTGGAAAGGGGAAAGGGGTTAAAACTTACCTTTTTCCAGCGCTGGGCGGAGAGCTCTCCTCCTCCGATCCTCCTCCTCTCCTCCCCGTCGGCTGAATGCGCACGCTTGGCAAGAGCTGCGCGTGCATTCAGCCGGTCACATAGGAAAGCATTATCAATGCTTTCCTATGGACGCTGGCGTGCTCTCACTGTGAAAATCACAGTGAGAAGCACACAAGCGCCTCTAGTGGCTGTAAATGAGACAGCCGCTAGAGGAAATAGGGGAAGGCTTAACCCATTCATAAACATAGCAGTTTCTCTGAAACTGCTGTTTATGAAAAAATGGGTTAACCCTAGCTGGACCTGGCACCCAGACCACTTCATTAAGCTGAAGTGGTCTGGGTGCCTAGAGTGGTCCTTTAAGTTATGTGAAATTTTTCCAAAAAGCCTTAGCATTGATATATTGTTTCTGTAACAATTTACTTTGGACCTTTTGTTTTCTCTTTAGGTGGGAAATCTTGGCCTGCTGTTTATGTTACTTTTTTTTATTTTTGCTGCACTGGGAGTTGAACTCTTTGGGGATTTAGGTAAGTTGCCATTCAGATAATACATATAGGTATACAATTTTAAAACAAAAAAATATATACTATCTTTCTGTTTTGTTATTTGTTTACAGAATGCAGTAAAACCCAACCATGTGAAGGACTTGGGAGGCATGCAACATTTAGAAATTTTGGAATGGCTTTTTTAACTCTCTTTCGAGTATCAACAGGAGATAACTGGAATGGGATAATGAAGGTATTTAGTACACAGACAGACATTTACACATTTAAACTGGTCTCTGTCAACATATTTTAGATATTTGCAGATTAAAGACATCTGTGAAGAAAATGGTAGTTCTATCAGTGTATTGCAAAATATATTGGCATGTATGTAATTTGACCTTATAACTTGTTACAAATTTGTAAACGATGTGAAAATATTTATGGGGTTAAAAATAGTATTTTATAAATATTATGAAAAATTTATAATATTTATTAGAGGGACACTATAGTCACCAGAATAACTATAGCTTTTTGTATTTGTTCTATGATGTATTATCATTACCTTCAGACGTTTTGCAGTAAACACTGTCTTTTCAGAGCCTAGGGATACCTCCACTGGCCACTTCTCAAATGACTGCTACGCCATTAAATTCAATTAAAGGGACACCGTAGGCACTGTATCTGCTTCATCTCATTAAACTGGTTATAGTGTATGGAGTCCCCTGGTGCCATCATTTCTTTCAGCATTAAACAGTTTTTAATGTTGTAATGTTTTAATGCTAAACAAGTGACCATGGCAGTCCATCCCCTCTGTGCTGCTTTGGCTAATATGGAAGTATTACCCTGAGCAGCAATGGGCAGCTGTGATTGGCTGAGAGTGTCAGCTGACTGCTTTTAACCTGTCAGAGCTCCAACTGACGGTATGAATGGGTATGGCAACAAGGAAGTGTGTAATCTCTGCCTTAGCTACACATACAGAGGGGGCCGGACTGTGGATGGCCAGGGACTTTTATTTTGTGGCATACTGCACAAACATGGCGCAACACTGAATGGAGGGACAGTGCCAGGGCACTCCAGGCACTATAACCAATTCAAAGAGACAAAGTGGTTATAGTGACTACAGTGTCCCTTTAACCATTTTTCTGCCAACCAGAACAAAGAATCTGAGCAGTTTAAAAATCACTTAAAGGATCACTATAGGGTCAGGAACACAAACATGTATTCCTGACCCTATAGTGTTAAAACCACCATCTAGCCCCCCTGGGCCCCTCATGCCTCCATAAATATAGCAAAATCTTACTGTATTCAAGCCTGAAGCTGTAACTCTGCATGATGTTTGCCTCAGAAAAACAAGCAGTCTGCTGACATCATCAGAAGTTGTAGTCTGATCCAATCACAATGCTTCCCCATAGGATTGGCTGAGACTGACAAAGAGGTCAGGGGCAGAGCCAGCATGATTCAAACACAGCACTGGCCAATCAGCATCTCCTCATAAAGACTTTTTTAGAATCTGAATCAGCTATTATCCAGGTATAATTTTAGTAATATTTAAAATAAAACCAATTATAGTTACCAGCTGTCTGTAGGACTTGTTTCCACTTCTTTGAAAATGTATTAATCCAATGGTTGAAGATGGTTAAAGGGACACTCCAGGCACCCAGACCACTTCTGCCCATTGGAGTGGTCTGGGTGCCAACTCCCACTACCCTTAACCCTGCAAGTGTAATTATTGCAGTTTTCCCGCTTGCAGGGTTAACTCCTCCTCTAGTCGCTGTCTACTAGACAACCACTAGAGGGCACTTCCGTGTTTATAGCACATGAAAAGTGTGCTATAACGTCGCTGGACGTACTCACGCTATGTGAGGACCTCCAGCGTCGCTGAAATCCCCATAGGAAACCATTGAAAGCAAATATCAATGCTTTCCTATGGGGAGGTCTAATGCGCGTGGTCGGACCCTGACCGAGCGCCGAGGGACATTGGCACTGGATATAGGTAAGTCACTAAAGTGGTTTTAACCCCATTCAGCAACCTGGGATGGCGGGTGGGAGGGAGAGGGTATCTGCAGTGTCAGGAAAACGGTTTGTTTTCCTGGCACTGGAGAGTCCCTTTAAGTGTAAGGAGTTTGAAAAATTGTGAAAGAGTGAAAGTATGGAAAACAGTCAAGTATTTCCAAACTGTTAGCAGAGACAAAGACTTTAGAAGGATGTGTTCTAGAGAGTGTGTAGCTGTTATAGAGATGACCAGGAAGTGACCTGGGTATCTTTTAGGGAATCTCACTCTAGCCCTCACTTGGCTATTTTAACCCCTAACAACCGCGGACATACAGAGTACATCAAACAAACAACCACTGACGTTCCCTTTACGTCCGCTGCAAATATGAGCACTGGAAGCAATCGTGATCGCTTCCAGCCGCTCTAAGGGTTTTGCAGCGATGCCTCAATGTCGAGGCATCCTGCAAAACCCCTCCTGACTGCCGGGCCCCGGAGTGATCGCTCCCCCACGTGGCGCCCAACAGTGTAGCAGAGCATCGGAAGCCATCGGCCAGGCTTCTGATGCTCTGACCGTGTGCAGAGCAGGTCAAGGCACTTAGTAAATTATAAAATTATTTTAAAAAATACAAAATTGAATAAATTAAAAAAAATATTAACCCCCTCCCTTTCCTCCCTCTCCATTCACTTACCCGATTGCCGCTGTTCGCCTGCCGGCAATCAGTGTTCCTCTCCGTCTGGGGGGACTGTTTGATAGCCCAGACAGTCCCCCCTCAGCAAATTAGGACCCCACGGGCCAAAGCGCTACTTGTACTTATCATGAAAGTTAGAAAAAGTGTGTTTTTAAAAAAAATCATGTTTTATAATTTTTCTTTTATAGTAAATTATATGATATGATGAAAATAAAGGTATCTTTAGAAAGACCTTTTAATGGCAAGAAAAAAACAGCATATAATATGTGTGGGTACAGTAAGTAAGTAAGTGGAAAATTACAGCTAAACACAAACACCGCAAAAATGTAAAAGCAGCCCTGGACCTAAACCTAAACCAGAAAAAAATTGAAAAGCGGTCACTAAGGTGTTAAAGCATTTCTTACCTCTGTGCAAGTTACACCAATTCTTCTGAAGTGACCAATGATATGAAGAGGGGTGTTCTATGATAATAACTTTGTGAAACACAATAAAAGACTTCTTAGAAAGAGTTAAACAATTTCAGTGACCAAATTTGAGGAGAGTGGTAATTTTTTATGACTAGAGTTGAGCGGACACCTGGATGTTCAGGTCCGGCTGTTTTTTTTTACTAATACTAAGTAATTTTTACTTAGTATTAGTAAATGTAGCTGAAAGACTATGTGGCTTTCAGCCTTTTAATAGATAGCTCCCTAATACCGTGGGAATTAGTGAGTTATGTTCTAAGCGGCTGCTTATTTTATGTTATTTTAAGTTATTTTAAGTAATTTCCCTATCCACATTTGTTTGCAGGGCACTTGTCCTACTCTTACCCCCATTTTACTTTCTTTTGCAGCCCTCTAGCCCTTTCCAGGACTTTTTTTAGAGCCATTTTTGTGCCCAAAAGTTCAGGTCCCCATTGACTTCAATGGGGTTCGGATTCGCCGGTCCCGAACATCCAGGTGTCCGCTCAACTCTAGTCATAAAAAATTACCAATCTCCTCAAATTTGGTCACTGAAATTGCTTAACTCTGTCTAAGAAGTCTTTTATTGTGTTTCACAAAGTTATTATCATAGAACACCCCTCTTCATATCATTGGTCACTTCAGAAGAATTGGTGTAACTTGCACAGAGGTAAGAAATGCTTTAACCCCTTAGTGACCGCTTTTCAATTTTCTTCTGGTTTAGGACCAGGGGTGTTTTTACATTACATGAAAACAAAGCCTTGCCCCGCCCTGCAATTAGGCTCAGAGCACTCTGATTGGTGGGTTTAAGCCATCCAATCAGAGTGCTCTGACAGGTAAATGAAGAGACTGACAGGTAAGTCTCTACATTTACCTGTCACAGCACTCTGATTGGTTAGCTTGAGATCCAGCCAATCAGAGTGCTCTGTGTCATTTTACACAGCGTGGGAAAGTTCTTTGGAATTTTCCCACGCTGTGTAATTTGACTCATTACAACACTCTGATTGGTGGATTGAAAGTAACCAATCAGAGAGTTATGAGTTAAATTACACAGCGTGGGAAATTCCAAAGAACTTTCCCACACTGTGCAAAATGACACTGAGCACTCTGATTGGCTGGATCTCAAGCTAACCAATTAGAGTGCTCTGTGTCATTTTATACAGCGTGGGAAAGTTCTTTGGAATTTCCCCACGCTGTGTAATTTGACTCATAACACTCTGATTGGTGGATTAAATAACCAATAAGAGTGTTATGAGTTAAATTGCAAAGAACTTTCCCACGCTGTGTAAAATGACACAGAGCACTCTGATTGGCTGGATTTCAAGCCAACCAATCAGAGTGCTGTGACAGGTAAATGTAGAGACTTCCCTGTCAGTCTCTTCATTTACCTGTCAGAGCAATCTGATTGGATGGCTTAAACCCACCAATCAGAGTGCTCTGAGAGCTCAGTCTGCGGGGAGCCCTCCATGGTTGAAAATGGATTTATTTATTTTTTGCGCTTCTTTTTTTTTTTTTTTTTCAAGTGCGTTGGTTATTATGGATTTTTATTTGGTTTTTTTGGGGCTGAAAAAAGAAGAGTTTAGAAGAAGAAGATATCAAAAGGTAAGTTTATTTTTATTTTTTTACAGGTACTTAGATAAGGTTCCCCCTCATTATTTTTAGGATGAGGGGGTAGGTAGGGTTTATATTTTTTTGGGAGGGGGTGACTAGGGGTTTGGGGACCCCTTGTTACCTGGGGGGGGTTAAATTTTTATTTAGGGCCTCCACCCACCGCTCAGGGGTGGGGGCCAGGGGAGAGGACAATAGGTCCCCCCCTTATTGATATTTAGGGCCCCCACCCGCCGCTCTGGGGTGGGTGCCGGGGGGAGTACAATAGGTCCCCCCCCTTATTGATATTTCCACCGCTCAGGGGTGGGGGCCGGGGGAGGACAAATTTAGTAAAGATTACTTAGTATTAGTAAATTCAGCCCCTACTCGCAATACCGCCAGTGGCTGCTCACGGTAAAAAAAAAAACCTATTGGCCCCCACCCCTGAACGGCAGGTGGGGACCCTAAAGTAAAATGGGGGGGGACCTATTGTCCTCCCTACCGGCCCCCACCCCTGAGCGGCACGTGGGAGCTCTACATAACAATGAGGGGGGGACCTACCCCCGTCCCCCAATAGGTCCCCCACTTATTCTAACTTAGGGACCCCACCCACCGCTCAGGAGTGGGGGCCGGGGGGAGGACAATAAGTCCCCCCCTTATTGATATTTAGGGCCCCCACCCGCCGCTCAGGGGTGGGGGCTGGAGAGAGGACAATAGGTCCCCCCCTTATTGATATTTCCACCGCTCAGGGTTGGGGGCCGGGGGAGGACAATAGGTCCCCTCCTATTGATATTTAGGGCCCCAACTCGCCGCTTAGGGGTGGGGGCCGGGGGTGGCAATAGGCCCCCTTTAGTTTAAAAGCCTCCACTCGCGTGTCGCGGGTGGGGGCTCAGGAGAGTGGAATTTTTTTTTTTTTTAACAGTGAGCAGCCACAGGCCCCTACTCGCCCCTACTCGTGTTACACTTTTAAAGCCAGTAGACAGGGGCTGAGTAAGGGGACAGGGCGGTAGTAGGGGGCTAGGGGCTGTAGTGGATCCCAATTGCTAAACTATGAATTGCAAATATAGCATTTTCAGATCAAAAAATGTCTGACAACGGCCTACATGGAGGGTGTGACTAGGGCTGAATAAACAATGTCATTCAATTCCTAAATGGAGAAGTAAGCAGTAAGAATGCATGAGAAGGATATATACACCAAAATTACTTTATTTAGCTAAACCTATTTTATAGCTTAGAGTTGTTTTGTCACTTTACCTCTGTCTACATCATAAGCCAAATAGATCATAATGAGAGAGAGTGATGGCATATTGGTTAGGGACCAATAATCACAATTAAATGTTGTCATTCATGTGCAATAATATGTCTTACCTCTTGGTGGTCCAAAAAACAATGTGACTTCAAATGAGTTAACATAGTTGCGGCTTATCTAATTATCTAAATTTGGTTTGGCTGAGTCATATTTTCAGGGAGTTTTTTGTTGGGTCATTCAGGATTCATTCATGCAGTGTATCAATTCAGATAGATTAGGTCCATGAAATAATTTTCAGGAAAAACAATTCTGACAATCTAAAATTGGACCTATCGGTTTACTTCAAAATAAAAGTATTATGTATATATTTTGCAGTACATTGATAGGCTAATTTTCACATCATTTGGCTCACAGTTTAAGTGAGAAGAAGTAACCAATAGAGGGAAAAAGAGGAAGAGCAGTAAAAATGTATCTTTATATATAATTATATATTTGTGGACTCATCACAAAGGCAATAACACATAAGTAGTATGTAAGTCCTTTGTGGAGTGCCGAAACAGACGTACCATAGGCATGTGAGATAAAGAGGTCCACCTATAAAATGTGTTTAGAAATTAGTTCAGAAATTGGGAGAGGATGGAGAGTCGATGTGACTTGCTAAACATGATGCGAAGGCTAGAGAGAGCAAGGAAGTCCTGTAAATAGCTGTACTATCCACTCCCACAACTCCAGGATCCCGCCTTTACATTTGTGGTCGGGCACAAAGGCCGTAACATCAAAGTTGTACGTGAGTTGGTTGTGGTGTGCCAAAACAGACATACTATTAGGCCTGTGAAATAAAGAGGACATAAAAGGTAAATACACAATTTACTACAAACAACATTATACAATAATGGACATGTTTCACTGCTAAATGTTGAAATGCCTGTCTTTAAAATTTCCATCACAGCTTGGGGAATGTATCGGCATATGCTACCGATTTCCATCGGCTTAATTTCTTAATTATATGGACAGGAGCATTCCTACTGGATGCGGTAAATGCTGCCCCTATCCTAAAATAGTGTCCTGAATAAAGCACTGGATTCAAGCCTAGTCTTATGAGTAGGATTCTTACATATAGCATACATTTTTCAGTAGTGAAAATGGAGCCATGATGAGACAATAACAGCTAGGACGGTGATGAGTGGCTTGCGGATGAATAGTAGTCTAATAGCTTGACAGGGCACTGTTTATTAAATGTAGGATAAAAAGTGATGTCAACTAGTTGACCAATCTGGCTGGTTTTCATATGGGGCAGGTTGTGTGTATAGTGGTCTAAATGTTTCTTAAGATGGGTAAATTTTAAACATTGATATGATCTAGTTGAGTTACTGGTAGTGTATGTATTAGTGTGTATGTATGTATGTATGTATTAAGTAGTTTGTGTGTACTTATGTATTAAGCGGAGGTAGATATAATGAAGGAAGCAGCGCCTAGAAAGATCCTTAAATGTGTTCAAGTATAGAATGAGACAAAAGAACAGTAAAACAACTATATAGTGTAGTAGGTTGGATACTGGTTGGAGATACTGGAGACAAGCACAAAGAAGATATACGTCTTTTTTAAGTAGGCCTCCTAAAAAAGAAACATATGAACCTCAACAAAGAACCATATTCTTTAAATCACCAACACCAAGAAAAGCTCTCTTTCCCCAAACACACTACCACTACAAAGAAAATCACCATCAATTCCCACAGCATAATATAAACACAACTAAAACAACTCCAAGATACCTCAAACCTTTACCAAAAAAATAATAAATTATTCCACTCACAGAGAAACAGAAAATAACTATCAAAACCACATTTACACTAGCACACACCAATATATGCCCCCTAAACCACAAAGAATAAGATTGTTATCCTATCTCAAAAAACTTTACATGGTGTTTTCATAGCTAAAAATATGCCCCTACTCTTAGGTTCAACCAATTTACACCCTACATAGACATTAAAGGGACACTATAGTCACCCAGACCACTTCAGCTCAATGAAGTGGTCTGGGTGCAATGTCCCTCAGGTTTTAACCCTTCAGATGCAAACATAGCAGTTTCAGAGAAACTGCTACGTTTACATTTGGGGTTAAGCCAGCCTCTAGTGGCTGTCTTCCGGACAGCCACTAGAGGCGCATCTGCGACGCTGGAGGCATATTATGCCTCCATCGTGCTGAGCGTCCATAGGTAAGCATTGAGAAATGCTTTCCTATTGACAGCTTGAATGCACGCGCGGCACTTGCCGCGCATGCTCATTTAGGATCCTGGGACGTCGGACAGCTCCGCTGACGTCGGCGGGAGAGGAGAGGTCACCAGCGCCGAGGGAGCCTCGGCGCTGTTTTAACCGCTACAGTGCCATGGGAGGGGGACCCTGAGGAGGGGGGGGGGCACCCTCAGGGCACTATAGTGTCAGGAAAACCGCTTTGTTTTCCTGACACTATAGTGATCCTTTAATAAGTTTGTCAGACAAGTTAGTTTAAAAAGATTTTACACTTGCCATAACATTAAACATGTTGAGAGTGACCCTAAATTGGATCAACACACCTAATCAAGTACTCACACACTTCAATACAACTGTCTCGAAATCTGTGAACAATTTGTCATCAGAGACCTAAGAAAAATGAATAATAAAAAGTTTGACCATAATAATTTTACTGGAAAAGAAAAAGCTGCTACTGACGATCTTAAAAATGATGAAAAGATTGTCATTAAACCAAAAAACAAAGGAGGAGGATTGGTCATTCTGCCAGTACACATGTATATGAATGAAGCTCACAAACAGCTAAATGATACAATTGCTTATACAACAAAAAACTTTTATCAGACCCTACCCCTAACTTAAAAAAGTATTTTAACAATTTTTTTAGAAAAGAGAGAGTCACACATTTGAAATAAACAAGAATATGTGTACATTAACATTGCACACCCTCCCATCCACGTTTTCTTTCTTTTTTTTTTTTTTTACCAGAAAGCCATAACAATGAAAACTATGAAAGCCTGTCTTAACCCCTTAAGATAGCATTTCTTTTTCAATTTTTTTTTTAATGGGAACCCAGCTATATATTAGTAATTAGTGATGTCTATCATGTGGGATGTACCTCAGTAAGAAACATCCTTGAAGCAGATGGGAAAATACTCCCAATGCTGATAGATGTAATTTTAAAATGTATTTCTATGATTTTTAAAAACAATGACTTTTGGTTTTATAAATTTTTATTTACAACAACATGTTACAGCTGTGGGTACCATGTTCGCCCCTAGCTACTCAAATCTATTTATGGCAAACTGGGAAAATTTCACTATCTGAATCAGCCATAGGTTGAAGGCGTATTCATGACCCATTTTTTATTTGGAGTGGTTCAAATAATTTTAATTCCCCTTTGAGTCTAATCAACTCCCCTTTCTACCTCCTACTTACCTTATTCATGCTGAATGTTATTATATCACTCAACAAACATGGTTCTGGCGGTCATGTGCTAAATGCCCCATCACCATTTTGTTCCTCCTCCATACTCTCCCAAATAATGTTTTGCAATTAAATAAAATGCATTTTCATTTTGTTTTTATACACCCAGTGTGTACTAAACGTTTCCTCCTCCAATTATATTTTAAAATTGTATTTTAATCTACTTATGCTAATTAACTTGCTTTCCGATGACTATGATGTTAATTTAAATTTTAGCTCTACTATTTAAACAGTTTGTCTTCAGGGCTCTGTGACACTTTGATGAAGCCCATTTAGTGTGGTGAAACATTTTCAAGATACATCCAATAATATTTATGAATTTCTCATACTCGTGGACCATTCTGTTTTGTTTCTGATATCTGGACCTCATATTACTTGGTGGAAAACATACCACCTACAATTTGAGGATTGAGGAAAAAAAATGTAAGACTGCTTCTAATGGCAGTCTACCATACAACCACTAGAGGTGATTCCTGATTTATTTTACACAGAGTTGACTTGGTCATGTATCTGATATCTGGCCCTTATATTCCTTGGTGGAAAACATACCACCTACACTTTGAGGGATGAGAAAAAAACAGTTTTAGTTTTTTGTTTTTTTAAACTGCAATATTTTAACACTGCTTCTAGTGGCAGTCTACCAGACAACCACTAGAGGTGATTCCTGCTCTTACACAGAGTTGACTATGTGAAACAATGCTGGACGTCCTCCCAATTTGCATTAAGATGTCCAGAGTGTTGAAAATTCCCATAGGAAACCACTGAAACAATTAGATTCCCCATTTTGGCTGATGGCTGATGGCGGAGGAGGAGCCTGGCCCAGCACTGAGGGTGAAATTGTGGTTGAATGAGTATATGGCAAAAGTGCCAAAAAAACCTTGGTCGTGTCAAGAGAGCCTAAGTCCTTAGGAAGGTTAAAGAAATATACCAAGGGGATCGTGGTTATTGTATATCCCTGCACTATTTGCAAAAACTTGCTATCCTTTTTAAAGTGTAATCATCATAATAATAACAAATTAGTAACCTGTGTTATTGTTCAGGTGTTTATGTTTTCTTTTTTCTTTTTGTTTGTTTCTTTGTTTCGTGGTAGGACACCCTAAGAGACTGCAGTGAGGAATCTACATGTTACAACACTGTCATCTCTCCAATCTACTTTGTTTCCTTTGTGCTGACTGCTCAGTTTGTCCTGGTCAATGTCGTGATAGCTGTTCTCATGAAACACTTGGAGGAAAGCAACAAAGAGGCTAAAGAAGAGGCAGAATTGGAAGCAGAGATGGACCTTGAATTTCAGATTCAAAATGTACACATGTCAGACAGTGACATCTTCCCCTGGAATGGTAAAGATCTTGGACATTCTCCAGACAGCACTTATGGATATATGGATTCTGGGCCTGAGAATGAAACACAGTTTTCTTCACTACATCCAATGGTAAGGAATATGAAGGCATGCTTTTGGTATATTAATTATCTATGGAAATCAAATAAATCATAAATAGCATGCTACCTGATACTTTAGAAGAGAGGAAAGT
Organism: Pelobates cultripes; assembly: GCA_933207985.1. Classification (NCBI taxonomy): domain Eukaryota; kingdom Metazoa; phylum Chordata; class Amphibia; order Anura; family Pelobatidae; genus Pelobates; species Pelobates cultripes. The sequence continues at coordinate 214,914,994 of OW240917.1, forward strand.
AAAAAAAATCTATATATTTTTTTTTCAATCAGTACTTTCCTGTGGCAGCTTCTGCATCATGATACCGAGTTTTGCTCAGCTAGTGCCACGGAAGAGTCAGTATGACAGCCACTAGTTGAGGATTTAACCTTGCCATGTAAACATTGCGGTTTCTAAACAAAATGTTAAAAGGACAGGGACCACTGCACCCAGACCATGTCATTGAGATATTTTAAAGGGACACTATAGTCACCCAGACCACTTCAGCTCAATGAAGTGGTCTGGGTGACAGGCCCCTCAGGTTTTAACCCTGCAGATGCAAACATAGCAGTTTCAGAGAAACTGCTATGTTTACATTTGGGGTTAAGCCAGCCTCTTAATGCCTCCATCACGCAGAGCGTCCATAGGAAAGCATTGAAAAATGCTTTCCTATGGACACTTTGAATGCGCGCGCGGCACTTGCCGCACATGTGCATTCGTCTCAGCTGACGTTGGCGGTGGAGGAAAGGTCACCAGCACCGAGGGAGCCAGGTGCTGGAAAAAGGTAAGCTGCTGAAGGGGTTTAAACCCCTTCAGCGCCACGGGAGGGGGACCCTGAGGGTAGGGGCGCCATCAGGGCACTATAGTGTCAGGAAAACCGCTTAGTTTTCCTGACACTATAGTGATCCTTTATGGTTAGTGCTTTTGTGTTATTGCTAAAGATACAGTTAGTGTTAGGCTTAGTGTTGGACTTATATTTCAATATTTATTTTTTTCTACATATGTTAATCACTCATTAGATATTTAAATAATACAATTCTCAATATTTAGTAATCATATTTCCAATTTGTAGGGATAAATCACGGCAAAACAAGATTTGATATATTACTATGTAACATAATTACCATTTAGTCATAATATCTATATCATGTAGTTGGTTTAATTTCTAATGGTTATTTTATGCAGATAATTTGACATTTTTGCCTGCGAACCCTTACTCCTCCATTTATTAGAGGATGACATTGAACATGTTTAGTGAAAATTACATTTATAAGTGTCCATATTTAATCATTTATGCTGGAGTAGAAAGCTCTGTGTGTTGAAAATATCCCCAAGAGAAACATTAAAATATTAATAGGGAAAGTTATTTATTAGATCGACTTGGCAACGTACATGAAAATATACATTTATGCTGGAAATCCTATACTTGCCCTAGGTAAAAACAATTGGTACTTTTTACTGACCAGACACTACTTGCTAAAGTACCAGTTGCTACTTTTAGGGAGTAGAGGTTGTTTAATGTCTTCACAAGTAACAACAGAGATATAAGCAGTCACTACTAAAAAGGTTCCATCCATGTCACTACTTTCACTTCTTACTCCTTCAAACTGATTAATTTAATGTGTAATCTTGCTGTTGGTGAAGGAGTAACAATGGATTTGTTAGTTTCCCTTTGATGTTTGATGAACATAGGGCTGGTCTGGCATATTTAATATCATTGCTACTTTGTAGGTTGTTGTAACGGATCACCTGGCACCCCGACTGGGTACCTCCGTTAAAGGATGCTCCTAGCATTTCCTGAGGACTCCAAGCACTCTGGCCGACACCACAATCACCGAACCGAAGAAGCGTATACCTTCTCTCAAGCATATGAATGCTATAAACAGCATCCCTGTAGGGCCTGTAGAGAGATCTCAGTCCCATCTCCACCTGCCATCTGTGGGTCTCTCCAGGACCAGTCCATGAGGTCCCCTACTTCTGCAGCTGGTAGTGAAGCAGGGGGTACCTCGGCTGCGTTTTCCCAGCTGTAGGTTGGCAGGTCTGGGTCCGCCACCCAGTTTTCCTGTTCTGCGTCCATGCTCTGTGGCTGACATGAGTTTAGTAGTTCCACATAGTCCATCTCTAGCTCTCGTTCCATGGCAGCGAAACGGTGGAGGTCTTGTCCCAGTCCAATAGATCTCGGGCCCTGTACCATCTCACCCCGGTAATGAAAGATAGCCCAGTACCGTGACTCTGCTGGACTGCCAAAGTCGACGTCTTCTGCTAAGGCCTTCCACAACAGGCCAGGGCTAGTGTAGTTCTCCCCCTCCGGCTGGATGCCCTCTGCCCTTCGCGTCTCTGGCTGGACAGTGCACCACCACAGTGCCCGGTATGAGGCATCAAGGCTCAGTTCCCTTTCCACGAGGTACTCAAGTTGTCTGACCTGCTGCCCTCCGGGTTGGTCTCCCAGAAGCGGCATCCGCCAGGCCATTTGTTCCTCCAACTGGTATGCGACACCAGGAAGGTGCTGCTGCCGTTGATACTGGACTTCCTCCAGGGCATCGTACCATAGTTCTTGCCGGGCAATATCTCTCCATTCCAATTCACTCTCTTCCTCAGGTGTGAGTGTTGCCAAAGGATCCACGAACCCCATTTTCCCAAATCTTTATGTAGACAGGGACGCTGTATAAACACTAGCGTCGCCTTCAATTTGTAAATCCACGAACGGTGTCTCTGAGCTGCTTTACCTCGCACTAGGACACCATCCCACTGCTGCCACCAATGTAACGGATCAGCTGGCACCCCGACTGGGTACCTCCGTTAAAGGATGCTCCTAGCGTTTCCTGAGGACTCCAAGCACTCTGGCCGACACCACAATCACCGAACCAAAGAAGCGTATACCATCTCTCAAGCATTTGAATGCTATAAACAGCCGAATAGGCAAAAACCATACGGATGGGTTTAGACTCCTAGCAGTCAAACTGGAACAGCATACAATAAATCCTCCCCCAATAATGAGACGACACTTCACTTTGAGGGTTAAGCAGGAACTGACTGGAGTGGCACATACAGCCTCTTTTATTCCCAATCCACAAACTTAGTACTGCCCACAGGGTTTTACATATCAACCAATAACACACGTACATACAGAAAGACACTCCCACACAAAATCCTCTGGCTGTGATATGATTACTGAACACAATGGTTAATCTAATTATCACAGCCAGAGAAATACAGTTTTTCCACATTATTCATAACTTGAAAAGTATGCATCACATATTGGTCCAGTGGTTCAAAAGTTAAGGAAAAGTCCAATTTGACCAAATGCAGCATGGCTTTTCTGCCCAAAACCAGTTCCACAGAGTCTTCTATCCTGGAGATAATTGGGGAAGTAATCCAATTATCTCCAGGACAGAGGCAAAACTCCATTAGCCACATGGCAGCAAAAGACAATAAAACACATAAAAACATATAACTGTGCAGCCATTGCACAAAACAGGTACATTCAACATATCCCCAGATAGCTCAGATCTGAGCGCACATTATTACTGAATGGCACTCACAGCACACACATACAGTTCAATTGCCATGGAGCCAAAGTCTTCCCCATAGTCTTTCATTATACATATGGGCTCCATGGCATAGCTATCTGGGTAACACTGCTCACATAGGGAAAGTACCGAAAGACCCAGCTTTTGGGTCTTTGCAGGGGAAAATCCATCCTTTCAACATGGGGCCATAGTCACAGGGCAGGAGGCCGGCAATCAGTCTTCTCCAATGCCCAGTGGTGAGGCTGGTTCCGCCACAGTTGTATTATGCTTGAACAGTACATTTTTTCTTCTTTCCAATATTGTGAGTCAAGCTAGTAATTTTACCACATGACAGGAGGCTTCGTATTTTGCATATCTCTCTTTACTAACTCCATACAGCAGAAAAGAAACACATAGAAAAAAGAACCAATCAGAGGAGAGCAGGATGTACATAAGGCAATGTGACCTCATCATTTTCTCTTTCTTTACTGCTCCATCAAGCAGACAGGTCAGAGTATTACTCTTCTCCATTACTTTATGTTTACAGTGCCTCTTTGAGGTTGTTTCTGTATTATATTTTTTATATACTTCACTGTATGTTCTTGCTGTGCTTCTGTACTATGTGCAGCTGTGTTTTTTCTATTTTGTTTCATAGACATTATGTAGATTTAACGTAATCCTTATTTCATAACCTTTAGTTGTGATTAATATCACTAATATCAATTTATCTGTTTAAGGCATTTCATCCTTTGTTTTGATAAGTATTATATGTACTTTATATGTATTTAATAGATGTCATATGTATTTTATGACATGGATTTAATAGGTGATAGGTGTAAATTTTATTATTGACTTAATAGGTTTTATGTATAGTTATGGTAGATGTACTTTATACCATATGTATCATGATTTTCCTGGCCTTCTATACCTGGGGCATCTGGGGACACTCTTTCCCTATTTTCCTCCTTCTCCCCAGGGTCTCATGGGGATTCTGGGTCTGGCTGAGGCTTAACCCCTTCCCTTCCACGGTTCCCGTCGGCTCCTGCTGGCTCCAGGGCATTAACCCCTTCTTCCGGCCTATCCGTTCAACCCCTATCTCCTACAACCCTCAGGGGGACGGCCGGACTCACTGCCCTTGCTCTCTCAGGCTGCCCCATACCGTACACCCGGTAATGAGCTGGATGCTTTCCAACATCCACTACCTTGGTGCAGGGCAGTCTGTGGGGCGACCATGAGGTAACCCGAGCATGACGTGGCAGCCATCTTTGATCTCGCATCTATCGAGACTCCAGGGACCACGTTCCCCCTCCTTTACCCTCGGCGGCCATCTTTGATCTCGCGTCTCGCGAGATTATGTGCAGCCGTTTTGCTACTCTCGCCCACCATGATTTCGGCGCCCGAGAGTAACATATACCTGGGCTGTCAGCTAGCCTAGCTGCTCTCGTGGCTCACGATGCTCTGACAGACGTTGGACCCCAGGGTTTGAATCCAGGCAAAGGTAAGTATTCTAACTGCCTATTATTTTCAGATTTGAGTCATACTCATGTAAAGTGGTTGGAGGTGCTGGAACCTTAAAGGGATATCACCCCCAAAAATCCCTTAAAGGGATAGCACCCTCAAATTCCTTAAAGATACCATTCTTGGACCCTTAGAGGGAACTCCTTAAAGGGAAACCACAGCGGTACTACTTAAAAGGATACCACCCTGGAACTACTTAAAAGGGATACCAAATCCTTAAAGGGATATCATCCTTGAATTCCTTAAAGGGATAGCACCCTTGGACACAGACTATCAAAATGGTACTGTATAAGTACATACCAGTGATGGGAGATTTGAAGGGATATCACCTGGATCAGGGTTCAGGAATCTACAGCAAGACTCTATGTCTAGTAATGGATGCTCAAAGGGATTACCCCTATCACTTAGACTACCTGTCAGAACACGACAGACGACAGAGCTTAGAGCTAGTGCTCTATCCTATTATCCCTCAGAGGTCAGTCACTTTTGTCTCATTACTGCCATATTTATGCACTAAAGGGCTTATTACCCTGTGCCTGCCTGGGGTGGTGCCCCTATTACCGTGCTGCTTTTTGGAGGTCGCCCTGTGGCCACCTCTGTGATCCTGGGTGAGGCCCAGTTATACAAATCCCAATATTGTGGTTTGCCCTGCTGGGACAATTTGACAACACTAAGTGACAAATATAGAATACCCTGCCAGGGTTATTACACCTTACTGTCATTTATACAGACCCTGCTGGGGTCCACTGGCATTATTTACACTACAACAGATACCCTGCTGGGGTTGTTTTGGTACTTTGAGACAATAAATTGCACCCAATAAGTGCACACTACTGCATATCACACACCCTGCTTGACGGGTACATACCCCGCGCACCTGAGGTGATCTCTGACGAGGGGACAGAGTCGCAAGCTTCAGGGCAGAATTTCCCCATGGCGGTGCATTAATTATTTAAAGAGCTTTAGGACACTCTCTATCAGGCTTATGGCCAGCAATGATGGGTTCATACACTGTGCAACCTGGGGTGAGCCCCCTACAGCACTGCTGCTTCTACTCCTACCCCTATCAACAGCGAGCTCAAGGATTGAAAACCCGAACTTTGGATCTGGGACCGGCACTTACAGGTTCAGACCCGGTGCTCTCGGGGTAAGACCCCTACGATGGGGGAGTCACACTTCCCATCCGAAGGAAGTCTTACGGCAACAGCCTCTACCTACAGCTGAAGGAATACCTCCATTGATAATGAATCAGGATATGGTACATGTTTATGCCCTGTACCTATTCTGGGGCCTGCAGTTAAAGGCCCACGCCCTATGCACCGGGCCCGGCTAGGCGTGCACTGCACTAAAATGCCAAACAGAGGCATGTGGTTCCGAGCCGTCTACTTAATATATATTCCCCGTGAGGTGAATTTAATAATGGAAGAGGTGACTGACGCTCTCTATCAGGGCAATGGCCAGAACTTAAGGGTTCATACCCTGTGCACCCGGGGTGAGCCCCTACTATACGTGCGCTACACAGCGCTGCTGAGCAGAGGCAATGCTATGGCAACCTCCAGGGCCAGATTAAGAGCCCAGTGGGCCTGGTGCTGACAATTATGATGGGCCTAATTAAAGAATCATATCGACCAAAAACAGTAAAACACTCCCAAGCGTCATGTACCTGATGGAGATGGTGCTGGAGAGAAAGAAAACAGCAGCTATAAGAAAACACATACCCTAGGCTAATCTCTCTCTAATTTATGTTTTCATCTTTCAAGTAAATCCATAACCCCTAACAGCAGTGTCCAGTCAGGCAGGAAGTTAATGGGCATGGTAAAAGGGTGTGCCACTTACACAAATCACGTAACCTGCCAAAACGGGAGAACATGCCCAAAAAGAGGATATGTCTGCCCAAAGAATTAGAAGGCCAGCCCGGAATGCATGTCAGGCTGTCTGCCAATCACTAAAGGCATACTATGCAGACAGCACCCTGAGCTTGGCATAAATGCATCTAATGATGCGCGCGCTCAACGCTTTCTAAGGACTGTCCCCTAGCACTCGCTGGTCCACTTGTCTCCTTACCTTCTTACTACCAGGCAGAAGCTCCTGGTATATAGTCTGGGACAGAGAAAAGCTGCATGTAGTGATTGTAGAAGAAAGGGAACATGCCACAGTGTAAGAGAGACCAAAGTCAGCATTACCTTAAAGGATCACTATAGGGTCAGGAACACAAACATTAATTCATGACCCTATAGTGTTAACACCACCATCTAGCCCCCCTGGGCCCCTCATGCCTCCATAAATATAGCAAAATCTTACTGTATTCAAGCCTGAAGCTGTAACTCTGCATGCTGTTAAACTCAGAAAAACAAGCAGTCTCCTGACATCATTAGAAGTGGTGGCCTAGTCCAATCACAGTGCTTCCCCATAGGATTGGCTGAGACTGACAAAGAGGCAGATCAGGGGCAGAGCCAGCATAATTCAAACACAGCCCTGGCCAATCAGCATCTCCTCATAGAGATGAATTGAATCAATGAATCTCTATGAGGAAAGTTCAGTGTCTGCATGCAGAGGGAGGAGACACTGAATGTTTGGATGCATTTTAGGCAGCCATGACCCAGGAAGGATCTCTAACAGCCATCTAAGGAGTGGCCAGTGAAGTTATCACTAGGCTGTAATGTAAAGACTGCATTTTCTCTGAAAAGACAGTGTTTACAGCAAAAAGCCTGACAGTAATGATTCTACTCACCAGAACAAATTCAATAAGCTGTAGTTGTTCTGGTGACTCTAGTGTCCCTTTAACTATATTCATTGTCAGCCAGTCCACACAAGTTTTGTTCCCATGCATCCCTCTTACGTTTCCATACTTAAGTAAGAGTATGTGAAAAGTAGTTAGGGTTGCCACCTTTCTTGGAAAAACATACCGGCCTTGCTAATTTGCATAATTGTATGGATGGATGACATCACATGATGTAAACACAAGGAGTGACATAAGAGAAAATGCTGTAAAATTACCAAAAAACTACTTAGTTTGATTCTGCTGTATATATGGATTCCTCCCAGTGCCCCTATGTGTCAATTACTCCAGGTCTCAGTGTTCCTATGTATCAGTGTCTCAGTGCCCCATGTCTCCCAGTGTCCCCTAGTGTTGTGTCCCCAGGTCTCCCAGTGATCCTATGTATCACAGTGTCTCAATGCCCCATGTATCCCAGGGTCCCCATGTCACTAGGAAGACGGGAAGACCTGGGGACACGGGGAGACCTAGGGACACGGAGACACCAGTGACACTGGGAGACTAGGGGACTCTAGCTGGGAAGCATGGGGACACTGGGAAAATAGGGGACACTTGAAGACATGGGGACACAGACACTAGAGACACTGGCTGGGGGACATGGGGACATTGAGACATGGGGACAAGGAGACACCAGGGCCACAGACACTAGGGACACTAGCTTGGAGACATGGGGACATTGAGACACTTGAGGCACTGGGAGACATGGAGGCACTAGGAGACATGGGGACAGTGAGACACTGGCAGACTGGGGGCAATGGGAGACTAGGGGGCACTGAGACACCAGGGACACTGGCTGGGAGACATGGGGACACTGTGTCCCCATATGTCTGTCATAATGTCTCCCAATGTCCCTTAGTGTCTCAGTGTCTGCCATAATGTCTCCCAATGTCCCTTAGTGTCTCAGTGTCTGCCATAATGTCTCCCAATGTCCCTTAGTGTCCCAGTGTCTGCCATAATGTCTCCCAGTGCCCCTTAGTGTCTCTGTGTCTGCCATAATGTCTCTCAGTGTCCCTTAATGTCTCAGTGTCTGCCATAATGTCTCCCAATGTCCCTTAGTGTCCCAGTGTCTGCCATAATGTCTCCCGGTGCCCCTTAGTGTCCCAGTGTCTGCCATAATGTCTCCCAGTGCCCCTTAGTGTCTCAGTGCCTGCCATAATGTCTCCCAATGTCCCTTAGTGTCTCAGTGTCTGCCATAATGTCTCCCAGATTCCCTTAGTGTCTCAGTGTCTGCCATAATGTCTCCCAGTGTCCCTTAGTGTCTCAGTGTCTGCCATAATGTCTCCCAATGTCCCTTAGTGTCTCAGTGTCTGCCATAATGTCTCCCAGTGTCCCTTAGTGTCTCAGTGTCTGCCATAATGTCTCCCAGTGCCCCTTAGTGTCTGCCATAATGTCTCTCAATGCCCCTTAATGTCTCAGTGTCTGCCATAATGTCTCCCAATGTCCCTTAGTGTCTCAGTGTATGTCTCCTTGCAGCCTTTCCCCATCCCTTACTTCCCTGAGCTGTAGGCTGTCTCTGCAGGGTTGGAGTTGCTGTCTGGACTCTCTGTAGATCAGTGAGTATAGATAGGCAGGGAGGGATATGCTGGAACTTCCTATCCTTGCCTGTCTCCAGCACACAGCGACCCCTACTGGCCAGTGCTGGTATTGCATAGTAATCTCAGTTTATACTGAGAAAAATACCAGCATTTGTATTGCCAGTATCACTGTAATATTGGCACCAGCCAGGCAGCCTCAAATACTGGCTGTGCCAATAAAATAAAAGCCAGGTGGAATCCCTAAGAGTAGTGTGTGGGAAAAAAAGAAAATGTAAAAAAAAAAAAAAAAATTTTTTTTTTTTTATAAATCAATGGGCCTTTTCCATGGGCCTGGGCCTGGAGCTGCAGCTCCATCAGCCCCTATGTTAATCCGGCCCTGGCAACCTCTATGTACTGGGTGAGCCCCAGTCTGTTTTATTTGGCCACGATTCGGAACAAGACCCGCAAGGTTTTCCGTTAACACTGCCTACTGTCATAGTAGACTGATCTGTTTGCCCTGCATCCTGTGCCTGAATACTGGTTTGTGCCTTACACAGGGGTATCCCTTACTACAATAACCCTACTTGACAACGTTATGCACTCGTGGCTTTGCAGCCTCTTGCTTAGAATGTCCATATCCGCTGACAGTCGGGCAAACCCATGCCCTTCCATGCCGGTCAGAACGGCTCGGACGACTGTAGTGACCAATGGAGGAGGTCTTTCAGGATTTACGACCTTACCATGGGCGATGCTGGACGCCGCCAAACATCGTCCGGGAACGGGCATACAACTTGGGTATATGGACTCAAAAAACTGTTTCTGCTCCTCGCAGGAAACCCCAGTGTTGGCCTCTCCCATAGGATGCCCATAGCAGCACTCCTCCGCACTGACGGATGGTTGGCGGTACTGGGCACAAAGATAGTCGGAACCCCAGGCACAAGGCACAAAGTTATTAGACATGCAAGGGTCCCACGGCTTTCATAAGGGCCCAAACCCCTAGGAGGGAGGTGTTATGCGATTACCTTTACAAGGGATTCTTTGGAACTGGTTTGCAACAGAGCCAGTCGTCGACCACTTCGGGACATCTTACCCAAGATCCGCTACCGCTAGCTCTATTACCCATATAGAGTGAGAGTCAACCAATGGTGCTCCAGATAAGCGGACAGAGAACACGGTACGCACAGATACCATCAATATACCTCTTACTACATCCACAGGGGATTTCACCACATCTAGGTGAAAGGCACTCAATCCTGGGGAAGACCACTTTCACATAGTCAACCGACTTGCGTTCAGGACCTAAAGACACGTCAGGACGGTCTTCTTCCTTCCCGCTCGACCACCTTACCCAGTTTTCAGGGGACATCCTCTCCTTCCCGATCCAGTAGCTCGGAGCCTGGTGGGCCCTGATAAACTACCGAAAGAAGTAATGTATACAGGCGGGGAAGAAGAAACACTCTCTTCCGGGAGAACCTCATTCAGATCACTCCAGGGAACTGAAAACTCGTCAACACCCATGTTGAATCCGAGAAGACTTGTAGAAGACTATTCGCTCAGAGTCTTCGTAGACTATCCCACAACTTGGGAATATTCTCACGACTCTCCGCGGCACCACCGCGACCCTGTACATTGTATACCTAGACTTCTTGGTCCTATACTTCAAAATACATGGATTGATAAAGAAGTACTAGATCAGCTGCACCCTACTGCAGGTAATCACACGTTAGGCGGTCAGGTTTCATATCCACTGGGATGGACCAACTCACGTTTATCAGACAACATGTAGGCTCCTTCGATCCCCGTCTTCTTCACAGAAGATCAACCCGTCTCCCGGGGGAGACACATCTCATGGGGGCCGACTGATTTGGATATTACCACTCGTCACAGTATAAGTCGAGGCACGAAGGGTTCTCCGAGTTAAGTTTGCCCGGCGGGTGGCTCGTTTATGTGGAGGCCCCATGTCCTCACTAGTCCTCACTAGTGACAGGGTGCAACCTGTCCGTCATAATCGTTTTGGAGGTTTGCTTGCCCACATGGTGGGTCTTTTCTGTAGCCTTGCGGCCGCTGTGGGATACAGGCTTGTTATCTTGTGCCTTGGGGCGGAGGCTTCTAGGGTTGTGGCTAGATGCCAAGATGGCATTGCTGATGGATTGGGTCAGGTTATCTGACATTGCCCCCATCGCCGTGTATATGGCCTGGGTGACCGATTTGGTCATTGTCGCATCTAGGAGTGAATGGAACTCCTCTGAGTTCAGTTGCTCCATAGATGCCACATTCTCTCCCTGGGGGGGAGATTGGACGTGTTGAAGGGGACACGCTGTGTTTGGTGCCCTTATTGGCAGCAGTAGGGGAGGAAACCTCCTGATCCTTGGGGGTCTGCATATTAACCAAAGCACCTAAATCAGTTCTACTAGCAAAGCCAGGGACAATCCAATTATTACAAGTGGGAGCAAGTGAATGCACAAGAATTAAATTTGTTTATATGTATATGCCGGTATTATACCTATTTGGCAAGTTAGGATTGACAGGGCAAGGCACAAGCAAAAAAGGCTGTCAGCTTACCGAGTGTTCCCTCCGGAATGGCCGCAAGGGAGCACTGGTAAGCTGCAAGCCACAGCCTGCAACCAATTCGGTCGCGCCCGCCCCTTAGGGCGCATGGGGCACCGGGAAAAGCGCGGCAAAATTCCTGTCAGCGCAGGCAATGATAATGGCCGCCGCGCTGTGCGACCGCAACTGCGCATGCGCGAACAGCGCTCGTATATGGAATACCCGCACCTGGGGTGTCCCAGGGAAGGGGAACTAGGTTGCCAGGAGGTGAGCGGGTAATAAACTATCCGAAGAGGTGAGGGAGGGAGGGGTTTGCCGCCAGGGAGGGTGAGAATGCACGGGAAAAAAATGTTAAACACCTAGACAACCAGTATGAAATAAATATACATAAATAAATATACATAGATATACATAAATCCAGCAAATACAAACAGAAGCTCCCCTGAAAGTAGAGAGAGCTAAAACTGGGTAATACTTAGCTGAGGCAGCAGCAAAGAAAGAGGGAGAGTTAAGGTCACATGGGTGGTTATTGATATGTGGACTGTTCCCATTGGTTAAGGGTTATGATGCTATGTTAACCCTTTAAGTACTTGTTTCTAGTTTTTTTTCTATGAATGTCTTATACCTTCTCTTTGCTGCTGAGGTATAACAAAGAAGGAGATAAGCATAATATGAGCCTCCGTGTCCTTTAATAAAATTGGCAGTTCACGTGAAACTTTCGGAGATTTTATCCTTCGGATTTGTCTCAACCCTGAACTCTTTTTCGTTGTTCGTATAGAATTCTTTGGAAGTTTGCTCCTTCGCACATGGGAACTTGGAGTTATTATTAGTTTTGTTGTTTGCTATATATTTACTTATGCTTGTTGTCGCTTCCTGAAAGAGGAAATGATGAGGTCACATTGCCTTATGTACATCCTGCTCTCCTATGATTGGTTCTTTTTTTCTATGTGTTTCTTTACTGCTGTATGGAGTTAGTAAAGAGAGATATGCAAAATACTCGCCTCCTGTCATTATTAAAATTATTATTAGTACACTAAAGCTAGCATAATCTTCAATTATAAAGGATCTTTTAAAAAGGAATGAAAGCATAACTGTGTTTCTCAATTATGTTGGTTTCTTATGTGCACCAAATATTTGAGCTGCATATGTTGTATAAAGTGACACCAATATAGGTAGGGAAAGGTTAATTTTTTTTTTATATCCACAGTATAATTTTGCTAAATAGTGTCTTTCTTTAGGTATCAATTAAAAAAGATGAAGCATCTGAGGCTATGATTCTGCCTATATATACTTTTAATTAGAAGGGAGAAAATGTAATCAATTTGTGTATCTCATGGTTTACTGAAGAATAATATTTTTGTCTTCCCTGTGTTTTCGTCCGAAACTAAAAAATCCTTATTTTCTTTGCATTTTTATTTTAACAGGAAAGGCACATGTTTGATACAATATCTTTGCTAATACAAGGCTCTATAGAGGGTGAGATGAAGCTAATGGATAACTTGTCTGGATCTGTGTACCACCACTATGCTATCCTGCCACTTGAAAAGGGATTCTCAGAGAAACAGGTCAGCCACATATTGTGTATGTAAAAGTTTAATCATAGTCCCATTTGGTGCAAAATTATTTACATATTCTTATTATGAGTGTTATCAATTTAATTTGCACCAACAGAATGCTTTGTAAAGTAATGAAGGATTATAAAAATTATATTTGACAGATGGTGACAAAATTACAGGTTCCTGCTTGCAAGCCTACAATATGAATTGGACAAGACTAGACTTGTGCATTCTTGGTTTTAAACTGGTACGAACAAATCGAATGCCTTTTAATTTATGTCCAAATTAATAGATGCATCCTTCATTTAGCTAGAGAGTCTTATTCATTAATTCATTCAAGCACTGATTATAAGGTATTTGATTCATTCATTGCAGCTGGAAAACATTATAGAAAATATGCAGTGGGCATGCTGGGGCAGCAAGACAGGTGATTAATTTTAGATGAAGTTTTGAGGGAAATTTGAATATTTAAGGGGGGTTTCACACTAGTTGCTGCAGAAGTTGATATCACGTATATGGGGTAGCTTGGGATATATTTTGCAGCAATTAGAAGGAAGAAGTAATAATAATGTAAGAGATCTGTAGATGATTGAAAGAACCAAACGAGGATTTAAAATTTATAAAATATATTGTTATTGAACTTGGTTTCTAAATCAGTTAGAGGAGTAACTATGCGTCTACAATGTGTGATGTGGAATGAGCATAACTGTATTAGTATATTACAGAGCTTCACAGCTATAAATTCGCAGCGAGGTGCAGTGTGTAGTTGTGTATCATAGAGTTACACACCGCTAACCTACTGTGCACAGTAAGATGAGAGTGCCTATTATTATTATTATTATTATTATTATTGGCATTTATATAGCGTCAACAAATTCCACTGTGCTTTACAATATTATAAAGTGGACTTTAACAACAAATGAGACTATTCCAGATTTTGACATGAACAATAGGTTGATGAGAACCCTGCTCGAATGAGCTTACAGTCTAGAGAAGGCGGGGTATAAAAGCACAATAGTTTGGATAGAATGAGGGAATGGAACCAAGTGACAGAGAGGAAAAGTAGCAGATATGGAAGGTGAGAGTAAAGTGAAGAATGGACCCATTAATTAAGTTAAGAGTAATAGCAGTTACCCTTGGAATTCATAGGCTATTCTCAAGATTTGGGTTTTTATGGATGTCTAAAAAGACTGAAGAGTAGGGAAGAGTCTGATAGGGGGGACGTAGACTGTTCCATAGGAATGGAGCCACCTGCGAGTAGTCCCTGCAAGTGCAAGTTAGCAGGAAGTTTAAGAGCAACGTATAGGAGAAAGAAACTGGCAGAGCGAAGCAGCCGGAAGGGGTGTACCTACAAATTAGTTCAGAAATGTAGTGGAAGGAGTAGAGTTGTTGAGAGTTCTGTAGGTAAGTTAAGTGTAGGAGTTAGTATTTTAAATTAAATCCTATAGGGCACAGGAAGTCAATGTAATGATTGACAGAAGGGTAATGTGTGAGAGGAGAGAAAAATAAGCTTATCAGCAACATTCATTATGGACTAATTGAGTTTCAGAGTAATGAAGCTGAAGTAGAGTGTAAAAGCATATCACAGATATGCATGGCAAGACAATAGTAAACCACTGCATAACTGTAAATCGGATTGATTCCATAACCATGCTCATGGTTTGGTGCAGTTTGCATGCATGTCCGTTGCAAGGATCTTTGTCTTTACATTCTTCATTCCCCTTTTGTGTAACTTAACCCCTTTTTGTGTCTTTTTTCCATGTTTAAGGATTGTATCTCCTCCCCTTTTTGTCGTTCTTATTCCTGCAGTTGTCTAGCCTCTTACCCAATCATTTATCCCATATCCTACACTTTTTAATGTCTTAACCCAGTTAGCGTATCTTATCACCTTTAGTGTATCTTACCTCTCATTTTCCCCTCTTCTGTCTTTTTTCCTTCTTTTGTGTCTCTTACCTGTCCTGTGTTTCTTAGCCCCTTTGTGTAACTTACCCCTCTATGACCATTAATCCATCTGTGTCTCTTAGCTACATGTGATACTTAATCCCCATGTATGTCAACTCCTTTATGTTTCTTAACACATGGAGTATTACTCTCCTGAGTCTCTTAACCCCCTTGGATCACTAACTCCCCCCTTGTACATCATTTATTCCCCACCATATGTCTGTCAACGCCCTGTGTCACTCCCCTTGTGTCTTGTAACTCTATTGTATAATGTATTTCCACCACCTTTGTGTCTCTTATGTCCTTGTGCTTATTGTCCCCCACATTTCTTGTGGCTCTCCTTCTGTCTGTAGTGTGGCCTCATGGACCACAGATCTTCTTTATCCTCTACCTGTCACGTATTCATCCGGACATAAAAATGTGGTTAATGGCATTTACTGTCCTGACAGGAAAAGTTGTGCCGAGCAACATTACCGTCCTGACAGGAAAAGTTGTGCCAAGCAGCAATCATGCACATGCACACCTTGTAATTGCCTTTGGGGTCAAAGGCCAGTTACAGCCAATCGGATCCAGAGGAGGGGTATTTAAACCCAACTCTCCTCTTGCTCATTGCCCTGTCGTTGTTTCATGCCTATGGTTATCCGAGAGTGCGTTCCTGATCTAATTTTCTGGTATTTGACTTTGGCTTTGTTTTGACTTCCCTGATATCTGGTATCCTTGACTTTTAGCTTTCCCTCTTTGTGTCTGCTTCTGTGTCCCTAACCTCGGCAAGTATTTTGACTATTCTTGGAGACGTTAAGTCCGGTCATTCTAAGGTCCGGTTATACGTTATCCTTAGTCCTAGGTGTGAGTGCTGTATCAACTTGTAATCCTGACACTACCTAGTTTGACAGGAAAGTACTCACTGCTCGTTTCTTGACCACTCCAGGCACAGTGACCAGCTTCCTGTCAGACTAGGTAGAGTAAGAAAAAGACCAGTCTGTGGTCCATGAGGCCATGCTACAGAAACTGACAGGTGGGAGGAGGAGTTTTGTGCACCCATGAACAATTCCAATTTCATGTATAGTAAAGTTATGTATTAGATACCCACCTGTAATAAGAATGACAATACAGTGCATTAAGGCCTCGGTCACAATCTGCAATTAGTAGATTCATTAATTAGTAGATTAATTAGTGGATTCATTACATGAAGTCAATTGATAAGATTAATTAAACTAATTTGATGTAACTACGTATACCTTAAGGGAGGGGAGGGTATAGTGAGAGAGTCTGTGTACTGAATGCTGAATCACTGTAGGCTGTGAGCCAAAAGCATTAGGGCAAAACCTAAGCTTGAAGATTTGTGGCGCTGGTCATCTTAAGTACCAGAATGGGGATCAACGACTTGATACAACCGGTCTACTCTATTCATGTTACAACTCACTAGAGAGATATTGCAGATATAGCTGTATGGAGATCACGCACGGAAGGATAGCCTTTTAAGGCAATTGCAGGACCTCGATTAAAAGTTCTACATATCATGCTCTTGGTGATTATAGTGTGCATATGCCATTAACTGTCACAGCCGTAGGCATGACTGACAGCTGATGCCGCTGGAGCAAATGTCGGAATCAGCTGTCAGTTGACTACTGCATGACTACCTCACAATGAGTAAGTCCAGCAGTAGTCCCTGATTGGGGCCTCCAGACTGACCCATTACCCTGGGAGAAAATCAAAGGAATTACATTCCTTAAATGTCAGTAAACTTGGGAGACAATCTACTAATTTGTGCAGAGAGAAGTAACAAATGCATTCATACAGTAATTTCGTTGCTCTACAGTGCACTTATATATTCAGTGTGGGGAATCACTGGGTTATAAGATTCTTACAAAGTGGATACTGTATTTTTTTCTTGTATATTTTTATTATTATTTTGATACTCAGCGCATTACAGTGCTTCATGCAGTCACTAACAACCTCATGCCCTGTCATTTGCATCCAGCCATCAGCTTAATCACCCATACCCATGTGTTCACCCAGTCAATTAAACCCACCTACTTACTGAGTACATTACATCTGCCTTCCCACCCAGTTCCTTATGCTCAGTCACCCGCATGCCCACCCAGTAACTTACACTCCTGCCTACTTAGTCACCATCCACACCCAACTGCCTAACTAGTCTACCTATACAATCACTTACACTCACCTTCACACCCAGTCACCCACATTTACCGGCCCAACAGCCATACACCCATTCCATGTCACTTATCCACCTGTGCAAGAGGAAGGAGCTAAATTGGCCACATCCACAGGATGCACCAAAATAAGTACTTCACCCTGAGGACACTGACCCAGGTGACACTAGCCCAAATTCTGTGCAAAATTGGCATCTGGTGACAGCACGGATAGCCACCCTTCCTCCCCCCCTCTCCCCTGTGCTTCACCTTTCCTCCCCACAGCCCACACTCAGTGACATCCCTCCCCTCGACATAACTCCCGATGCGGCGAAGAAGAGTGACGTCAGCAGAGGAAGATCGGATGCAGGTAGAGCTTGGCCTCGGCCCTGGAACAGAGGTAAGTTTTAGCTGTTTTATTTAAAGTGACACTCCATACCGCTAAAGCACTCTAGTTTGCCGAATTGTTGTATGTGTGAAGAGTGTGTCCTTTTTACAAAAAGGGCAGATTTGAATAGAAATTGGCACTTTTATAAGTTAACCTTGTTACACCCTTCTCACTTTCTGTCAGAAAAGCAGTCCTGTTGCTTTCTGGTTGCTTAGTTCAGTGGAGCTAAACTCAAGAGGCAGCAATTGCTCAGAGCACCTGCTTTGCAAAGACTTCTCATTGAGCTGCATTAAGAAGTCAGTGATTGGACAGCCACAGAAAGTCTTGCAAATACTTTATACAAGAGATCTGAAACTTTTGCAAGCATGTTTTTATTGGGGGTATACCTACTAAACAATGATTTTTATTTATTTTTTTGTATTTGGGCAATGGAGTGTCCCTTTATTTATTTATTTTTTGGACACCGATAAAGGAAGGGTTATTCTAAAAACCCTTTTTTTTTGGGCTGGAGTAACCTTTTAAGGCGGAATTAGCTGAACGGGAATAATTGCACAGATTATGCCACCATCCATTCTAAAGTGTGATAGAATATTTGTACTTGATTCTTTAAAATTTAAAATTGAAATTGTTAGCCTTGCAATACATATTTGCTGTTAGCCCCAGCTTACTTGTCTCTATTTTTTCATTTAGGTACCATTGGCAGAGATGGAAGGTTTGTCTTTAACATCAGACATCTTTTCTGAAAGGTCTTGGTCCTTAGCTCAAGGAGACGAGTGGCAGCCAGATGATACCAGCAATGCACCATTTAATGTTCGTGGAATTAAAGTATTGGTAATATTTACAATTTATGCAGATAAAGCATATGCTTAACTTAATATTGTAAACAAATAGGAGAAAATTGAATTCAGTACTTACTATAATTTTCTTTTCCTGCCTATTCTACATGTCAGCATCAATTATGGGTTAGCTCCTCCCTAGCTGTCAGAACAATAATAATTAAATCATTAATTAAAAAAATTACTCAATGGCAATTTGTCTAAAGTTTGGGTCATACGAATGCATAACCAAAGAAATTACTTGCTCATTTGATGAGCATATTCATTTGATTCATGATTTGGAATTCCATTCCTAGCGACAAAACAAAAAAATAAAGGATTACTTAATTCATTATTTAAAGAGACACTCCATTGCCCAAAATAAAATAGAAATCACTGCTTAGTAGATATTTTCTCAATTAATATATCTTAAATATATCTAAAAACATCTTGCAAAATCTGCAGATTTCTTGCCCAGTCCAGACATTCTGTGGCTGTCCAGTCACAGACTTTAAATAACTGAAACCAAATATGTCCTTAGAACATAAAAAAGTCCTTACTTAAGCAAATTAAAAGTAAAATTCAACAAAAAACAATTAATAATTTTATTATAGCAATGATAGATAATGGGACTAAATTAAAAGACAACCAATCCCACGAGGGGGGTGGCCTGACCTCGGAATTTAGTCCCACTGGACGTGTCTCTGTGAGCTCCTCTCTGCCAATGCAGAAAAATAGCTAAGAATAGCAGTAAATATTAAAAGAAAGGACTACCCTCATAAAGCATGGCAAGAGACCCTCAAAGAAGCACCCCAAGAAGGGTGTGGAGCCCAGGGCCACAGTGCCTGACCTTTTCGCGGCCTCTCAAACACCGCTGGCAGGCTCCCAAGATGGCGGCGGTCATAGCCCGATGGGATCACCGCCACGTACGGCGGCACCCCCACTTGAGACCTCCACGGCCGACACAGCTCAAATCCTGGCAGAGGTAAAAACGTACCTAGCAGGAGAGAGAGAGCAGTCAACGCAGGTCCTGCAGGGAGAGATCCACTCACTCGGAGTGCTGACTGCCATACTGGAGCAACAGATGGAGGCCACAGTGGTCACCCACAACACCGACACCTCCCAAGTGAATTTGATTGCAGCTAGGATGAAGGCTGCAAAATTGGTGATCGAAGACATGGCTAATAGATCACGATGCAACAACATGCACCGGTGAGGCCACCCTGAACAAGCAGGTGAGGGCCCTCTGATCAATGTGGTAATGGTCATCTTCAAACCTCTTCTTCCTGAATTGCCAGACCACCTCTGGCATATTGAATGGGCTCACAGGGCCTTGAGGACCAGGAGAAACGACATGAACACTCCTAGGGGCGTTATAATACGATTCCTGCATTTTCAAACTAAGAAATCATTGATGCAGAAGGGCAGGGAGAGCCCTATTAAACACCAAGGTAATGACCTCGCCTTGTACCAAGATCTGGCTCTATCTACACTGCAAAGGAGGCGTGAGTGGAAGCCAGTGACAGACGCCCTGCGGTGGTACACTATGCATGGGGATTCCCATTCAAGCTACTGGCCTTCAAGGATGGCCAAACCCATGTCTTACTGTCGGGAGGCGACCCCAAAGCCCTATTTGACAACTTGGGCCTGCAGCCTCCCCTCACCTTACCCTCTCTCCCTGCTGACCAGGAGGTGTTTTTGCTACTCCCAAGAGAATGACTGACCACGGGGGAATGAAGAGACGGAACTCAGCCACTGAGAGGCTGGATTGTTTCCTAGAGGCTTCTCTGCTACAAGTGCTAAAAAAGTGCTGGAAATTTTGTTTGGGTTGGAGATTGCAGAGGGGTAGGTTGTTACAAAGGACCGGATCGTTTAATAGAGGCTTCTCAGTTACATGTGCTACTGCAGGTACTGGGGGATATTATGTTTGGGTGGGGGATTACAGAGGGGGAGGCTGTTACCCGGGACTATTGGCAGGGATACACAGCCCATGTCCAAGAAGGAATGGAAATTTGGGGGCTAACGCCATACAGTTCGGTCTGGGACCCTTGACCACCTCAACACACCTGCCACGTGGCCACTGTATCCCATCTCCACCTTTATGGGTCTGGAGGGCAAATTTCTGCAGTTTATAATTTGATTTTGTTTAATGTTTAATGTTTTACATGGCCCACCAGGCCTCAGCTCCAGATGCGCATCAAAGGGGGAGTTTGATGATGAGGGTGGGGTGGTGTATGCAAACCTCCAAAAAGTTGTATATTGTTACCTATGCATACCATTTCCCCACGCTGGCTGGCGTGGGAGGCAGTGTGGGGAGGAGCCGAGTGGAGGGGAGGCCTCCAGGAACAAGGGAAGCACTGGGCGCATGGGAGCATGGGGTTGAAGAGGGGAGCCCCTGTAGCTCATAGGCAAGGGGCAGATGTTTGGGATTCGAGGGCAAGAGTGGCGGGGGGGGGGTAGCCATGGAAGTGGGACTTAGGCATATGGCACAGTATAGCTTCCAACCAACACTTCAGCTATGGCTCTGAAAATTACTACGCTTAACGTGAAGGGACTTAATGCGCCACGAAAGAGACTCCTTATGTTCCGGGAGATAAAGAGATTGGGCTCAGACATATCCTTTCTGCAGGAAACTCATCTCCCTAAGCACGCACAACTTCACCTCAGGGACCACACCTACAACACGACATATGAAGCTCGCTCCTTACGTAAACAGAATGGAGTGGCCATCCTCATGCCCGATTAACATCACAGGTTCCGACCTGGACCCAGATGGAAGATACATCCTCTTGACGGGAACTCTCCATTCCCACACTTGATAAACATATACACCCCGAATGAACCTACTGCAGGCTTCTGGGACACTCTGGCCACTAAAATAGTGGCCCTCCCTCATGGCATGTTAATCACGGGTGGTGACTTAACTGCGGTGCCGTGGACAGGAGCTCGTGCAGAGGGCAATTGCACTCCCAGGGCAGAGAAGCGGATAGGACAAATTGCTTCACAAATTTATCCAATCGACAGGTCTGATTGACATGTGGAGAGAACACCACCCTAGCAACAGAGATTACTCCTTCTATTTGACCCATCAGAAGTCCTATTCCAGAATAGACCTCTTCCTGTTGAAAAATATAGGTCTAGCGAAAACTACCGCCACAAGGATAGGCTCTATCGCGTGGTCGGACCACGAAGAGGTCACCTTATCACTCGGTAACCTTAGAGTAGCAGCATCTGGGACATGGAGACTTAACACATTCCTACTAAAGGACCCCTTAGTCACCTCCACGATCCGTAAGGAATTGCAAGACTACTTCCTCAAGAACGGCACAACAAAGCTAGCCCCTGGAACCATATGGGCAGCTCACAAAGCTGTCATACAGGGAACATTAAGTCACCTTGTGACACTAAAGAAGAAAAGAAAGGGTTTTCTTCTTACTCAATTACTACAGTCTTTGCGAACACTAGAGCTTCGGCACAAAACGAACCCCAGCGAGCCCCTGCTAGACAACCTTATAGCTACTAGGCACTCCATAAAAACATTACTACTAGATGACATGGCTAGGTCTATCACTTGGTCCAAACGGACATTTACAAATCCGCCAATAAGATGGATACAATGCTAGCCAGAACACTACTCCCGCGCCAACAACGGACCCACATCACTGCAATTAAACACTCAGATGGCTCCATTAAAACCACCCCTTCTGAAAGAACCCAGGTTTTTACTGAATACTACAAGACACTTTATAACCACTCTCCTAAAGACACATCACAACAGATGGGAGAACACAAATCCATTTGATCTTTTCTCAACCCACTACATCTGCTGAAACTGAACCCGGACGCGATCAATAGCTTAAACCAAGAAATATCAACAGATGAAATAGACAAAGCTAACTCTACCTTAAAGGGAAATAAAGCCCTGGGACCAGATGGCTTCAATGGAGGTTACTATAAAACCTTCCGAGAAGACTTAACCCCCCCAACTAGATATTCTCTTCATTGCTCTCAGAGATGGGGGTACACCAGACAGGGATATGTCCTTAGCCAATATAGTAATTCTCCTGAAACTGGGCAAGGACCTGCTGCTACCTGGCAACTATAGACCTATTTCCCTCATAAATCATGACATGAAAATCTTGGAAAAATACTATCAGAACACCTAAACCTGCTCTTGACTAAACTTATACATGCAGACCAGGTGGAGTTCATCCCCGGGAAGCAAATCTTTGAGAATACTCAAAAGAACATAGACATCATATGGAGACAAGCCGCCACCAACACCTTGTTAGTGTCTCTTGACGCAGAAAAAGCGTTTGATAGGGTTTTCCTTTTTAACCTCCTATCTTACCTGGGATTCCCTGACTCATACGTAACTACTATTAAAGCAATGTATCACAACGTCTCAGCCCAAATAAATATCACGGGAGCCCCCATGTCCCCATTCGGACTTAGTAACGAGTAACTGGGATGCCCGCTCTCACCTCTGCTCTTCGCTCTGTCACTTGAACCCCTCTTACAGGCCATTCGGAACCACCCACACATTCAGCGGGTAAAAGTAGGGGGTCAGGAATTCTTAGTGTCAGTTTATGCGGACGACACATTGCTGACTATAACTAACCCAAGAGACACAATGACTGCCTTAAGGGATGTCCTGGCACAATACGGCTCGATATCAGAGTATAAGGCTTACATGGACAAGTCTAGCACACTCCCGATCGGACTGTCAGTGGTGGACACTGCATCCATTCAGAGCACCCATGATATTCAAATAGCCCACAAATCTCTCAAATACTTCGGGATCTACCTGACAGCAGACCCATCAAAGTTATACAAAGCTAACTATGCCCCGCTTATGAAAAAGCTGATTAGAGCAATGGAAATGTGGATGGACAAACCTATCTCTTGGATAGGTAGACTCCACTCGGTTAAGATGAACGTATTACCACACATCTTATTTCTGTTTCAGACTTTACCACTCCCCATCACCAAAGCAGACCTTATGCTATTGCAAAAAGCCATTGGTTCTTTTATATGGCACAGTCTCCCAAAACACTCTATACTGCCCTAAACTGAGGACTGGGCCTGCCACATCTACACTTCTATTATTTAGCAGCACAACTGGCTCAAACTGCGATGTGGCATGCACCACTGGAGGTAAGGATGGATTTCGAATCCTTGCTCAATGAAGCTAATCTCCCTCTATTCCTCATCTAGGTGCCTAAGGAACATAGAATAATGCTGAGGGCAACCTGCCCAGCGTTTCTGAATTCGATTAGAATTTAGGATGCCACAGCACGAAAATATGGGCTTGCGTCTTCACCAATGACGCCCTTTCTCCATAACAGGGCCTACCCCCCGGGTGTCATGGCCCACAACTTTAGAAACATATGAACGATGTTCAGATAGTGCACAACCCCTGTTAAACTCTGTTGAATGCAAAAGTCGCCAACTGACACATTTTGGAGGGCTTGCGGGTCACGAGGCACGTACCTGCACATGTGGTGGTATTGTCTCTAGATACAGGTGTTCTGGAAGGCCATCAGAGACCTAATAACCCAGATTTTTCAAAGAGCTCCAGACTTAAACCCATGAGTACACCTCCCAAACAGGTCTGTGGAGGGGTGGAGCAGACACGAACAAAAGTTGGTACATAAAATTACCCTTGCTGCAAGGAGAATGATGGCACAAGCTTGGCTGAAGCCACACACTCCCTCTATGGCAGCAGTAATAGCCAAAATAAAAGATGCATGACTTAACCACAAGGGTGTGGGGAACAATTCAGGGGTGAGTGGTGTGAGCCTCTCTGTCAGTGCACTAGCTAATGTCAGGTCTGAGTTCAGATGTCAGTGACAAAAACCACAACCAGGTTACCGTGCTACTTCACCTTTTTCCATCAATGGAAATAATGACACTTTCTGATAATATAGGGACCATATAGAAACACCACTTGTAGGACATGACCAAACAAAATTAGACAATAATGCACTCGGTAGGGCCCTAAACGATGTTTACATAGTCATTGCCACAGATGCAAGCCATGCGACATTTATAGATGTACCGCTTATTATTTTGGTCATATCGATAATCCTGCGACACAAACAGGAATACAGCCTGTATGATGAGGGCTATCTCTCCTAACAAAGTGACGTCTATGGACGCAATGGTTGGAGACTCTCTCTTCAAATATCTTTTTATACTGACTAAACCTGACCGAGTTGATACTACAAGGCCTAACGTGTCTCGGCTTCTCTTCAATACTTAAAGGCCTTTATTTTTCTACTTGCAGCTGACTATTACTGAAAATGTTGTAAGATTTTGACTATAAGGTTATGTCATTGTACTAAAATGGCTTTGTTGGATTTGGGTAAACTACGATTTGATGTACCACCCTGTCAGTCAAAAATAAAGAATGGAAAAAAAAAAGATGGGGTATTGGTTGTCCCTCCTTTAAGGAGAAAACTGGACTATTTTTGCCAAAAATTCAGATCCAAAAGACAAAATATAAAATTATAGCCCATGTGACAAATACTTGAATTAGTAAAGGACCACTATAGCTTTATTACTCCATAACATTTCACGGAAGGAGCAATTTTCCAGTATCCGCGAAACCATTTCCTTATGGACCAAGTGGATACTAAGTGTCTCATAATCACATCCTTTTGTATACTTTTAACATATGTTGCAGAATATGAGACAGCCTCACTGTCAATATCCAATCGCATATATACATAGATCTAATTAGTAGATCCAATCAGAAAAGCTCTTGTTGTAATCCAAAGAGTCAAAGGAGAATTGAGAGAAAGAGGGAGATAACAATATAATTGATGAATATATATCCCCAGGGTCATAAACCCAATCCAAGCTGGATTGAGCTACTCTTTCCAATCCATGATATGGCAAACAATGTTGTAAGGACAAAATAAAGTGCCTAAATGTGAGGGTGAATAATGGGTATTAAGAACAAGAAAGAACGCCCAATTAATGTTTTTAATGCACATTATTCACTCTCACTTGTGGTGTAACAGCTTCATGATCCATGATCGAGAGGAATTTTTTCCTAGTTTGTTGCAAATTGGAAAGCGCTTCAAACTTCACTTCTTTTGGATCAATAGCAAAAACAGATTTGTAAAAGGCTGAACTTGATGGACGCATGTCTCTTTTTAGCCCTATGCAACTACGTAACTATGATTCCGGCCTGTGAACAATTGCTCAACAAGAACCCATAGAAATCATCATACCATTTGTTATTCACAAAATTATACGCTGTTTCACAGACTCCGGAAAAGTCAGTTTACTGGTAGAAATGCTATTCCTAGTGAGACTAAGTGTAAAGTCTAAGAGTGCTACTAGTAAAATTAAAACGTTCAGTTCCACAACTCTCATTTAACCAGATCCTCTATGTTTACAGGGACACATATAAGTTTCTCAAATTTATGAAAACGCATGAAAAAGGTTGCCCTGCAGTGTGTATTATGTTTATTCTGCATTATTGCCTACTGCCTAATTGCAGGATTCTTCATTGCCCAATTGCTTGTTCTGAATTAGACATACTACAGGGCTACCCTTTTCAGGTGCTGCCCATCAATATGTATATATGATATGTGTCCCAGAAAACATATTCTGGAGTTGCCATGCTAGTTTTCACTTAGACATTTCTAATTAGAACAAACCGCTATCTCACACATTTCTTGAAGATTTATATGGTAATTAGATGCAGACTCTGGCTATATTGCTCTTTACCACTAAGCCATAAACTCATTTAGTGGTGCCAAATAAATAGTAATAATTGCTATTCATTGTATCATTATGTATAACATGTTTTAATAATATCCATCCACTTACTCACATATATATTAAAACATTTATGTTTGCAGGATGAAAACCAGAATGACTCTCTGGAAATATTTTTGAACCGCAAGGAAAATTTTCCAAGTGGAATGACGGAAAATACATCACTATGTCCGTTATCCTCTGCAGACGTAGCATCGGTGTTTAAGAAAAGTCAACCTAAAAAAACATTGTGTAACTTGGAACAAACAAGCACCTACGTGGAACATTTTCATGATATGTGCAAAATGTTTAGATACCCAAATACTTCCCAAGGTAGCCTTAATCCATTTGGGGAAATATCGCAAGAGCAAAAAAAACAAGATTTATTAAACACAGTGTTTTGTAAACATCATTTTAACTCAAAAGCAGTCAAGGCGCTGAGTGTATATTCTACCGCATATTCGCTAAGCCAAAAACTAAAACTAGGAAACAGCAATAATGTTATCTTAAAGGACATTAAAAAATTTTACAGCATGGATGCTCAGGAGATCTTTACAAAAACCTCATGGAAGGATGATCCCAGGAGACATTCGATTGAAATCTGCTCTGTAGAAAATACTCATCAATACTACCCAGTTACACATTCATGCAGCTTCATTAGCCACGTATTAAATGAGAAAGATAACTTGCAAGCAATACAGAAGACATACGGACACAGCCCTTTCAATCCAGATACTACTATTACTTCAATATGTGCCTCTGAATTGTCGTGCTCAAATACAGAAATGCAGATGACATAAAAATGCAATCATAAACATCTGATGCAAATAAATATTCTAATCGTGGTGGCTCTTTAATTCCAGAAATATAACTCCTACCATAATGCAAAAATGAATTATTGGAAATATTGATTGATTTTTTTTTCACCCTTCTACACCGTCTATCGGCGTGCCACGTTATTGGATGCCGATGTTGTGGGTATGTATTAACAGATTATGAACAACAATATGTGAAGTCTGGCATGCTACCCACATTTCCAAATGGTCTGGGTGCTCTTCACATGTTTGATAAAGATATACACTGTAAAGGATGAATGTACTCAAACAGAAAACTCCAATCTAAGTTGTAATATGAAATACTACTTACATAATGATCAATGTTTTACCCCCCTCGCTTGTTTCTTTTTCAAGATAAAATAATAAAATTAACAGGGCAAATAATTATAGGGTACAATGCAAGTGATAATAAAACTCACTAGTGTAAATTCCAAACACATGTGGAAGCAAATTCAGCGTGTTTTTTGAACTAGAAATCTTAATAATGACACAAATTCCCTGTTTCTGTAGGTACCTTGTAGATAACTTGTAGTAAAAGGCTACTTGCCAGAAAGAAGTGATATTTATAAAAAGGGGATTTTTGTTACCTATCAATAACATTTTTCAATTAAAAAAATATAAAACGATCTCTAGATCTAGAAAATGATTAACTGGAATCAGTCAATATTTTTATTGAATTTCAACTGGATTTAAGGCCAAACCAAATTCTAGCAGCCAAACTCGATAAATGGGTTTGCTGTTGGAAAAAAAAAATATGCTAACCCTGTTGGTCATTAGAAAAGAAATAATTTAAAAGAGTCTGGCGGTCAAGACACCCACATTAGTAGAATGGATGTTTTACACCTCCCCATGGCACTGCCAGTCATGCTGCTAGTGCAACGTGTCCATTAATAAGACTACTAGTGACTGTTTTTGTGAGCTTTTGCATTCCAGTCACAAGTAACATATAGGGGGTACCTGGTACCAGTCCTCCCCTCTGGGCATTGGATGGGAGTTTTAAATTAAAGAATGGGTAGTGGACTGATTGATGTCGATATTCAGTGACCCCACCCCTGGCTATTCAGTGGAGGCTATTACATTAAAAAGTACATTGGAGTTTTCATCTTAGTGCCCCCACAAGCCCCAATTAATTAATAAACAAGGGAAATTTGATGTCCCCCCCAGCCGTCAGCGGCTTGTGGTTGCTATAATTAAATATATAAGAGTGTGGACATGTTAGTGTCTAATGCTCCAAAATTGTGTCCATGGCCCCCACATGTAGCCAGGGGTCCACAACCCCCTAGCCGCCCCCTCAAATAAAAATATACTACCTAGCCCCTTACCATACTAATAGTAAGGGGGGGCAATAAACTAAATTCCTGTAAAAAAAAAACACTCTTAAAAAAACGTTAAGTCCTGTTGCAACTGCTAAAATTCAAAAAGGACGGGGTCACAAAAACAAAATACTACTCATAAAGTTTAAATTTCAAGTAGCCCAGTGTGAGCTCCAGACAGACTGAGCTTGCATGGAGAGAAAAGTCCTTATAAAGGCTTTCCCATATGCAATCTCCGTTATTATGCGCCGAGTGGTAGGCCAATAACAGTGCTGTGACAGAAAGGGAGACATGGCATTCCCCTGTATGTTATTAGTGACCAGACAGCAATAGCATTAAATCCACAAAGTCTATATTTTCAATATATAATATAGGCTTCAGATTCCAATGAGCTTTTAAAGATGTGAATTATATCTATCCGAACCTATAGAAGTCTTATCAGAAGCCAATAAACTGCTGAAAAAACGTATTGATTGGAATGTAACCAAAACCAATATTGGAACATAGCCAATAGTTCTAAAGACATAGATCTAAATGTCGAGAGACATTCTATTTGGTTTGCATGGTGATTCCTTTATCTTAGAATAGCACCTTCTTTTTCTTGATAAATATCCCTCCTAATATGATGATATGATGCATGTAGTGCCTAGACACAGTAAGTTTTACATTATAACTCTAGTGCAGACATTTCCAACCCAGTACTCAAGTACCTCCTACCGGTCCAGGATTTAGGCATACTCTGCTGTGTCTAAACTGTGGGTTTTTTCTTTTTTTTTTTTTGGTTTGTTTTTTTCTTAAAACACCTTAGACACAACTGGGTAATCCCTAAATCCTGTATTGTTAGGGGGTACTTGAGGACTGGGTCGGGAACCACTGATCTAGTGTATGTTACTTGTGACCAATTCCAATATTGTAGGATTCTAGTTAGAACCGTAACAATTAGGTTTTTCATTATGAGGTTTCTATAGTTACAGGCAATTTGTCCATGTCATAACTGGACATGCACTGGACTTGTTGTTGAAGATGTTTGGAATCTTCACTGGTGAGTTTTACTTTTGCATGGTACCCTATGAATATTTGCACTGCTCAAGTTATTGTTTGAGCTTGGAAAAAAGCCCATGCAGAGGACAAGATGTTGGTAATTTTTTTAATTGATTCAAATTAAAGCAGTGGTTACTAAACCAGTCCTCAAGACACCCTTGCCAGTCCAGTATTTAGGGATTATCCAATTGTGTCTAAATCCTGGACTGGTAGGATTGACTTGAGGACCGGTTTGGGAACCACTGCATTAAAGGACAGTGGTGTTTATTATTTAGACAATCTCTGAGTGATTTTATCTTTTACCGTGTATGAGTATGTTTGTGTGTAATTATCAATAATTCAGAGTGAATTCCAAACTTAGGCCAAATGTCAACTATGTTTTCATTTTGGCATTTTTATCATTAAATTTTTAAATTTTGGGTTTATTTGCAGCAGATTGCAATGACCTGAAAATCGAATTACAAAATAATTATAACTGAATTTGAGAATCTTTCCAAACCAGCACCTTGGCAACATTTTACAATGTTCAGTTCAGTGTTTGGAATCCCTAGTAATTCACAATTGCTTGTCATGCTGCTTGTCTTTAGAGGAGCACTCCAAGTGCCCTTGAGCGTCCCAATGTAAGGGGCCAAACCCATATCTGTTTGAGCACTACTGAACACCTCCTTTTTGATGGAAGAAAAACTGAAAGCTCCTGTGTAGGATTCCATTATCTCTTCTCAACTAAGATCTGCAGTGCAGGGCTCAGCTCATTGGCTGAAAGCATCAGCTGATCAGTCTCAGCCAATGAGCTAAGCCCTGCACCTCCAGGTTTAGCTCAATTATGAGAGCTATGATAAACAGTTTCACTACTCACATGGGGTGGGGTGCCAGGGCTCTCCTGGCACCAAAACAACTGCAGCATAGGAAAGTGGCTATGGTGCTTGGAGTGTTCCTTTACCAAGCAGTCTGACTATTATAAATCAATATGCTCTGGAAATCTATTTCAACTTTAAAGAAAAGCAATGAACATTTGCACAGTTGTTGTACAGTTTTTGTCCAGTTGTACTTGGAAACAGCAATATTTTGATTTTCAAACTTTGTGAAATAGAGTACTAAATGTATATAATATTTTTTTAAATATCTTAAAAGTATCACTGGTCTTTTTTTAATTTAAACTAATTATATAATTGTAATAAAATATAACACAGTTGTTGATGACTTACAGTTTCAGAACAAAAAAAACGTAGTTTGACAGTTGCATGAATTGATTACGTAGTATAGACTTGTGCATGGAGAGAAAAGTCGGTTTGGCTGAACCATTTTTCAGAAAAAAAAAAATCTGGAGTGGCTGAATTTCAGCCTGAATTTCAGCCATATCTCGATTCTGCTTGGCAGAATCTCGGTACTGAAAAATAGATTTGGGAAACTAGTCTGATGAACCAACATGGCGAAAAAATTGGCCGATCAGTGTACTGCAAATTAATATAAATATTGTGTATATATTTTGCAGTACACTGATAGGAGGATTTCCTGCCATTTGGTTCACAGACCAAGTGGGAAAAAGTAACCAACAGAGGGGAAAAACATAAGCAGTAGTCAATATATAAAATTTTTGGTAATTTAGTTTTTTTTACTGTTCCACTCTTTTCCCTCAGTTGATTACTTCTCAATATTCTCAATATAAAATCAATATTTAATGATTGTCCTCTAGCCATCAATTTTCTTTTTTTCCCCATCAATCACCTTTTTTTTTTATTTTATTTTTTTAACGCAATGGGCGGAATTCAGAATCATGTATCAAAATGAACTAATTTGACTGTGTTTCTTCTCGGAGTTTGGGAATTCAACCAGTCACCCTATTGGCACAGATTCGGTCAAACTGCAGTTGAAAACTAAGCAAATCCTTAAGTCATCATGTTCACATCAAAAAAGGGCCATATTGCTAGGTATCACAGTTAGTAGCATGTTCAGAGATGGGTTCCTTGACTTAAATTGTTCTTTGATTGTTACAGCCACTCTCCTTTCAGGCTGAGGTTTTGGATCAGGGATGCAGCTATAGTTTTGATTATGAAGAAAACAGTATGGATAAGAGGCCAAAATCTATTAATGCATCTATTAAGTCGTGTTGGTGCCTGGAGTATGATTGAAGTGTCCTCTTCCCTTACCTCTTGTGTCATTTTACCCCAATCCCTTTAGAATGTAAGCTCGTTTGAGCAGGGCCCTCAGCACCTTATGTTCTGTATTGTCTTGTTGCATCTACTTGTTTGTTAATCCATCTATTGTACAGCACTGCAGAAATTGTCAGCGTTTTATAAATCATAATAATAATAAAAAAGCAAAGAAATTCTGAATGTATCTGTTCATTCTCATCATGGAGTTCCCACCATGGCTGTTTAACCTGACACCATCAATGACATCACTGATTACATCACAAATATATTTGGTGGCATCTCCTATTACATCATCAATAGAGTCACTAGTCCTTCTGACTTCATCCTACAGATCAAAGAAAACATATTTTACAAAAGTTTATCAAACAGGCATATCTGATGTCACCAACGATGTCATGTGTGATGTAATGAGTGATGTAATTGATGATCATTTGGTAAAAAGCAAACTCATAATACAGACGGATGTCTTGCGTTTGAGTCATTTCTCTCAGGCTGAGTGGTGCCAGATGAGCTATGCCTGAGTATGTACAGCCACATGGACTGAAAGTGAGTGGTGTCAGGTGAGTTGTGGCTAGACAGGAAAGTCATTATTAAACAAGAAAAAAAATCTCTAGGCACTCACAGTGTTCAAGCCACAGGTAGGTTTATTGGCTCAAAAAAGGCACAGTAATGTTTCGACTTGCTAAGAGGTCTTTGTCAAGCTGCTTAATATTTAAGTGAATAACATTGATTATATTATTACAATAGCACATGTCAAAGAGTGATATATAGTATATTCACTTAACAAGTGAACAGTCAGTCCTTAAATTTAAATTGTGGAAAGGTGAAAAAATGGGCAAGCAAAAAGGCACGCGGCATCACTAAACTGCGTGCGAGGGAGCAGTGAGGAGCAGGAAGACTTAGCTCCCAAGAGAAGATCCCCATTGGACCCCAGGGAGAAACCCCACACCAGCTCCCAAAGGTAGGGAGCAATAAAGAAAATTATGTAAGTGTGTGCAAGAATGTGGAAATGTGTGTGTGTGTGTGTGTGTGTGTGTCTGTCAGTGTGTGTGTGTCTGTCAGTGTGTGTATCTGTCACTGAATGCATGTCTGTCAGCGTGTGTGTCAGTGTGTGTGTGCCTGTCTGTCAGAGAGTGTGTGTTTGTCTGTCAGAGAGTGTGTGTATCTCTGTCAGTCAGAGAGTGTGTGTCTGTCTGTCAGAGAGTGAGTGTGTCTGTCAGTGAGTGTATGTGTGTGTGTGTGTCAGTCAGTGTGTGTTGGCCAGTGTTGCAATGGCAGCAGCTGGACAGTGGAGGACCTGGAGGTGCATGGAGGCATGCAAAGCCACATCACATTTCGACATGACATCAACATGCTCCACCTTCACAGGTTTTCTAGGAGTAGCGGGAGGATGCGCTTTGGCACAGGGTGCGGACGGAGTCTGGACTCCAGAGTTGCATACTGGCAGCGACAATGTGAGTGGATACTGCTTGTTGGCTAATATTGGTTTTTTTGGGGGTTTTTTTTTAAACAAGGACCAGAGTTTAGTAGAGGGGGGTGCTGGGATTTGGTAGAGGGGGGACTGGAATTTAGTATAGAGGGGGACTGGGAATTAGTATAGAGAGGGGACTGGGAATTAGTATAGAGATGGGGACTGGGAATTAGTTTAGAGGGGGGGACTGGGAATTAGTATAGAGAGGGGGACTGGGAATTAGTTTAGGGGGGGCACTGGGAATTAGTATAGAGGGGGGACTGGCATTTAGTACTGAGAGGGGGACTGGGATTTAGTAAAGGGGGATGCTGGGGTTTATATACTGTACTTTTCAAAACAAACCTATATTTCTATGAAAATTTAAGGTTTTGGGGGTTTTTTTGTATCTCAAATTGCTTAAAAAACGTAATGCCGACCTTAATAGAAAGGAGTCAGAACACAGTGCATCTTAGTTTGCTGCGTATGGGATTGCGTAGCCACAGACTAGTCAGTCATATTGCCTGTGATGACCCCTGTCCACTGCTGAAAGTGCCTTCAATGGGGATGTAAGCATCAGAACTGGACTGTTGAGCAATGGAAGAAGGTTGCTACTTCTGGTTAATTATGTTTGCTTTTAGATCTGGTGGATGGCCGGGTGTAGGTGCGTGTGCACTGTTTACCTAAAAAAGAGATGGCAGTAGGATGTGAAGGCTAGCTCATCTGATATAATCACACAGAAAAGCTACTGTAGCTAAAATTTCTAAAAAGAAATCAATCCTGGCCATGATAAAAAAAAGTGTCAGAACACACAGTGCATATCAGTTTGCTGCATATGGTGTGCATCATTTACCTGTCGAAGATCTGGAGACAGGAAGAAGGACAACTGGTGAACCAGCATCATGGGCACCCAAGGTTCCTTGTTGGCATATCTGGTCCAGTCCCAAAGAAGAGCTACTGTAGCTCAAATTGCTGAAAAATGTAATGCTGGCCATAACAGAAAGGTGTCAGAACACACAGTGCATCACAGTTTAACCAGTCTACGCAGCATGTTGACCTCTGTCCATCACTGAAAGCACATTCAACGGAGAGCATCAGAACTGGACCATAGAACAAGTGGCATAACTAACATAGAGAGGGCCCTGGTGCAAGAACTTTTTTGGGCCCCACCTATCACAAGGGTGGACAGAAAGTAGATCCTCATCTGTCATACAACTTGCACGATGCTTAGCCATCTTGGGATCTACCATTTGCACATCCTTGCAGGGTTTAATATAGCACTGAGCAGTGCTTGTGTATTTAAATGTAAGTGTGTTTTTGTATGGAGTGTGTGTGTGAGTGAATGTAGGGATAAATCCAAGCGTGCTTTTGAGTGTAGTGTTCATTTATGATAAAGAGGTGTATTTATATATAGTATTGGTGTTTTAATGCAGAGGTGTGTTTGTTTGAATTGTTAGCATTTTAATGCTGAGATGTAAGCACATATACACATACACTGACACACACACCACACACATATACACACCACTTAAACACATGCAGATACACAGACACAGATACAAACACTTACACACATAGAAATGCACAGACACACATAAACAAACACATACCGATAACAGATACACACACTGATACACATAAAGATACACACATACACACACCAACACAAACACACATATACAAACATTGACAGCCATGCAGATGCACAGACACAAACCATGACACACACACAGATAAACAGACACACAGATACAATACTGCCACACATGCAGATGCACAGACGCACAGATACAAACACTGCCAAACATGCAGATACACAGACACACAGATATATACACTGGCGCACATACAGATGCATGGACACACAGATACAAACAATGACACACACAGATACATAGGCATACATTCACACACTGACACACATACACACATACAGATACACAGATACAACTACTGACACATATACAGATATAAAGGATGCTTGTCTGGATCTGGTTATAACAAACAATGTTGATCTTTTGACTAACATTAAAGTAGGGGAGCATTTGGGAAATAGCGATCACAATATGGTAATTTTTTTAATAATCTCAAAAAAGCAAAAGCACGTGAGGTATACTAAAATGTATAATTTAAAAAAAGCCAATTTCAATAAGATTTAGGGCAGCTCTATGACATATTGACTGGCATAAACTCCTTAGTGAAAAAACACCCTTAGAATAAATGGAAACTCTTCAAACAAATATTAGAAAGATACATTTCTCAATATGTATCATTGGGTAATAAATATAAAAGAAATACATTGAAACCAATGTGGCTTAGTAAAGAAGTAAAACAAGAGATTAAAAATAAGAAGAGGGCATTTAAAGCATTTAAATCGTACAAATCAGAGGCATCCTATATAAGGTATAAGGAAGCCAATAATGCTTGCAAAAAGGCAATTAAAGTGGCTAAACTAGAAAATGAGAAATTGATAGCCAAAGAATGCAAAACCAACCCAAACATTTTTTCCAAGTACATCAGTTTCAAAAAACTAAAAATTAAAGTGTAGGTACACTGGAAACAGAGATGGGTCTGTTAGTTAATGAAGACCAGGAAAAGGCAGACATTTTAAATAACAATTTTTCTTCAGTATATATTAATGAGGATCCTATGGCAAGATATATGAAAATGATTGCTGCAAAAAACTTGCAGATGACTTTAGACAAGGTGCTACAGCAGTTAATGAAAATTCATGAAAATAAAGCTCCGGGGCCTGATGGTATTCACCCACAATTACTTAAGGAGCTAAGTGGGGAAATAAGTGAACCTCTGTATTTAATCTTTCAAGATTCTTTTGTTTCAGGTATTGTACCGGAGGATTGGAGGAAGGCATGTTCCTATATTTAAAAAGGGTTCAAAATCTTTGCCTGAAAATTATAGACCTGTGAGCTTAACGTCTGTGACTGGGAAAATATTTGAAGGGCTATTAAGCGATAATATTCAGGAAATTATTATATAGAACTTTGTTATTAGCAATAATCAGTATGGTTTTATGAAACATAGGTCATGTCAAACTAACCTAATTGTATTCTATGAAGAAGTAAGTAAAGGTATAGAACAGGGTGTTGCAGTGGATGTGATCTACTTGGATTGTGATTTGAACATGTCCTCACAATAGGTTAGTCTTCAAACTAAAATAAATTGATCTAGATTAATATTCTTGTTCTTGGGTAGAACATTGGCTTAAGGGTAGAGTACAACGAGTTGTCATTAATGGTAAATTTTCAAACAGGACAAAAGTGGTAAGTGGTGTCTCTCAGGGACCGCTTCTATTTAACATATTTATAAATGATCTTGAAATAGGCATTGAAAGCCATGTTTTACTGTTTGCAGATAACACAAAACTTTGTAAAGTAATACAATGTGAGCAGGGTATTGCTTTGCTGCAGAGGGATTTAGATAGATTGGGGGACTTGGCACTAAAATGGCAGATGAAATTTAATGTAGAGTAATGCATAGTTATGCACTTCGGGGTCAAGAATGCACAAGCAACTTACACTTAAATGGTAGTGAATTAGGGATAACAACACATGAGAAGGATTTGGAAATTGTTATAGACAACAAATAAGGCAGCAATATGCAATGTCTCTCTGCAGTTGTTAAGGCCAGTAAGGGTTTGTCATGTATTCCACTGGTCCATGGTCCATTCTACTGTCCTTTCTCGCCTTGACTACTGTAATCCGCTTCTCAGTGGTCTTACGTGCTCCCAACTTGCGCCGTTACAGTCCATAATGAATGCGGCGGCGAGGCTCATCTTCCTGTCCGCCCGCACCTCCCATGCCTCACCCTTCTGTCAGTCCCTACATTGGCTTTCTATAAAATATAGAGCTCAATTTAAAATTCTGGTTCTTGCTTTCAAATTTCTACATAATGCTGCTCCCACCTATCTATCCTCCCTTATACACAAGTATGTCCCGTCTAGGCTCTTACAATCTGCTGAAGACTTAAGTCTATCTTCTGTCCGTACTCCCACTTCTGATGCTCGTCTTCAAGATTTCTCGAGGGCTGCACCATTCCTGTGCAACTCACTTCCCTCCTCCGTTAGATGCTCACCCAGTCTCCACTCCTTCAAAAAATCGTTAAAAACCCACTTCTTCATAAAAGCATATCAATTAAACTGTTAATAGCTCCTGACTGATTCCTCTTCTGCAACTGTCACTAGTCTCATACTATCCTTACCTTTTTTTTTTGTATTCTTTATTTTTGCTGTGCACATAAATTGTACAGGCTGGCGAGAGGTGCCCCAAAAGCAGTCCTCTGGCTCTTTCCACGCTTGACATGCGGGGCACATGAATGACAGGCACTTTTTTTTTTTTTAAATCAGGCTTAAGCATTTGGATTTAAACACATATAAATAAGTATAAGTAAGTTAGAACGATGCTGTAATGATGCTATAAGCAATCCGAGTAATGTAATTGCGTATCATTAGTAGTAACATGCTAGAAACATTAACATATGATGTAAAATATCCATCGCTTCACGGGGCTAGATTAGCTATGCTTATATATATAAAGCTTTTACACAATAGTGTTGCTAGACTGGTGCAATAACCAAGCTATGGGTAATCCGATTAGTGTAATTGCGTATCATTAGTTATAACAGGCTAGAAACATGAACATATGTCGTAAAATAACTATCGCTTTACGGTGCTAGATTACCTATGCTCATATATATAAAATCTATACACATTAGTGTTGCTTATCAAGGAGTTTCTGCTATTCTGTTAACATGACAGGTACAGTGCACGAGTGAACAGAACTCAATAATATATGTTTAGCATTCAAGATCAAAGCTTTGCCATTACATAGTATGCCTAGGTGATAAGTAGACACACAATATGTTACATTATGCCGCTAGGCCAACGGTCCCACATCAGAGCCCCTGCCTGTCGACCTAACTTGGCCTCCAGCCAAGTTAGCCAATACCCTGGCTAGGCATTCGCCTTACATACAAGCAATGTCCACTGTGGTGAGCCATGCTGTTTGTCGAGAGCGAGGTACTCCCCATGCCCCAGGCTTATTCCAGAGCCTGCACCGTGTTGCCACGAACTTGGGTCCTCTTTGAGTCCAAATTCTTCCCAGCCGGGAGGTTGCAGGGGGCTTTACCATGTTGGCTTCGGCGTGTTGTTCCTTTTTGCATGTGTGGTCTGTGCTTCAGGGGTATTCCCCGGGTGGCTCTAGGCCCAGGAGGGATTAAGGTAGCGTGGTGTGCCTTTTGTATGGTCGAGTTGCCTTTGGGGGATCCCTCTTGCCTCTTCTCGCCAAGTGTCCGTTTGCTCACCTGTGGCGGCATTGCAGGGGGCACTCTTTTCATCCTCTCCATTAGGTTGGCCCAGAATTTTTTAAAGGCTGCATCCAGTCGCGCTTCGAAGTAATCAAGTGAGTCAGTGATGTCGGCCTGATGCTGCGCTGCTGTTTGAATCATAGGCGCATCCGCCATATTGGGCGCTGCACGGCATTTAGTTTGTCATATGGGCAGTTCGCAACGACCCGGTAGGATTCCAGCGTGTGGCCCAGCGGTGACCGGGATGACCCCCACCGGCCCAGAGGTGGGGAAAGCGAGATCCAGGCTGCTTGCAAGTCGAGTAATGGACAGGAGACCGGCTGCATCTCCCGCCCGGCATCTATTAGTAGGCCGCAGGGAGTGCTCCTCACCACAGGCGTATTTTGCCATCGAGTTTTCACACCGATTCGTTGCCAGCATGCTCCTGAGTCATGGTATGTCTTTGCTGGGTAAGATTTTTGGAGTAGATTGTCGTTTTTAGGCTTAGATAGGCTTAAGGGTTGAGGAGCTCCCTCACCGTGCGTCCTGTTCAGTCAGCATCCAGGCCCCGCCCCCTATCCTTACCTTTTTGTGTCATTTTACCCCACTCCCTCTAGCATGTAAGCTCATTGAGCAGGGCCCTCTGTTCCTGTGTGTCCAACTTGTCTGGTTATAACTACATGTCTGTTCGTCCACCTATTGTAAAGCTCTGCGGAATTTGACAGGGCTCTATAAATATCATAATAATAATGTATAAATAGGGGCATAAATCCTCAGGATGAAAATATAATTTTGCCTTTTTATAAATCGCTGGTAAGATCACACCTTGAATATGCTGTGCAATTTTGTTCTAAAGAAGGATATCATGGCACTAGAAAAAGTGCAGAGAGGAGCTACAAAATTGATAAAAGGAATGGAGCATTTTAGTTACGAAGAAAGGTAAAAAAAAAAAAAAATCTCTTTAGTTTGGGGATATGATAACATTAAACAAATATATTCGGGGCCAGTACAAACCATTATCAGGAAATCTTTTCATAAACAGGGCTACAGTTGCAAGAAAAAGTATGTGAACCCTTTGGAATGATATGGATTTCTGCACAAATTGGTCATAAAATGTGATCTGAACATCATCTAAGTCACAACAATTGACAATCACAGTCTGCTTAAACTAAAAACACACAAAGAATGAAATGTTGCCATGTTTTTATTGAACACACCATGTAAACATTCACAGTGCAGGTGGAAAAAGTATGTGAACCCTTGGATTTAATAACTGGTTGAACCTCCTTTGGCAGCAATAACTTCAACCAAACGTTTCCTGTAGTTGCAGATCAGACGTGCACAATGGTCAGGAGAAATTCTTGATCATTCCTCTTTACAGAACTGTTTCAGTTCATTAATATTCTGTCTGGTGTGAATCGCTTCAAAACTAAAATCTTTCATTCATTTTTTAAAATTTTACAACATGACAGGAGGCTTCGTATTTTGCATATCTCTACTAACTCCAAACAGCAGCAAAGAAACACATAGAAAAAAGAACCAATCACAAGAGAGTAGAATGTACATAAGGCATAGTGACCTAATCATTTCCTCTTTCTTTGCTGCTCGTTCAAGCAGACAGGTCAGAGTATTACTCTTCTCCATTACTTTGTATTTCTATTGCCTTTTGGGACTGTTTGGAATTGTATTAAATAGATATTATATATACTTAATATTATATGTATTTCATAGGTATTATATGTATTTAATATCATATGTATTTATTAGGTATTATATGTATTTCATATATATACTTATAGGTATTATATGTATATAATAGGTATCATATGTTTTGAATATTATATGTAAGTTATACTATATGTAGAGTTGAGCGGACACCTGGATGTTCGGGTTCGGGCGAACATCGGCAAAAAGTTCGAGTTCGGCCTCGAACTTGACCCAAACTTGACCCCGAATCCCATTGAAGTCAATGGGGACCCGAACTTTTGGGCACTAAAATGGCTCTAAAAAAGTCCTGGAAAGGGCTAGAGGACTGCAAAAGGAAGTAAAATGGGGGTCAGAGTAGGACAAGTGCCCTGCAAACAATTGAGGTAGCCCCCAAACTATTGGGACATATAAAAAAAGAAAACAAAGAATAAGTGCACTTGAGTAGAACAATGGCTGGGTGAGGCCGGTATAAATGTCTATTCTGCACAAGGTACAGACAAGTCTGGTGGGATCCATGCCTGGTTCATTTTAATAAACGTGAGCTTGTCCACATTGGCTGTGGACAGGTGGCTGCGCTGGTCTGTGATAATGCCCCCTGCCATGCTAAACAAACGTTCAGACAATGCACTGGCTGCAGGGCAAGCCAGCACCTCCAAGGCATAATGGCACATTGTCCTTGTAACGGGGATCCAGCAGGGTGGCCACCCAGTAATCAGCACAGGTTAGAATGTGGGCAACTCGGCAGTCATTGCGCAGGCACTTTGGTGACTCTAGATAACCTCGGGCTCATCGCACGTTCCCGTGACGGAGACGACGCATTCGGATGTCTGCCCTATAAACTTTCGATGGTACTTTCTGCGCCTACCATGGTGACCTTGGGTAACGGGGAATCAGGGTTCGATTCCAGAGAGGGAGCCTGAGAAATGGCTACCTTATCCAAGGAAGGCAGCAGGCGCGCAAATTCTTTAACGAGGATCTA
This sequence comes from Pelobates cultripes, assembly GCA_933207985.1. Classification (NCBI taxonomy): domain Eukaryota; kingdom Metazoa; phylum Chordata; class Amphibia; order Anura; family Pelobatidae; genus Pelobates; species Pelobates cultripes. Next base: position 214,956,000 of record OW240917.1, read on the forward strand.
TTGGAGGGCAAGTCTGGTGCAGAGCGACTGACCTGTACGTGCTGCAGCTGAAACTCCACTGTCGCCTGCTGCTGCTCGCACAGTCTCGCCAGCATGTGCAAAGTGGAGTTCCACCTTGTGGGCACGTCGCATATGAGGTGGTGAGCGGGAAGGCCGAAGTTACGCTGCAGCGCAGACAGGCGAGCAGCAGCAGGGTGAGAACGCCGAAAGCGCGCACAGATGGCCCGCACTTTCTGCAGCAGCTCTAATATGTCTGGGTAGTTTTTCAGGAATTTCTTCACCACCAAATTCAGCACATGCGCCAGGCAAGTGATGTGCGTCAAACCAGCTAGGCCCAGAGCTGCTACGAGATTTCGCCTATTATCGCACACCACCAGGCTGGGCTTGAGGCTCAGTGGCAACAACCACTCTTCGGTCTGTTGTTGCATACCCGTCCACAGCTCCTGCGTGGTGTGGTTTATTTCCCCCCAAACATATGAGTTTTAAAACAGCCTGCTGTCTTTTCCCCCTGGCTGTGCTGAAGTTGGTGGTGAAGGTGTTACGCTGACCGGATGAGGAGGTGGTAAAGGAGGAGGAAGCGGAGTAGGAGGAGGAGGCAACAGGAGGTAAAGAGGCCCTGCAATCCTCGGTGGCGGAAGGACATGCACCAAACTACTATCCACCTCAGGCCCAGCTACCACTACATTTGCTCAGTGTGCAGTTAGGGAGATATAGCGTCCCTGCCCGTGCTTATTGGTCCACGTATCAGTGGTTATGTGGACCTTGCCACAGATGGCGTTGCGCAGTGCACACCTGATTTTGTCTGCCAATTGGTTGTGCAGGGAAGGGATGGCTCACCTGGAAAAGTAATGGCGGCTGGGAATCACGTACTGTGGGACAGCCACCGCCATCAGGTTTTTAAAACTCTCCGTCTCCACCAGACTGAATGACAGCATTTCTAAGGCCAGGAATTTAGAAATGCTTGCATTCAGGGCCAGGGACCGCGGGTGGGTAGGGGGGTACTACCTCTTTCTCTCCAGTGTTTGGGAGATGGACAGCTGAACACTTCCATGGGACAGTGTGGAGATGCTTGGGGACGGTGGTGGACATGGTGGCGTTGCTGCCACATCCTCTGTTTGCGGGGTGGCAGGTGCCACTGTCACTCCAGAGGTGGAGGAAGAGGCCGAGACAGCAGCAGAAGAGGAAGCAGGAGGAGCCTGAGACCTTTCTTGGTTTTTGAGGTGCTTACTCCACTGCAGCTTGTGCTTTGCATGTAGATGCCTGGTCATGCAGGTTGTGCTCAGGTTTATAACGTTTATGCCTTGCTTCAGGCTCTGATTGCCACTCGTGTCTTGTCGTCAGCACATTGTCTGAAGAACTTCCACACCAGGGAACTCCTTGGAGCTGGCTTTGGTGTGCTCGGTCCCTGGGTGCGGTGGGCAGTAGCAGGCGTACTGTCTAGGGGATGGCCACTCTGCTTTTGCACCCTGCTCCCTCTTATGCTGTGCTGGTGCCTCTGTGCGACCACCGCCTCTTCCTCCAAACTGGACACGTCACTCGCATGACCTTGATTCCATGTGGGGTCTAGGACCTCATCATCCTCCACATCATCTTCCACCCACTCCTCAACCCTGCCCTCCTTGTCGGTCTGCACACTGCAGAAAGCCACAGTAGTTGGCACCTGTGTTTCGTCATCATCAGAGACGTGCTGCGGTGGCCCTCGCATGTCCACATCCTGACACATAAGTGGTTGTGCATCAGTGCACTCAATCTCTTCCACTTCTGGGGCAGGGCTAGGTGGATGGCCCACGGAAACCCCGCCAGCAGAGTCATCAAAAAGCATAAGAGACCACTGCATGACTTGTGGCTCAGACTGCTTGGCTGGTTTGCAAGGGGCGGAGGTGAAAGACAGATGGCCATGGGCTGCAGGTGCCAACTCTGAGCTTTCAGCAGGGGACCGGGTGGGAGACAATGTGAAGGAACTGGATGTACTGTCCGCCATCCAATCTACTATCGCCTGTACTTGTTCTTGCCTCACCATTCGTAGAGCGGCATTCGGGCCTACCAAATAACGCTGAAGGTTCTGTTGCCTACTCGCATCTGAGGAAGGTGTTTCACTTCTGCGAGTAGCTGGCACAGATCGGCCACCTCCTCTCCCTGCAACAGGAGCTCCACCAACACCAGCAGCACCACGACCAGGGCCACATCCCTTATTTGACGCTCTCCTAATTCTTTGCATTCACCCACCAAACTAACAGATGGTTTAACCACAGTATTTGACAGTTTTATTTGACTCTCAGATATGAACTGCACCGCAGGCCGCAAATGTACTATTTAGCACCCAAAAAATTTGAATTTTTCAAAGTGCAATGTAACCACAGTATTTGACGGTTCTATTTGACTGTCAGATATGAAATGCACCGCAGGCTGCAAATGTACTATTTAGCACTCAAAATTTTTTAATGTTTAAAAGTTCAATGTAACCACAGTATTTGACGGTTCTATTTGACTCTCAGATATGAAGTGCACCGCAGGCTGCAAATGTACTATTTAGCACCCAAAAAATTAGAATTTTTCAAAGTGCAACGTAACCACAGTATTTGACGGTTCTATTTGACTCTCAGATATGAAGTGCATGCCACAAATGTACTTTTTAGCACCAAAAAAATGTGAATTTGTCAAACTGCAATGTCATGGCAGTATTTAAAAATGCCTATATGTTGCCCACTGAGCTACCAGAACAGGATTAAAGTAATGTGCCTGGCACACATGCAGTTGCAAGTGCCCACCTAACAAACAGACCGATTGCTTATTTCTCTGTGGCACTGGGCTCAGGCAGGGTACAAAAATGTAGTATAGCACCCACAAAAATAATCGCTGTAGTTTACAGATTCAACACCAGAATTCTTTCCTAATCTGTCCCTCACAGCTGCAGCATCCTCTCCCTACACTAATAAGAGCTCATGTGACTCCAGCTTATATAGAGGCTGGGTCACATGCTGCACTGGCCAATCACAGCCATGCCATTAGTAGGCATGGCTTCTAAGGGCACACGAGTCAAACGCTTCTTGATTGGCTGCCCTGCAGCTTTTTCAGATTGCATATAATTTTGCACCCGGTAATGCCTTTGATGCTCTCCTAGAATCAGTTACCTTTTGTGCAGGTGCAGTCTGTGGGGTGACCATTAGTTAGCCCGAACGAGACGTGGCGGCCATCTTTGATCTCGCATCTCGCAAGATTGCTGACGGCCATCTTGCTACACCCGCGTGTCGTGCTGTATGAGTACGTGTTAGGTGGAATTACCTCAGATATGGGTGATTTAAAGGGATTTATCACCCTTGAGCCCAGACTAGCTAGGGGGCAGTGTTCAGCGCTCTATGTCAGGACTTTATGTCAGTACTAAATGTTTAAAGGGACACCCCCTACTTCCTTAGACTACCTGTTAGAGCACGGATTGTGCTCTCTTTCATGGGGACATGCTCTAGCGTTCACACCCTATTGCTGGACACCGGGGGTTAACCCCTGACTGAGCAGTTTCTACTTCACCCTACTCCGAATCCGGCTTAAGGGGGTATCACCAGGCCTTTCGTACATCTGTCTGAACACAGATTGGTGCACTCTAGGCCCCACACTTGAAGGGTACATACCCCGTGCACCTGAGGTGATCCACAGCTAAGTATACGTCAATCTATTCGGCTGAAAATGGACAGGCTGCATCAGCCTTTGTTCCCTGCTAGACACAAGTTTCAGCACTTCCGGCCTCACGGAACATCTCCAATGAAGATGCATTCATTATTGGAAGAGCTGAAGGAAGCTCTCTATCAGGCTGATGGCCAGCACTTAAGGGTTCATACCCTGTGCACCCGGGGTGAGGCCCCTACTTGATGTGCAGTGCACTGCTGAAGGGGGATGGGAGTTTCAGCCTCATGTTGTAAAATTGAAGATTATGCTAGCTTTAGTGTACTAATAATCTTAATTTTGCTCCTTCGAATGTGGGACTTGGGAGTTATTATTTTTATTGCTTGTTATATATTTACTTCCGCTTGATGTCGCTTTCTGAAAGAGGAAATGATGAGTTCACAATGCCTTATGTACATTTTACTCTCTTGTGATTGGTTCTTTTTTCTATGTGCTTCTTTGCTGCTGTATGGAGTTAATAAAGAGAAATATGCAAAATACTCGCCTCCTGTCATTATTAAAATTAAGATTATTAGTACACTAAAGCTAGCATAATCTTCAATTGTGTAGCCCACCTCTGTACTTTTCCTAGAGCATAATATCATTCTTTAGAACATGTGTCCAAACTTGCACAGCATATTCAAGATATGGCATTAACGTTGATTTATAAAAAAGGAACATTGTATTTTCATCAAGAGAATGAATACCCCTTTTTATGCATCACAATACCTTGCTGGCCTTAGAAACTGCTGATTGACCGTGTACATTGTTGCCTACTTTATCTATAACTATCCCCAACTCTTTCTTGTGTTGTTATCCATAATTCAATACTGTTTAGGGTTTAAGTAGCTTACATATCCTTTACCTCGAAGTGTACAACTTTGCATTTATCTACATCTGCCATTTGAGTGCCCAGTCCCCCAATCTATCTAAATCCCTCTGCAACAAAGCAACATCCTGCTCAGAGTTTTGTGTCATCTGCAAACACTGAAACATGACTTTCACTGGTTATTTAAAGATTAAATGTGCTAACTAGAAATGGTCCCGGAACAGAACCCTGAGTGACACCACTTACCACTTTTATCCAGCTTGAAAAGGTACCATTAATGACAACTCTACCTTTAAGCCAATCTTCTACCCAAGACCAAGCATTTTTATCTAGACCAATTTATTTTAGTTTGAACACTAATCGTTTGTGTGGAACCATATCAAACATCTTGGTTAAAGGACCACTCTAGGCACCCAGACCACTTCAGCTTAATGAAGTGGTCTGGGTGCCAGGTCCTTCTAGGGTTAACCCATTTTTTCATAATTATAGCAGTTTCAGAGAAACTGCTATAATTATGAATGGGTTAAGCCTTCCCCCTAATCCTCTAGTAGCTGTCTCATTGACAGCCACTAGAGGCGCTTGCGTGCTTCTCACTGTGATTTTCACAGTGAGAGCACGCAAGCGTCCATAGGAAAGCATTGTAAATGCTTTCCTATGCAGACGGGCTGAATGCGCGCGCAGCTCTTGCCGCGCGTGCGCATTCAGCCGGCGGGGCGGAACGGAGGCGGAGAGGAGGAGGAGAGCTCTCCGCCCAGCGCTGGAAAAAGGTAAGTTTTTACCCCTTTTCCCCTTCCAGAGCCGGGCGGGAGGGGGTCCCTGAGGGTGGGGGCACCCTCAGGGCACTATAGTGCCAGGAAAACGAGTATGTTTTCCTGGCACTATAGTGGTCCTTTAAATCCAAGTAGATCACATCCACTGCAACACCCTGATCCATACTTCTAATTACTTCTTAGTAGAATGCAATTAAGTTAGTTTCACATGACCTAAGTTGTATCACCAAACTAAAGCTGTGGTGGTCACTACAGAAAATACTTTTTAGCAGAACTCGAGTACAAATCCAGGATACTGCAAAAGAGCATGCATGTGTTAGTCAAACCAGTCCTCATCGATGACATTCTAAAAGTAAGAGCTTAATGTAAATTATCTTTTTAACCCCTAGGCCACATAGTGTCCAGAGTGTGAATACAGAAGGCCTCTTTTTTTCTGCAGCAATCCTTTCGCTCCCCTTCGATCTGACTTGAAATCGTATTTCCAAATATTATGAATAGCAGACAAAACATCTGCTTTTACCGCAAGTCCACTTGTTTGATTATATATATATTTTGATTGAAGTTACCCTCTACATAGAAAAGTTCACAGGGACATTTCAAAATGTAGACCACATGACTGGGTTCGCATGAGAAATAGCCCTTAATATGAAATATCATGTCCATGCGTGGGTGCACAAATGTGTTGCCCCTGATAATAGGATTATACAAGCCAACAATTGTACATACTTTTATCTAGGGGCAATTTCTTGTGAAACATATAATAAAATAAAGTCATTTACTCCTTTTTGTACTTCGTCGATTCCAATAATAAAAACCCTTTTTTACATTTAAAAAATGTATTACATAGTTACATAGCTGAAAAGAGACTTGCATCCATCAAGTTCAGCCTACCTCACATTTGTTTTTTGCTGTTGATCCAAAAGAAGGCAAAAAAACCCAGTTCGAAGCACTTAAATTTTGCTACAAGCTAGGAAAAAAATTCCTTCTTAACCCCAGAATGGCAGTCAGATTTATCCTTGGATCAAGCAGTTATTACCCTATTGGTATTTCTTTCATCAATTCAACTTTATCAAGTCATTTCCAGATTAGTTGCCCCTCTAAAAGTGATATGCCAGACAGATCCCTATGGTATAACTCCTAAAGCGTGTTTATAAGTCTCTTTATTTCTCTAAAAGTATTGCAACAAAAACAGAGAATATGAGAACTCTGAGAATGGGAAAAAGTTTAGAGAAACCTCAGTAGCTTGCCACTCTGTTACTCCCGGCTAAGGTCCAGTGGCGGCTGGTGACATTTCCAGTTAGACTTAGTGGGGTGCCAGACTGGAAACATGAATGTTGTTAATCATGAATAGAATATGTCTATATGACAATACTACCTTCAAAATATATGGTCAATCCTTATATATTATTAGTGTGTGTCACTGTAATTCAGAATGTAGCCACAAGATGCCGCCAAAGGATTAGTTTAAAAAAATATGACATTAAAATGCTAGATAGAATTTCTCTAAGAAAAAATATATATATTATTTATAAAGCGCCAACAAGGTCTGCAGCGCTGTACAATGGGAGGACTAACAGACCCGTATTTGTAACCAGACGAGATGGACACACAGGAACAGAGAGGATTGAAGGCCTTGCTCAATGAGCTTACATGCTAGAGGGAGTGGGGTATAGTGACACAAAAGGTAAGTGTAGGGTAGAAAAGTATGTTGATAGAATAATATTCACTGAAGGCTTAGTGGGTTTTTTTGTTATTAGTTTTTGGATTACATTTGAGGGGAGGAATCGAGGTGCAGGGAGTGAAAGCTGTTAAAAGTTTAACTGATATGCTTTCCTGAAGAAATTAGTTTTCAATTCTTTTTTAAAGGACTGGAGACTGAGTGAAAGTCTAACAGAGAAGGGAAGGGAGTTCCACAAGAGCAGTGCAGCCCTAGAGAAGTCTCGAGAGTGAGTATCAGAGGTGGGAGTACGAACAGAGGATAGATATAGGTTTTCGATAGAGAGTAGGGGCCTAGATAGGACATACTTGTATAATAGGGAGGATATGTAGGTTGGAGCAACATTATGTAGAGATTTGTAAGCAAGTACCAGAATCTTAAATTGAGCCGTATATCTTACGAGAAGCCAATGCAGGACTGACGAAGGTGCGGGAGGTGCGGGCAGACAGTAAGAAGAGCCTCGCTGTCGCATTCATTATAGACTGTTGTGGGGCGATTTGGGAACACGTAAGACCACTGAGAAGCAGATTGCAGTAGTCAAGGCGTGAGAGGATAGCGGCATGGACCAGCACCTTAGCTGCATCCAACGTTAAATAGTGGTGGATGTGCGCTATGTTTTCAAGATAAAAACAGCAGGATTTGGCGATTGACTGGACATGAAGGGTGAAGGAGTGATTGTAAACAAAGAGAACACCTAGGTAGTGAAATTGCGAAGAAGAGCTGATGGTGGCGCCGTTGACTTGGAGGGAGACAGACATGGGAGTAGCAACACTTGAGGGAGGAAAGACTAGGTTAAGTTTAGGTAGCTGATCAGCCATCCAGTTATAAATAGCAAAGAGGCAGTTAAAGACATAAATTAAGAGAAATCAGGAGAGGACAGATAGATTTGCATGTCATCCACATAGAAATGATATTGAAAGCCAAAGGAGCTGATGACTTTATCAAGGGAGGCAATATAGATCGAGAACAGTAGGGGACCAAGGACAGAACATTGGAGAACACCACCAGAGAGGGTTTGGGGAGAAGAGGCAGAGCCAGGGAAAAAAACACTGAAAGAGCACTGAGAGAGGTCGGAGAAGCAGTATCTCGTAGACCGAAATTACAGAGGATGAGTTTGTTGTTGAATTTGTGTGCAGTGTACACATACACACTTATACATATACGCACACAGTTACAGACACTCATACACATTGACACAGAATACACACACTGACACACAAATACACACAGACATGCCTGACCTACACACATGTATACTGACACATACATATACTGACAAACATACATATACTGACAAACATACATACAAACACACACATACATACTGACAGACAGACATATATACAGACAGCTCATTTTTCATCCACCCTCCTGTTTCTTACCTTTTTGATGCAGGAAGGTGGCAGAGGCTGATGAGAGTCGGCTGGCTCTCCCCTCCTCTATGCCTCCCCTCTACCTCTCCTCTCTCCTGCGCGGAGTAAGCTGTGAGGAAATGACCGGCCATCACTTCCTCCCAAGCACTACTTGCGGCTGCAATTTTTAAAGGGGCCCGGTCGCACTATTACACTGCCGCAGTGCTGACTAGGCCGCTCAAGCCACCCAATGGGCCCCATCAGCTTGCGGGCCCTGGTGCAGGTGCACTGGTGGCAGTTTTGCCACTATAGATGGGGAATGTGGGGTTGTCACCCACTGAGGGCAGCCCTGGTCACAGCTATATATATGGCCCTACATGTAGATTTTTAGTTATAACATATTCCTATTTTGGGATGGAGAGCTGGGGGTGTTAAGTGGCAGGTACTGCTGTCCGTATGGCGCCTGTCTGAATATTGGTGGAACCAGTGAGCCAGCCAGCAGGGGGGACTCACACACACACAGGTGTGTAGGCAGCATGTAAGGCTGTAACATGAAGTGCATGCCACCGATCTGAATACGAGCCGTCAGGACAACTATCGAACCCCCAAAAGTAATTTTAAGTGATTTGGCTAAAGCAATTTTTCCACCTTCCGCAAGTCTATTATTGATGTCTTCCACTCGGTCTCTGTTCATATTTATGCCGAAAAGATAAAGGTCATACATCATTCTGGCAACAGCAGTAATTCACCTTTTTGTGTTAATCTAATGACACTGATCTGATTGATGCATTGACTATTTAAACCCAGCCTACCCTCTAATCCACACCCTGTCACGGGTATCATTTTTTTTCTATAATAAAAAAAAAAATTACAACAACCAACACCATATTTTACACTCTGTTAACAGATTTTAATCTCAAGGCAATTTGTGTCTGCAAGGCAGCAGACATAGTCACACTGAAAGACTCAGCAAGGCAAGGCCACTACAGTTAAATGGCTCAGTATCAGCACCAGAAGGAGTCATTTAAATTTAAATAAATTGATATTTTACTTACCGTAAATAATTTTTTCCTTAGTATGGAGGCAGTACATGAGGGATGCTTTACTTTCAGGATGCATGAGATGCCTCTATAAAAAAATATGTAAATTATTTGGCAAAACTCTTCGCCATCATAACTTAAATAACAGCGCTTTGCCCAACAGCAGTATTAATAGAAAGAAATACGAACCAAGAGACCAAATACTGCAAAAATATCAAAATAGTTCATTATGCAGGGTACAACATCTGTACTGCCACTATACTAAGGAAAAAATATTTAGGGTAAGTAAACAAATATAGGTATTGATCGAGGACCATGTAGCTGCTTACAGATATCCTCAGGAGAGGGCAATGTCTTTGCTGCCCAAGAGGTAGCCACAGCTCTAGTCAAATTAGCCTTTATGCAAGTAGATAGTGATTGACCAGCAACTTCATAGGCCATGTCTCTGTCAACCATCTAGCAGTAGTTTCCTTGGAGACTTATTTACCCTCATCTGCACCTAGAAAAGTGATTAAAAAAAAGGTGACCCAAGACTGTGAATGATGATGAACAGTTGAGGTAAATCTCCAGGGCTCTATTCACACCTATAAGAGGGTGACTGGCACAGAGTGGGAACAATGATGGGCTGATGTTGGTTTTGGAAAGCAACTTTGATATAGGAAAGTTTGTGATGAACACTTTATCTTGATGGAAAATTGTGAAATCTAAAGAGCAGGAAAGTGGTGAAGTTCACCAACTCTTCTAGAAGATGTAATAGCTAGAAGAAAAGCTGTTTTCAAATATAACATCTTTGTAGAGACTTTGTCTACTGGTTCAAAAGGAGAATTGCAAAGGGAGTTGAGCACCAGAGACAGATTCCATGTCAGAAAAAATTACTTCCATGGTGTCCATTGAATTCATATTGTAGCACTACTTACCGGTCCCCTGCTCGAGCCGCACACGGTTTAAACACTCCGGGCTCATGGCAGGATGTTATGATCGGGCATACGCCCCATACAGTATTAAGGACGCTGCTTGCGTCACAAGCACGTTCTAAAAGGGGAAATGGGAGCCTAATCTTGCGGTCGGCTCCCATTTGTAATAAATAACCCAACACGCAGAGTGAAAACCACCAGTTGAAATAGAAACAGAAGTCCCTAAGCCAGTCCTTAGAATGGCCGGATAAAAAAAATAACTACATCAAACCTCAGAAGCCATGGTCAAGGGAAGCCAGAAATACACAATAACGAGGAACGAAGCCAAGTCAGGGAAACCAGAAGTCAGAATAGTCATAAGCAAGCCGGGTCAAAACCAAAGAATTATCACAAAAGGGTACAGAAACACACTAAAGGGACACTAGTGACACAAGGTACACTAGGAACCACAACAGGGCACTGTTTTGAGCGCAGACTGGGCTTTTATATAATTGGGATGTGATTATCATAACCACATCCCCAAAAGGTACGTGTACATTGGGCTCTATTGTGTAGAGCTCTCCTGAGTTCATGACGCCAGCACGCATGTGCCGAGTCATTAAAAGGGGCGGGCGCATAGAGTCTGGCATCCCTGAGGCTGAGTGGAGCTTCTCCCAGCGTGTGAGTGACAGCCCGACAGATCCCGACGTCAGCAAATCTGCAGTCCAATAAGGTAAGTGGGAGGGAGCTGACACCATTGGCCCACGTCATTTCGGCGCCCCCATTCACGCACATTTTGGGGCGCAGGCATGACATGGACCAATCAAATGAAATCCAGTAATATTTCAACTTACCTGGCCCTAGATACTGTGCCCTATTGTGATTTCAGTTCCCTGTATCCTTTAGTGCATTCCTTGAGTTATTGCATTGTATTTTATTCTGGTATTTGACCTTGGCTTTGGTTCCTGACTCTGAGTTTCTATTTAACCCTTGCCTGTCTTGTTTGCCCATCTGACTGATCATAGGCGTGCGCAGCCTATTGCATTAGGGTGTGCACCCTAAAGCACAAGCACACGCCGCATATATGTATATGTATATATATATATATATATATATATATATATATACACACACATACACATATATACACACATACACACACTGCTGTGTGTGCTGTGTGAGGGTGCCGTTAGTGTGATGTGTGTGTGACGGTGCTGGTAGTGTGCTATGTGGGTGAGGGTGTTTGTGTGTGCGTGCTTGTGAGGATGCTGTTAATGTACTGTGTGTGAGGGTGCTGTTTGTGTGTGTGTGTGCGCTTGTGAGGGTGCTGTTAATGTACTGTGTGTGAGGGTGCTGTTTGTATGTGAGTGTACTGGTAGTGTGCTGTGTGTGTGTTTGTTAGGGTCCTGTTTGTGTTTGTGAGGGTACTGTTAGTGTGCTGTGTGTGTGTGAGGGAGCTGTTTGTGTGCTGTGTATGTCTGAGGGTGCTGTGTATGGGTGCTGTATGTGTGTGGGTGCTGTATGTGTGTGGGTGCTGTGTATGTCTGTGGGTGCTGTATGTGTGTGGGTGCTGTATGTGTGTGGGTGATGTGTATGTCTGTGGGTGCTGTATGTGTGTGGGTGCTGTGTATGGGTGCTGTATGTGTGTGGGTGATGTGTATGTCTGTGGGTGCTGTATGTGTGGGTGCTGTGTATGTCTGTAGGTGCTGTATGTGTGTGGGTGCTGTGTATGTCTGTGGGTGCTCTGTATGTCTGTGGGTGCTGTATGTGTGTGGGTGCTGTATGTCTGTGGGTGCTGTATGTCTGTGGGTGCTGTATGTGTATGGGTGCTGTATGTCTGTGGGTGCTGTGTATGTCTGTGGGTGCTGTGTATGTCTGTGGGTGCTGTGTATGCTGTATGTCTGTGGGTGCTGTGTATGTCTGTGGGTGCTGTATGTGTGTGGGTGCTGTGTATGTCTGTGGGTGCTGTGTATGTCTGTGGGTGCTGTATGTTGGGTGCTGTGTATGTCTGTGGGTATGTTTGTGGGTGCTGTATGCTTTGTGGGTGCTGTGTATGTCTGTGGGTGCTGTGTATGTCTGTGGGTGCTGTGTATGTCTGTGGGTGCTGTATGTGTGTGGGTGTTGTATGTCTGTGGGTGTTGTTTGTCTGTGTGTGCTGTATGTGTGTGGGTGTTGTATGTCTGTGGGTGCTGTGTATGTCTGTGGGTGCTGTATGTGTGTGGGTGTTGTATGTCTGTGGGTGCTGTGTATGTCTGTGGGTGCTGTATGTGTGTGGGTGTTGTATGTCTGTGGGTGTTGTATGTCTGTGTGTGCTGTATGTGTATGGGTGCTGTATGTCTGTGGGTGCTGTGTATGTCTGTGGGTGCTGTATGTGTGTGGGTGCTGTGTATGTCTGTGGGTGCTGTGTATGTCTGTGGGTGCTGTATGTTTGTGGGTGCTGTATGTGTGTGGGTGTTGTATGTCTGTGGGTGTTGTTTGTCTGTGTGTGCTGTATGTGGGTGGGTGTTGTATGTCTGTGGGTGCTGTGTATGTCTGTGGGTGCTGTGTATGTCTGTGGGTGCTGTATGTGTATGGGTGTTGTATGTCTGTGGGTGTTGTATGTCTGTGTGTGCTGTATGTGTGTGTGCTGTGTGTGCTGTATGTGTGTGTGCTGTATGTGGGTGGGTGATTGTGGGGGGTGGAGGTGGGGGTACATTATTTGCTATCCCCCCTCCCTTCTTACCTTTTGTAGGGAGGGGGGATCGTGGTCCTGGTGGTCCAGTGGAGGAGGGGATCCTTGCTGCTGTGATCCCTGGTGGTCCAGTGGAGAGTGAACTCTAACCCCTGTGGGGCTAGAGTTCACTCTCGCGAGATTTGAGCGTTGCCGTGGCAACGCTCATATCTCGCGAGAGGAACCCGGCGGAGCTGCCGGCAATAGCTCCGCCGGTCCTCTCCTGCCTCCCTCCCTGCATGTGGGTCAGTGGGGAGGGAGGCTGAGAGCAGAGCCGGCGCTCGGATAGCGCCGGCTCTGCATGAGCCGACAGGGGAGATCCTGAGATCTCCCCTGCCGGTCTCAATATACATAGGCGTGCCGCGGGATTAGGGTGTGCCCAGGCACACCCGGCACACCCCGTGCGCACGACTATGTGACTGATTATCGTGTACCTGACTCTAGCTAAGTTCTCGTTTTCGTTGTCTCTCCGTTACCCTGACCTCGGCTTGTATTGTGACTACACTTTACTCTCTGTCTAACGTTAAGTCCAGACACTCTAATGCCCTGTAATACATTTATTTCCTTTGTCTGTCTCTTGCTATCCTAAACTCTGTGTGTTACGGTTATACCTTATGACACATACGGCTTTAAAATATCTGCTGATAAAAATGTGAGAGGCCAGATCCAAAAGAAGAAAATGAATAAGATCTAATACTTGGACTTTCAATGTAGCCAACCTGATACATGCAGAAAACCCATCTTGGAGAAAACTAAGAGTAAATTGATAGGGTGGAGAAAAACTGAAGCAGGTATGTTCTTTGCACCAGACTAGAATTTTTTTTCAGATTCTCCAGTAAATCTTAGAAGTAGACCATCTGGTCAAAATGAGAGATCCAGCATACATTGATATCCTTGATTCCTAAGGATTATGCGTCAGTCAGTCTGAATATCTGCAGTGTTTTCACTGGAAGTTCCTTGTTTTACACAATTGGTTCTCCAAAATGAAGTTCACAACTTGGCCGGGACATCTGTTTCAGTTCTTATTTTCGGTAAAATACATGGAATCAAGGAGATTAGAGGGAAAATGTAGACTAGGCTGAAATCTAAAATATAAAAAAGCCACCTAAATAATTCAGATGATCTGTCAGGAAAAGAAAAGCAATTCTTGGCACTTTCCTGCTTAGTCTTGTTGCCACGTGATCTATTTCTGACTGACCGAATTTCCATGATATTCTTTAGATCTAGAGACTACTCTGTTTTTGTCCACTGGGCCTTGCTCTGGTCATCTGCTATCATGTTGTATATTCCACAGATATGAATAGCTAAAATGGCTTTTAGTTATTTTTCTGACTACGACATGATCTGTGTTTAAAGGCAGGAGAGTGCTGCTACTTTTGTTCCTCCTTGTTTGTTCAGGTAAGTTACTACTGTGATGTTGTCTGATTAAATCCTTACTGGTTTTCCTATAATCCAATGTTCGAAGGAAAGTAAAGCCCTCAGAACCACTTTCATTTTCCTGAAGTTGGAGGAATGTGTTGCCTTTTGTCCATCTGCCTTGCAAGAACAAAGTATGTAGTTGAACACCCCACCACCAGTTTTCAAGTGTCTGTGGTGATTGTGAGACATTTTTGTTGCTAGAAATTGAGACTATGATCTGAAAAAATCCACCATTTACCAAGCTTAGTATCTCTCATTGCAGGGGTCTTCTTCATACCCTTGCCCTCCTCACTGTTGGAATATATAACATGAGAATTCCGAATGTGCTCATTGCCTGTCTGATTGAGCAACTGAACCTGTTTGCAGACCGGATACCTCCTTTATGATTTATTTAATCTTTTGATAGGGAGTTTGAGGGAGAGAGACATGGAGTCCACTTCTGGCCTATAAACAGTGTTCTTGTTAAGGGGATAAAATGTGATTATTTTTTTCTCAATTCAGCAGGACCAGGCAGAAGGAATTGTCTTTTAATATGAGAAACGTTTTGAGTAGATATTTTGGAAATATTTTCTCTTTGGGACCTATTCTATGATGCCTTTCCCGAAAAAGAACAATATATTTGGCAAGCAAAGTATCCCTCTTTACCTGACAGGAGTAGGTTGAACAAAGGAACTGAGAAGAAAGAACTTCTAGAAATCTTATCTTGTACCCATTTCTGATAGTGATTAAAACCCAAGGATTTTGAATGGTCAGCTCCCATTGCTGAATAAACACTTGCAATCTTCTTCCCACTCTTAGTCTGGTGTCATAATTTCCTCTGTTTGTCTTGTCTGTTATAAGACTGCTTCTCACTGAGCCTTGAATCCTGTGGTTGCCTGCTAAAGCTAGAAAAAAAAAAATAAATGGGTATGATCGTTATGTAGACTCTTAGAGTGGAGAGCCAAAAAGTTTGTGCCTTTCCAACAGAAGCTTGCATAAAGCCACTCTGGAAGCTCTGTCCGTGGTCCAGGAATTGGCTGGATCGCCCCTGGCAACTGATGAAAAAACCCAGATGTAGAATCTCTTGATTTAACTGCTATTTCTTTAAAAGTCTCGAACGTTTGGTAGAGTTTCTCATGGAACCAGTTAGGAAACATATGCATCCTCTTCTGCCAAGCATTTTCTAAGGCTTTTGCTGTGCACTGATTACATATTTTATTTTTACACAGGGGCGGCAACATTTACTACAGACTAGGTGCTTAGTTTTACAAGATGCCTTCAGCTATGGAGTATGAATAACTACTGTGATGGACCACCTGGCACCCCTACCTGGTCCCTACACCAAATCACTGCTCCTAGTGCTCACCGAGTACTTCCAGCACTCCACCAGACACCATCAGCACTGTGGTCCCCCCTTCCAGCGTTACAGCTTGGTTGGGGTCACGCTGTCCTCCACCCAAACTGGACCCAGGTCCAGGATCCAGCTTCCAGTGGGTAGACCTCTCCTCCAAGAGAGTGTAGCAGGCTGCTCTTACAAGAGCAAGTGATTATAATCCAGAGGAGTATAGTGATATAGAAATCCCCAGGGTAGTTTCAGCCATTTCCCACACACATGAGACGAGGCTCTATGTTGAGGGTAAGCAGGAACTTGTTTAATGGTAGCCACAACTGGCCTTTTATACAAGTCCCCATGCAAAGGGTACTCACCCCTGGACCTGAAAGTAAACCACAGTATAAACAAATACAAAATAACATTGGCTCTCAGATCCAGGACACTCCCATACATAATCAGATAATCCCTCCTCTGTACTTGGGAGATAATGGAGTCAAGCACTACTAAACCAAATTATCTCCAAACACAAAACACTCATTTTTATAAAACCCCCAAAATACCTTAAAAATACATAAAAAGTACACAAAAGTTAAATCCCCCGATTGCCCTGATCTGGGTGACCAACATATCCATAAATAACCAAGATTCAGTTCAGGGGTTCAGGAATTTCATGGAAATCATTTATTTGACCAAATAGACGCATGGTCCCATGCCCACAACAGTTCCATAGTATCAAGGCTTGTGGTCGGTCTAGTTCGGTAGTTTAAAAACGAACAAACTACCGAACATAGTCAATAGTCTTACCCTGGAGCTTGTTCCCCTCATCCACACAAATGATTCCACTGAACAGTGACCTTCTAAAGTGTATAGAACCGAATGCAGGCGATGATGGAAGTCCAGCGGTGTTCGGGAGTTTCTGTGTCCGATTTTAGTTCCATGAGATTCATGCCCAAACACCACTGCCTGCATTCATGCGAACAAGATGGCCGCCACCTCGTGGTTGTCCATAGGAATGCGGCCACCCAGATGAACAATTAGAACAATGCGATGGAAATGTTACAAAGTATAAATTAGGCTTAACAAGCTCCAGGGTGGTCTCCGGTTCGTGCGATTGTTCGGTAACTGAACCATATAGTCCCAATTGCATGAACAGAGTCTTTTTAAAGTATTTTAGCCAAGTCTATTGCAGGGGCCATAGTCCTGGGGCAAGAGGCTGGCAAGCAGGCCCCTCCAAGAACCAGTGGCGAGGTTACTTTCACCACAACTACCTTGTCTGATTTGTCTACCTGATCTGTGGAGACAGGACTAGTCATCTTAAAGACCTCATCACCATGTGTGTGGGGGGGAGCGGAGTTGAGGGGGGCTGGTGACAAGGTATTTCTGTACTAACAAACACCCTTGCTGTCAGACAAGTATTCACAACTTAAATAGGCTGTCCCAATTAAAATGTGGAACCACAAAACAGAATTATGATCGCACATGCGCAGTAGTGGGATTGGAATTCCAATGGAACGCAAACCCCGTCTGGGTGTGCATTCCACAGCTGTGTGCGGACTTCCCATTTCCCGGATCTCAGGCGCGCCTTCTGGGACTGCCTCCATTTGCTCCACGCATTTCTGGTGTGCATTTTAGTAATGAAAAGAAGCTGCCCAGACTGTTCCATAATTTCACAAACAATAATAACTGTAAACAGTAGGTGTATATGCGCTTCACAAACCACTTATATATTAAGTTTAGGTGTTTCCCCTGTTACCGTAAAGTGTATAAAAATAAAGAAACAGTAGTTGTGAACAACTAATTACATACACCTCTAAGTGGTTAAGTGAAAATATACTTGACAACATATGGTAGCTTCCAATACAGATGACTATAGTTAGAACCAACAGGAATCTAAAAAAAGATAAGTACAAATCCACATAGTGTAATCTGTGTACAACAATGGAAAACTTAATAATATGGATAAACTCACAAGTATAGAGCCGTACCAGGCTCTGTGTCAACAACTTTAAGGTGCCAATACTGACTTTGAATATTCATCCACAAATAACTTGAAGTAATTCTTAAGGTTATTTAATTCCAATAAAAACTTTAAAATATATTAGGACAATTATCCAGCAGTGTGCAAAAAAACAACATATAGCAATATACACTGTCGCAATATAGATAAGTCCTTAGAAAAAGCACTTTTTTTTCACTTTCTTTTTCCCTACCTGAGCGTTATCATCCTGTTGAGTTAATTGGATTTTGTAAAATTTTATGATACACATTTGTTTACTCCGTGCTTTCAATTTACATATATTACCTAGTTTCTAGCTTAATTTATATGTCATTTTAAATCCCTATTTGATAATATTTTGTAAGTCCAATATGCCAAACGGCGCTAATATAATAAAAACTGAAAAAAGTATTAAAGGTGTCAATCCAAAGGTGTCTTATATACCTTAAAAAGTTACATTTCGTGATCTTTATCTCAGGGTTATATATCTTTAAGATAAATTATAAACACAATAGTGCAAAAAAATAGTATATAATATTGTGTCAAGGAAACACTCACATATTCATGAGCTATACACTTAGCTCAAGTAAAATCAGCCATAGGGTCCATTAATATGGTGCAATGTTACTTTAAAATTACTATTATTATATTTATATAGCGCCATCAAATTCCGCAGCGCTTTACAATGTGTGGACGAACAGACATGTAGTTGTAACCAGACAAGTTGGACACACAGGAACAGATAAATACTCACAAACCAAGAGCCAAATGTTAGGCTCAAATCTTAGTGTGCTGTGTAGTTGAGGACCACACTACTCCTTTAGAATAGCAGGAAATAAAGAGCCATAAGTGTCAATAAAATGCTGTTTCTTATTTTGAAGTATAAAATCCAAATATATAAATAAATGGGATTTGCCTCCCTTCTTAAACTGTTGGATTCAGACGTGCCGTTCAGAGTCTCTTGAGAAAGGCAAAGATGCGCCGAAACGCGCGTCAAGATAACGGCACGCTCGATCTAATGCACATTATGTGCATTTGAGTTTAAATTTACACTGACCAGTGGTTTCATACTCCGGTTTGTCCCTTTGATAGTGTCACGAATTGGGTAACCCAACACGCAGAATAATAACAGCTGATCAGCGGACCGCCAAGGTAAGTATCGGGTTCCTTACATCACCACCCCATCATAACCTCCCACAGGGTGGGAACCACCGGGACGATGAGGAACACGGGCATGGAAAGCCCTGAGCGAACGAGGAGCATGGATGTCATGAACAGCAACCCATGAATGTTCCTCAGGGCCGGACTGGGAAGAAAATTCGGCCCGGGCATTTTTTAATTACAGCGGCCCACTAAAAAGGGGGTGGGGCCAGATAGGGTGTGTTTTGTCATCACCAATGACAAGCACGCCCCATCACAAAGTGAGCATGTTGGTTCAATGCTCTGCTGAAGAGCTCTGGCATGAGAAAAATACCCTGTATTTGTTCTGCACAGCGCAAGCAAATTTAATAACATGCTTGCACTGTGTTTGTTTGAAATTTGTCTCTGGTGTCTCCATAGTTGGGATACCAGGAGACAAAAATGCCAGGAAAGCATATTGCGCAGTGTGTGTGAGGGTGCTCTGTGTGTGTGTGTGTGTGTGTGTGTAAGGGGTGTAGTGTGTATGTGAGTGATGGGTGCTGCGTTTGCGTGAGGGTGCTATGTGGGTAAGGGTGCTGTGTGTGTGATGGGTGCAGTGTGTGTGTGCTGTGTGTGAGTGGGTGCTGTGTTTGCATGAGGGTGCTATGTGCATGTGAGGAAGCTGTGTGTGAGGGTGCAGTGTATGCATGTGAGGAAGCTGTGAGTGTCAGGGGTGCAGTGTGTGTAAGTGAGGGTGTGTGATGTGCGTGTCAGGGGTGCAGTGTGTGTGTGAGGGTGCTGTGAGTGTCAGGGGTGCAGTGTGTGTGCTGTGCGTGTCAGGGGTGCAATGTGTGTGTGTGAGGGTGCTGTGAGTGTTAGGGGTGCATTTTGTGTGTGCTGTGAGTGTCAGACGTGTAGTGTGTGAGTGAGGGTGCTGGGAGTGTCAGGGGTGCAGTGCGTGTCAGGGGTGCAGTGTGTGTGTGTGAGGGTGCTGTGAGTGTCAAGGGTGCAGTGTGTGTGCTGTGAGTGTCAGGGGTGCAGTGTGTGTGTGTGAGGGTGCTGTGAGTGTCAGGGGTGCTGTGTGTGTCAGGGGTGCAGTGTGTGTGTGTGAGGGTGCTGTGAGTGTTAGAGGTGCATTTTGTTTGTGCTGTGTCAGACGTGCAGTGTGTGTGAGGGTGCTGAGAGTGTCAGGGGTGCAGTGTGTGTGCTGTGTGTGTCAGGGGTGCAGTGTGTGAGTGTGAGGGTGCTCTGAGTGTTAGGGGTGCATTTTGTTTGTGCTGTGTCAGATGTGCAGTGTGTGTGTGAGGGTGCTGTGCGTGTCAGGGGTGCAGTGTGTGTGTGTGTGTGAGGGTGCTGTGAGTGTCATACGTGCAGTGTGTGTGCTGTGAGGGTCAGACATACAGTGTGTGTGTGAGGGTGCTGTGAGGGTCAGACGTGCAGTGTGTGTGCTGTGAGGGTCAGACGTGCAGTGTGTGTGTGAGGGTGCTGTGCGTGTCAGGGATGCAGTGTGTGAGGGTGCTGTGCGTGTCAGGGGTGCAGTGTGTGAGGGTGCTGTGCGTGTCAGGGGTGCAGTGTGTGAGGGTGTGTGTGTGAGTGTCAGGGGTGCAGTGTGTGTGAGTGTCAGGGGTGCAGTGTGTGTGAGTGTCAGGGGTGCAGTGTGTGTGTGTGAGTGTCAGGGGTGCAGTGTGTGTGCTGTGAGTGTCAGGGGTGCAGTGTGTGTGTGTGTGTGTGTGTGCTGTGAGTGTCAGGGGTGCAGTGTGTGTGTGTGAGTGTCAGGGGTGCAGTGTGTGTGTGTGTGTGTGTCAGGGGTGCAGTGTGTGTGTGTGTGAGTGTCAGTGTCAGGGGTGCAGTGTGTGTGTGTGAGTGTCAGGGGTGCATTGTGTGTGTGTGAGTGAGGGTGCTGGGAGTGTTATGTGCCCTGCTGATATCCCCCCTCCCTGCTTACCTTATGCCTGGGAGGGGGGATCCTGCTACTCCTGCTGCCATCCCTGGTGGTCCAAGTGGTGAGTGAACTCTAGCCTGTTGGGCTAGAGTTCACTCTCGCGAGACCCGGAGCGTTGCCATGGCAACGCTCCGAATCTCGCGAGAGGAACCCGGCGGAGCTGTAAGTTAAAGCTCCGCCGGGTTCCTCTCCTGGCAGGCTGGCTCCCTCCCTCTCTCCCCCGGCGGCCGCAGTATTCTCTATGTGGGCCGGTGAGGGAGATCTCTGATCTCCCCACCGGCCCGCTGTAGACTACTGCAGGGCCGGCGTTCAGATAGCGCCGGCCCTGCAAAGACCGGCAGGAGAGATCCTGTGATCTCCCTGCCGGCCTCGGCCCCACGGCCACCGCGGCCCACCGGGCATTTGCCCGGTGTGCCCGATGGCCAGTCCGGGCCTGGCCATAACCCTTCCAATGCACGAGATACTGTAAAGTATACGTAGGAAAACGAGAATCAATAATGGACATATTCCACATATTCACATATTCTTCATGATCCTCAACAAGGACAAGAGGAGGAGACCGAGCATGCTTGGTGTATTTGTTATAAACAAGAGGTTTAAGTGAAGAGACAATTTGGTATACGCAAAGCAGTAGGCAACTGCAACTTATAAGAAACAGGATTCAAATGACAAAACACTTTGTAAGGATCAATAAACAGAGGAGCGAATTTCATAGATGACACTTTCAAATTAATGTGCTTGGTACTCAACCAAACCTTGTCACGAACTTGATATGTGGGAGCTGCTTGTCTATGTTGATCAGCATATTTGTTTTGAACAGAATATTGAGGTGTCAGGTGTGTTGGATTTGTTCCCATTTCTCTTACAAGTTCTCCAAATAGTTTTCCACAGCAGGCATTCCCAATGAAGGAAATTAAGCTGGAAGAATAGTAGGATGAAACCCATAATTGACATAAAATGGACTCTGTCTTATGGATTCGCTCTGATTACAGTTATGAGCATATTCAGCCCTTGGAATCAAAGCCGCCCAATTCTTTTGATTTTGCTAAATAAAACGTCATAAATACTGTTCTAATGACTGATTAGTAGAGTTGAGCGGACACCTGTATGTTTGGGTTTGCCGGGTTCGGCCAAACTTCGACAAAAAGTTCGAGTTCAGCCTCGAACTTGACCCCGAACCCGAACCCCATTGATGTCAATGGGGACCCCAACTTTTGGGCACTAAAATGGCTCTAAAAAAGTCCTGGAAAGGGCTAGAGGGCTGCAAAAGGAAGCAAAATGGGGGTAAGAGTAGGAAAAGTGCCCTGCAAACAAATGTGGATAGGGAAATAACTTAAAATAACATAAAATACATAAAAATTCAAAATAATAATCTTGAACTAGGAGGAGGAGGTGGATGTGGAGTAGGAGGTTGAGGAGGCGGTGACCGTGGCGGTGTAGGTGGAAGCGGCAGTGGAGGAGGAGGAGGTGGCCAACACTGTATTTTATTTGTTTGTTTTGTTTTGTATTTTTTTTTTTATTGAGCGAGCCCCCAAAATATTGGGACATATAAAAAAAGAAAACAAAGAATAAGTGCACTTGAGTATAACAATGGCTGGATGAGGCCGGTATAAAAGTATATTCTGCACAAGGTACAGACAAGTCTGGTGGGATCAATTCCTGGTTCATTTTAATAAACATGAGCTTGTCCACGTTGGCTGTGGACAGGCGGCTGTGCTTGTCTGTGATAACGCTCCCCTCAGGTGTGCTAAACACACGTTCAGACAATACACTGGCTGCAGGGCAGGCCAGCACCTCCAAGACATAAATGGCAAGCTCAGGCCATGTGCCCAATTTGGAGACCCAGAAGACCTATCAGTCAGTACATGTAGGCGTGTGCACATGTACTGTTCCACCATGTTGCTGAAATGCTGCCTCCTGCTAAGACGCCCCATATCAGCTGGTGGTGCTGGTTGTTGTGGCGTGCTGACAAAGCTTTTCCACATTTTGGCCATGCTAACCCTGCCTTGTGAGGTGCTGGCGGTGCCCCAGCTGCGTTGGTGACCTCTTCCTCCTCCTCTGCCTTCGCCTTGTGCTTGCACTGAGCCCCCGTGTCAGTTGGGAAAGCCCTCAGCAGCGCTTGTAGTCGCGCATCTTCTGATCATGCTCCAGTGAGGAAATTAAGGATGGCACGTTGTCCTTGTAACGAGGATCCAGCAGGGTGGCCACCCAGTAATCAGCACAAGTTAGAATGTGGGCAACTCGGCAGTCGTTGCGCAGGCACTGCAGCATGTAGTCGCTCATGTGTGCCAGGCTGCCCAGAGGCAAGGACAAGCTATCCTCTGTGGGAGGTGTATCGTCTGTGTCCTCCGTATCTCCCCAGCCACGCTCCAGTGATGCCCACAATCCTGTGCCACATACTCTTCCATCATCGCCTGAAGTGTTTTTTTCAAGGAGACATAGAAGCGGGATAGTAAGGCTGAGAACGGCATCATCAGCACTGGCCATGTTGGTGGAGTACTCTTAGTGCTCAAGCCAAAAATGCAGCCCCTGCAAGCATCTTGGCAGGGCCCATACAAAGTAGTAGCAAAGGTATGTGATACTACTTATGTCATTGCCAGCTGTGCAGATGAAAGGATCCAGCGATCCTTTCATGTGAACGTGCTTAAGGAGTACAAAGAAAGACAGGAGGATGTCGCTGCAGTGTGTACCCCTGCTGCAGACGACTCAGAAAGCTTACCCCTCCCTGATTTACTAGAGGGAGACCCCCAGACTGACCTTACTAGCCTTGTACAGCTAGGGGACCGGTTAAGCCACACCGAGATGGGACAGGCTAAGAGGCTTCTGTGGGAGAAGCAGGCGACTTTCTCCCAACAACCAGGCTATACGACCCTAGCTGTGCACAGGGTAGAGACCCCTGGAGAGCCCCCTTAGCGTATCCCTGAAGCAGTCCAGAAGGAATGCAGAAGGAAATACAGGGGATAACCCAGTTAGGGGTCATCGAGCACTAAGACAGTCCTTGGGCATCGCCTGTAGTCCTGGTGCCTAAGAAAGATGGGACCACCCGGTTCTGCGTGGACTACAGGTGACTCAACGAGAAGATCACCACTGATGCCTACCCGATGCCCAGGGTAGACGAACTGCTAGATCGTATAGCCAGGGGACGCTATCTCACTACCATAGACCTGTGTAAGAGCTATTGGCAGATTCCCCTGGCCGAGGATGCTATCCCCAAGTCGGCATTTGTCACCCCGTTTGGCCTGTACCAATTTAGGGTCATGCCATTCGGGATGAAAAATGCCCCGGCTTCCTTCCAGCGTATGGTGGATAGGCTCCTCGATGGCTTCCAGGATTTTGCTTGTGCATACCTGGATGACATCGCGATCTACAGTGGGTCTTGGGAGGAGCACTTGGTTCATGTAGGGGTGGTTCTGGACAAGATTCGGGCCGCAGGCCTGACCTTGAAACAAGATGCCATCTAGGTATGGCTGAGGTACAGTACCTGGGACACAGGGTGGGATGTGGGAGCCAGAGACCAGAGCCAGCTAAAGTAGAGGCGGTAGCTAACTGGCCCACACCCCTCACTAAGACCCAGGTACTAGCCTTCTTGTGGACTGCAGGGTACTATAGACGTTTTGTCCCCGACTATAGCGCTATCGCCAAGCCCCTGAATGACATGACTAAGAAGAATTTACCTAAGCAGGTCCTGTGGTCTCCAACTTGTGAAGCCGCGATTAAAGCATTGAAGCAAGCACTGAGACGAGGTAAACTTCTCGAAGCTGAGCCACAGTCGTCACGTTTTGTCATTTCCCCCAGATGTCACTATTGGCCGATGTGAGGAAAAAGGCTCTGCCTATGGAGGCTTCCTCACGTGTGCTCCTGGTAGATATAAGGATCCTGCAGACAAACATGGTGGTGGTCATGAGCGATGGCTGCAGGTAGGTAAAATTTACCTTCCCCTGTTCCCCTGTATCCCACGGTCACTACACACCAAGCGGGGATTTTTACAAATTATGTAAAGACCCCTGTGTCACAGGGATTGTTACCCTAACGTACAGTAAAACTTTATTTGCCTCAGTACCTAACAAACATTTTCTTGTCCACACAGACACTTCCATGTTTGGACTGGGGGTTGTGCTGAGCCAAGTTGGGGAGGGTGGAGGAGAGAACCCTGTCGCATACCTGAGCAGAAAGTTACTACCCATGGAAGTGAGTTATGCGGTAGTGGAGAAGGAGAGCTTAGCCCTAGTCTGGGCCCTCAAAAAGTTAACCCCCTACCTGTAAGGAGAGGTGCTTACTCCACTGCAGCTCATGCTTTGCATGTAGATGCCTGGCCATGCAGGTTGTGCTCAGGTTTAGAAGGTTTATGCTTCACTTCAGGCTCTGATTGCACAGCGTGCAAACCACTCGTGTCTTGTCATCAGCACATTGTCTGAAGAACTGCCATGCCAGGAAACTCCTTGGAGCTGGCTTTGGTGTGCTTGGTCCCTGGGTGCGGTGGGCAGTAGCAGGCGTACTGTCTAGGGGACGGCCACTCCGCTTTTGCACCCTGCTCCCTCTTATGCTGTGCTGGTGCCTCTGTGCGACCACCGCCTCTTCCTCCAAACTGCACACATCATTCGCATGACCTTGATTCCATGTGGGATGTAGGACCTCCTCATCCTCCACATCATCTTCCACCCACTCCTCAACCCTGCCCTCCTTGCCGGTCTGCACACTGCAGAAAGCCACAGCAGTTGGCACCTGTGTTTCGTCATCATCAGAGACGTGCTGTAGTGGTACTCGCATCTTCACATCCTGAAATATAAGTGGTTGTGCAACAGTGCACTCAATCTCTTCCACTTCTGGGGCAGGGCTAGGTGGATGGCCCACGGAAACCCCGCCAGCAGAGTCATCAAAAAGCATAAGAGACTGCTGCATGACTTGTGGCTCAGACTGCTTGGCTGGTTTGCAAGGGGCGGAGGTGAAAGACAGATGGCCATGGGCTGCAGGTGCCAACTCTGAGCTTTCAGCAGGGGACCGGGTGGGAGACAATGTGAAGGAACTGGATGTACTGTCCGCCATCCAATCTACTATCGCCTGTACTTGTTCTTGCCTCACCATTCGTAGAGCGGCATTCGGGCCTACCAAATAACGCTGAAGGTTCTGTTGCCTACTCGCATCTGAGGAAGGTGTTTCACTTCTGCGAGTAGCTGGCACAGATCGACCACCTCCTCTCCCTGCAACAGGAGCTCCACCAACACCAGCAGCACCACGACCAGGGCCACATCCCTTATTTGACGCTCTCTTAATTCTTTGCATTCACCCACCAAACTAACAGATGGTTTAACCACAGTATTTGACAGTTTTATTTGACTCTCAGATATGAACTGCACCGCAGGCCGCAAATGTACTATTTAGCACCCAAAAAATTTGAATTTTTCAAAGTGCAATGTAACCACAGTATTTGACGGTTCTATTTGACTGTCAGATATGAAATGCACCGCAGGCTGCAAATGTACTATTTAGCACCCAAAAAATTAGAATTTTTCAAAGTGCAACGTAACCACAGTATTTGACGGTTCTATTTGACTCTCAGATATGAAGTGCACGCCACAAATGTACTTTTTAGCACCAAACTGCAATTTGTCAAACTGCAATGTCACAGCAGTATTTAAAAATGCCTATATGTTGCCCACTGAGCTACCAGAACAGGATTAACATAATGTGCCTGGCACACATGCAGTTGCAATTGCCCACCTAACAAACAGACCGATTGCTTATTTCCCTGTGACACTGGGCTCAGGGCAGGGTACAAAATTGTAGTATAGCACCCACAAACATAATCGCTTTAGTTTGCAGATTCAACACCAGAATTCTTTCCTAATCTGTCCCTCACAGCTACAGCATCCTCTCCCTACACTAACAAGAACTCATGTGACTCCAGCTTATATAGAGGCTGGGTCACATGCTGCACTGGCCAATCACAACCAT
The DNA here is from genome assembly GCA_933207985.1 of Pelobates cultripes. Taxonomy (NCBI): domain Eukaryota; kingdom Metazoa; phylum Chordata; class Amphibia; order Anura; family Pelobatidae; genus Pelobates; species Pelobates cultripes. The sequence goes on from OW240917.1 coordinate 214,982,708, forward strand.
GCCATTAGTAAGCATGGCTGTGATGGCTTCTAAGGACACACGAGTCAAACGCTTCTTGATTGGCTGCCCTGCAGCTTTTCAAAACGCGCCATTAAATCGCCAAACACCGAACTCGAACCCGAACTGTTACTGAAATGTCCGGGTTCTGGTTCAGGGTCCAAAAATCGTAATGTTCGGTACGAACCCAAACTTTACAGTTCGGGTTCGCTCAACTCTACTGATTAGTTCAGCAGCCCCATTAGACTGTGTGTGATAAGCAAAAGTGATTATAGGAACCGCACTCAATCCCACCAGCCACCGGTGCTCCAGAACAGGACCAGCAATCCCAACACGTTAAGGCAGCAAAGAGATTCCCAGGCACTCAGTGTTAAAGCCGCAGGCAGATTTATTGAAACAAAAAAGGCAGCAACGTTTCGACCTAAGAGGTCTTTTTCAAGCTTGCTTTAATACTCTGGGTGCCTGGGAATCTCTTTGCTGCCTGTGGGTGATAAGCAGATGTGAGACATAGTTTAATACCAAGACGTGTAGTGAATTCTTTCTGAAATCAAGATATGAATTGTGGACCTCTGTCCGATACTATTTCTTGCAGTAAGCCATGTAGTCTAAATATGTATCTAGCAAAAATTTCCGCCAATTCTACTGAAGAGAGTAATTTGCGCAAAGGCACAAAATGTGCCATTTTGGGGAGAATCTGTCTATTACTCTAAGAATGACAGTGTGACAGTTCGATATAGGTAGAGCCACTAAAATCAATAGAAATACTAGACCATGGTTTCTTGGGTATTTCTAATGGTTGAAGTAGACCGCATGGTAAAGTGTGAGGTGTCTTAGATTGGACACATACATTACAAGCCTGAGTTAAGGAAGGCCACCAGAATTGAGAAGAAATTAAGGAGAAAGTCTTCTTTATTCGAGGATGGCCGTCCTTTTTATGATCATGACATAATGTTAACACACTTTGTCTTAGATCAAGGGGAACATATAACGTATTTTAAGGTGTTTGACTTGGTGCCTCATTTTGCTTCTCTCTTAGAGTATTCAGCAACTCAGAATCCACTCGGAACTGGGTAGCTGCTATTATTTTATTTTATTTTTGTTTGTTTTTTTTATATAGCAAATTACAGCTATCACATTTGAGTTTCAGTATTCCATCAAAAATTATAACATCGCAGTTAAGTTATTTCTTAAACACTAATCGTACATTTTAGATAGACATATTCCAGTACCATAGTTGCTCACCAAACAGAAAACCACTATTTAAAGAACAGAAAACACACTAAAATAAATTAAAAACAGATGAAAATATTGTGACAACTTTGTGTACAGATTCCTTTGGGTCTATTCATGATATTGAGGTGAAGAGAAAAAAAAAAAGAAAATGAAGAGCAATTTTTTTACTGAATTGCAATGAGTATGTTAAAAGAGGGAGCACAACCCCATTGTTTGAAGTAATACGTTTATTAAATACCATATTAAAAACTGCTAGTTGAGCTGGTCCCATATATTATATAAAAATAAAAATTAAATTACGACCTAAAAAGTTAGAGTAGGTTCATTTAAATTCATTGAGTTTCAGTTACTACATGGCGGTGGACAGTGGCGTACACATGACCCATGGGGCCCCGGTGCGAAAATTGATCCGTGGGCCCCTCCCGCGCGCAGGCTGGGCCGCAACACATGGCGGTGGGCACCTGGTCGCAGGGGTTACAGGGCTGCGACCCCTGCGACCGTGGAATGTACGCCAGTGCATGCAGATGCACACACACTTAAAGGACCACTACAGACACCCAGATCACATCAGCTCAATGAAGTTGTCTGGGTGTCAGGTCCCTCTAGTTTTAACCCTACAGCTGAAAACATAGCAGTTTCAGAGAAACTGCTATGTTTCACTGAGGGTTAATCCAGTCTCTAGTGGCTGTCTCACTAACAGCCGCTAGAGGAGCACACTGAATGTCCATAGGAAAGCATTGAGTAATGCTTTCCTATGGGCGGTTTGAATGCGTGCGCGGTCGCATTCGGAGCTGAGAGGCTGAGGAATCCCCAGCGCCAAGGGAGTCCGGTGCTGGAGAAAGGTAAGTGCTGAAGACACACACACTCTCACTTACAGACGCATACACACTAGCTAACAGACACACACATTTACTGACAGAGACACACTCAGCGACAGACATACATACACACTCACTTACAAAACATACACTCTCATTGACAAACAAACTCACTAACAGACATCAAACAGACTCACTAACACACACACACTCAGTAAGACACACACAGTAACACACTCACTGACACTCACTAGCAGACACACACACTAACACTCACTCTAACACTCACACACACTAACACTCACACGTACACTCACTAGCAGACACACACACTAACACACACTCTAACACTCACACTAACACTCTAACACTCACTCTAACACTCAATCTAACACTCACACACACTCTAACACTCACTCTAACACTCACTCTAACACTCACACACACTCTAACACTCACACTCTAACACTCACTCTAACACTCACACTAACACTCACTCTAACACTCACACACACTCTAACACTCACTCTAACACTCACACACACTCTAACACTCACACTCTAACACTAACACTCACACATGTTTTTTTTTTGCTTCCTCTTCAGCTCCCTCGCGCACCGCGTAGGGATGCCGGCGCCGGAAGACGAAGTCATCTTCCGGCTCCGGTATCAGGGGGAGCTGAAGAGGAAGCACTGAGTGCTGCCTCGCGCGCCCGCCTGCCCGACCGGCCACCCGCCTGCCGGGGTCAGCAGGGCCAGCCTCGGGGGGCCCTGGGGTGGTCGGTTCCTGGGCCCCCCAGGGGAAGAGGCTGGCCCAGTGGGTGCACACCGGGTCGCAGCCGCGACCCCTGCAACCCTGGTATGTACGCCACTGAGTTAGATCATAAGATAAAGGTAAGATTTGTTTGATATATACAATTACTTGTTTCCAGTACTGCTGAATATTTAAACAAAACAGCCAAATTTGTTCAAAAGTGTCTTCATCAAGCCTATATCTCCAGCAATTATTGTCTGCGTTGAATCCATTTTGATATACATTTCATTTATATTAAGATTGATCACTTTAATATTACGGATCTTCTCAATTTGCAAAGTGCACAAAGTTTTTTACATTCCATTTTTATAGGGTTTTAAAAAAAAAAAAATTTCAGCTGCAGATATATAGTTGTATCAGTAGCAGGCTTTTAGGTATATCCATTGTGGTTCAAAATATTGGTAATTTGCTTTTAAAAAACATCCATTCATTCAAAGAACTATTTAAACTGGTTCATATTCAGGGCAGTGTTATTGATATTTTCTGGTCTTGGTAACGTTTAACATATTGGACACAGTGCGTAGACCAGTAGTGGACTATAAATATACAATGCATGTGGGTATCCAGGAGCTTTAACATGTAATAAATAAACACTGAATATATAATGGCAAAAAATGATTATAAATATGAATATTTGATGCAAATTTCAATACAATTTTCAAAATATTCTGAATTGCTTAAGATATCCAGGAGACAACCAATAAGCGGTTTCTTAGTCTTTTAGATCAGACATACATAAAAGTCCAAATAACAGACAATTAAGACGTTAGTGCAAACACTTAAAAAGTTCTTGTATGGGGGGGCGTGTCCTGGACGCCGAGCGAACAAGTCGCATGAGCTGAGAGCTCCGCTCGAGCGGGCTTCTACGAGCAATTAACCCGCAGCAAAATACACACAACCCGACCTGCAGCCGATATGTCGCAACCCAAAAGTAAACGGACCACGGAGAAACAGGAAAAATCAAATTTTTTCGCGGCGCGATCCGCACAAGGCAAACACTGGCAGCCGCCAGACCCGGCCCAAGATGGCGCCGACAGCGATCAGGAGGCTGACACACAGCCCCAGGAAGGAGAACCTCCACTCACCCACAGCAGGATGAAACACCTCCTCGATGAAATGTCTGACAAACTCCTCCAAAAACTGGATACTGCACTCAAAGACCTCAGAAAGGAGGTACAAGAACAGGGACACAGAACATCCCACATAGAAACTAAAATGGAGGGGATCTCAGAAGCCCACAATGCTCTGGCAGACAAACTGGAGGGGCTGTCAGCGAAAGTACTAGCACAGGACATGAAGATAGCAGATATGGAAGATAGAGCACGCAGGAACAACCTGCGAATTAGGGGGGTACCTGAGACGGTGAGCACGGCAGACCTCAACGCGCATGTCACAGGCCTACTTAAACATCTAGCCCCTGACTTGCCCGCGGACACACTTCTCATGGACAGAATCCACCGCACGGCGAGGCCCACATTTCTGCCACCAGAGACCCCCCGAGATATACTCCTGCGGCTACATTACTTCCATGCCAAGGAGGCCATTCTGGCGGCCAACAGAGCAGGTAAAACGCTACCAGCCGAATACAAAAACCACGTCATCTATGCAGACGTTTCAGCCTATACCCTTAAACGACGGAGAGATTTTAGACCCATCACGGTGGCGTTGCGAGACCACAAACTGCCGTATAGATGGGGATACCCCACTAAACTTTTAGTAACTAGAGGAGGGAAGACAACGGTAATCACCACACCTGAAGAAGGGGTACGAATTTTGAAAACCTGGGACATATCTCCAGCGACGAACACCCAAGATGACCCAAAGGTACCCAGAATCTCCCCGGAGTGGAAGAAAACCAAGAGAAGATAGGAATACTTGAGAGACTGCAGACCGGCACTAACCACCACAGCTATATGCCTTGCAATAACAGTTACTAGCACGAACTATGACACATCGATTGGGTAATGTACCGTTTGACAACGGGAGGGGCTGGGAAACTGTTTGGGAGGTGGAAGGAAACATTAACGGTCTAGCCGAAGATAGATTTCCTGAGGGAAGCCTCGCCCTAGTATGACCTAGCACGTTCACGATACGCGATGCACTGATCGCCCCATTGCTAAGCAAACTGTGGGACAAATACGTTGAGATATGATTAGCAACACAGGGCCCAAGTGGAGGAGTGCACAGGGCATAACAGGGAGGAGTAGCACAAAACGGGAGAGGGAATTGTAGTATTTAGAAGAAGAAGGAAAAAAAAAAAAAAAAAGTAACTGGACGCAGGGTTTCATTATGATAAGCACCACTTAGAAGCGCTTGAGAGAGGGAGCTCCCATAGGACAGAGGTAGTTGCCTCAACCCCCACGGCACATACAAGCAGTGCCAAGCCGAATTAGAGGCACACACTAAAATGGTTCAGAAGTTTATATTGCTAATGTTTTTGATCGTTACATGTTCTGTTTTATGTACAAGTGTTGTTGTATACATTATAGGGCTTGTGGGTAGCCCCGAACCTCTCCCCCAAAACTTGATGCCTACAGCACAAGCTAGACAAGACCACTGTCCGCCCACTACACTGAAGGGTGCAGCACAATCTACATTAGGGATCTCCCTGTTCAGCTGGACTAGGCTGGGACGAGCAGGGACCCCCGCACTTATACACGCTTCCACAATTAACATGCACACCCACACCAGACAACCACCGTGAGAATATGCACATATAATGTGCGAGGACTGAATGTCCCCGCAAAACGGCACCTCCTTGCCCGTGAACTCAGAACAATCCGCACTGATATTCTATGTCTGCAAGAGACCCACTACCGCAAAGAGGATTTTCCTAAATCGATGCTTACAGATTTCCCACACCAATTCCACTCCACTTCCACTACGAAGTCGAAAGGGGCTTCAATATTGATAAGCAAAGACACCAAATTTTCCCTTCACAACCAAGATATAGACCCAAACGGCAGATATGCCATAGTGTCAGGCACGTTAAATGACATGGAGTACACGATTGCCAATATATATTCACCCAACGTCAATCAAAGGAACTTTCTACACAAAATCCTTCACAAACTAGCGAATATTCAATACGGCATTACAATACTATGCGGCGATTTCAACCATATCTTAGACCCGAAACTGGATACCACATTGCCCCCACAAAGCCGTAGTCACCGACCTCTACAAAGACAATGCAAGGCCATACAAAGACTCCTACACACACATCACATGTATGACACCTGGAGAATCACGCACCCTGACGAAAAAGCATATACACACTACTCCCCGGTCCACAACTCATACTCCAGAATAGACAACATCCTGATATCAGGTTCCCATCTGAATCAAGCGCAGTCCTGCGACATAGGCCAAATAACGTGGTCTGACCATGCTCCGATAACACTAGAGCTTAAAGATAATTATGACTTTAAGCACCGTAGCCCCTGGAAAATAAATGACTCACTACTGCTAGACAGACATTTTAAAGGGGAACTGGCAGAAGAGATGAGGGCTTACTTTGAGGACAATAACACAGGGGGTATCGCAGCCACAACACTGTGGCAAGCCCATAAGGCTGTCATGAGAGGCCTATTGATTAGGAGAGCAGCGTACATAAAGAAAACAACACAAACACAACTTAAGGGTTGGCAAAAGGAACTATATGACTTAAACACGCTAAACCAAATTACACCCACCATTGCAACAAAACAACGCATAACCCACATAGCGAGGCTCATACACCAACAAGCCATAGACCAGGTCAACAGACACATGACCAAACTGAGAACGACGAACTACGTTCAGGGCAATAAAGCCAGCAAATTATTAGCACTCCGCCTAAAACTGAAGCAAACAAACCAAAAGATCCACCATTTACTAGACCACAAAGGGACAAAAGCCTCAACCCCGAAAGACATTAGCGATGTATTTGCCAGGTATTATTCGGACTTATATAACCTCAAAGATAATGCCGCCACTACACAACCGGATACACGGGGAATTGCAGACTACCTAAGGGGAGTTCAGTTACCAACGCTGACAACGCAGCAGCAGGACATACTCAATAACCCAATCACAACCCAGGAAATGATAGATACGATAAACTCCTTGCCTAACGGAAAGGCACCAGGCCCAGACGGCTTTAACAACACCTACTATAAAACCTACCAGTCGATCCTAGCACCCCAACTGGTTAAAACATTTAATGAAGCAATAATCAACCAGTCTCTCCCTAATGACATACTGCTAGCGCACATAGTGACACTCCCGAAGCCAAACAAGACACCAACAACACCACAGAACTTTAGACCCATATCACTTCTCAACACGGACGCGAAATTATTAGCAAAAATTTACGCCAAGAGATTGGGATCCGTGTTACCCCACATAATACACAACGACCAGGTAGGATTCATCAAGGGGAGGCAAGGGTCTGATAATACCAGAAAGGTCATAACTCTACTACACGAGATAAGTAATCACACCGAAGGGGGGATCCTGGTCTCCCTAGATGCAGAAAAGGCCTTCGACCGTCTGCACTGGGGATTCCTACAAGAGACTCTGAAGAAGTTTGGGATTCCAGACAAGATAGTGGCAGTAATAAAAGCCTTATATAAAGCACCAACAGCACAGGTACTAAACTCCGGATTCCTATCTGATCCCTTTAAGCTCACTAACGGGACAAGACAGGGATGTCCCCTGTCCCCACTGCTTTATGTACTGGCCCTAGAACCCCTGGCGGTGAAAATTAGGGAAAACTCTTCTATACATGGGGTGAGAGTGGGGGGTAAGGAATACAAAGCGAACCTATTTGCGGACGATATCCTACTTACACTCACACAACCCCTAATATCACTGCCAAACCTGCTGAAGGAGATCCGACTGTATGGTGACCAGTCATACTACAAGCTTAATGTCACAAAGACACAGGCAATGGGGATAGGGGTACCAGGACACACAACAGCACACCTAAAAGCCACATTCCCCCTCGATTGGAGGGATGATTACATTACCTTTTTAGGCCTAAGAATAACTAAAACAATAGCCAGACTCCGTGAACACAACTACGGAAGATTACAGAGCGAGATAATCGCCACCTTACAAACATGGGAGGACAAATACCTGTCTTGGGTAGGCAGGATTGCGGCCATCAAGATGATGGTAATGCCCAAACTGCAATACTTGTTTCGCACTCTACAGATACCACTGCCTAACAAGTTTCTACAAAAACTCCAACAAACACTAAACAGATTTATATGGGCAAACCGCAGAATACGAGTATCGACCAAAATACTACGAAAACCAGTGACAGCAGGGGGTTTAGGACTACCGGATGTGAGTGCATACTACAAAGCGTCCCTAATAACCACGGTGCTGATGATACACAAAGTAGAAGATAGACCGCAATGGGTAGATATAGAATCACAGTGGACATGCCCAAAAGGGTTACACCACTTAATCTGGTTGCCCCACCACCTACGCCCCAAAATCACGGACTTACCCGATACCACAACACTCCTACTAAAGACGTGGGATACCACGAGAACCCAACTGGGATACACGAAACACTGGTCTTTAGCAACCCCGATACAGAGCATACACATAGCTAACCCATCATTTAATTACAAACCATGGGAAAGAGGCGGGTGCACGTTAGTCAAACATCTTTTCCATAATACCACCCTAATGCAATTCCCAGACCTCCAGACCAGATACGACCTACCGCCACAATCCGTGTTCTCATACCTCCAACTCAAGTCACTCCTGGAACATGACACAGAGGTTACCACACCTAAAAGGGCAAAGAACATTGAGGGAATTTGCACAACCAGGAAGGTACCACCCAAACTGCTCTCCACCTTATACAAACTAATGTCCGACCCCCCAAGCGAGGGTAGAGAGAAATTCCAAATAATGTGGCAATCAGACATAGGCAAAACATTGACAGACGAACTCTGGCAAAACGCGTTTATAGCACACAGAGGAAGGTCTAGATGCGCTTCCCACTTAGAATTAATCCGTAAAATACAATACAGATGGTACATGGTCCCTTCCAGACTAGCGTCTATCTACCCCAACACGTCTAAGAATTGTTGGAGATGCGGGAGGGAGGAAGGAACGATGTACCACATATGGTGGATGTGCCCTCTTATCACAGATTATTGGGAGGAAATAAGCAACATAATTGCAATCGCTCTACAACAAGCGGGGAAAATAGAGCCGGAATGTGGACTCCTTTTCATGACCTTAGACAATCTCCCAAAACTCCAAGCTTTCTTAATGTTCCACATCCTAATCGCAGCAAACTTACACATAGCAAAAGCGTGGAAACAGACAGAAACCCCGAGCATAGACGCAGTGATCCAACAAATCACAACGAACATAGACTACGAGACAAGGATACACACAGGACTCACAATACAGGAATATAGGACGGGAGCCAAACAGAAGTGGGAAAATTTCCTAGCGAGACACGACAAGGAAAGCAGGGGTAGGAACCAGTTAGCAACACAATAGCAGACAGCAGAGATTCAGCAGCAAGGGAGGCGGCCACAGCTATATAAGGAAGGGCACACACAACCCTTAAAGGACAGGACAGGACTAAGGGAGAGGACACCCACACTGTACATAGTTGAGTTAGTTGAAACCCAATGTTAACAAAAGGAGACAGATAGAACATCCGCTAGCCGCCAGATAGCATGATGCAGTACTGGTACCACACAACAGGCGCACAAAAGAACCAAGAAGCCTCAGGGCTCACGAGACTTGACAGAGAACTCTTCTGGGGCTAGCCAGGGAAAATAACAAATCCTCCCCCATTCCTCCCCCCCTATCTAACCACCTCCCCCCCTAGCAGCAACCTCACTGCACTCACCAGGTGCGCTCCTAGGAGCACCGAGACCAAAGAAGTCCCAGAACAAGGGGCAGCATAGACAACCGAGGCAGAAAGACGGACCAAATCACGCAAACAACATTAGATAGATGGCAGGATCTGACACAAATCTCGCCGGAAGGCGATTAACGATGATGGTTACTATTGTTGTTTCTAGATAAACCAGGTTGTTCATTGTTTATTGTTAGGCAAGCATGTACAACAATGTAATATACTGATGGGAACTGTACGATGGTGATGATGCTACAACCCTATCCCTTCTTTCTTCTGTACCCCACGCAAACCAAAAAAAAACCAATAAAAATTGTCAAATTGAAAAAAAAAAGTTCTTGTATTATATACAGTCTGTGAACATATTTCATAAATAACCTTATGTATGTCTGATCTAAAAGACTAAGAAACCGCTTATTGGTTGTTTCCTGGATATCTTAAGCAATTTAGAATTTTTTGGAAAATTGTATTGACATTTGCATCAAATATTAATATTTGCTTTTATCCTATCATTTTCTTTGTCTTATTCCCTCTTTCCTATCCTTTGACAGACACATTTTGTGACTATCAGGATTAATTATACACTACAGTAGTGGACTATACCTTGACTGTTCCAGAATTTTAGGAGACATTTTTTGTTATTATTATTTCCTCTTGACAGAATTTTCACCCTCCTGTACACCTTGTTATTTGTATAAAACGAGAAGAATTTGAATGGTAACTAATTTTGGGACTTGTGATTTGGGTTCTGGGTACCTGCGATCTTTGCGAAGGCTTTCTGTAGATTATATTACCTATTCTTCCTATTATCCTTAGGTGAATTTCATCATTGTCGCTACAGTGTTTCTTTCCTATGCTTGTAGCGGTTATTCTGCTTATTACTTTTTTGTGAGACTTTTTATTGAGCTTTTACTTAGTAGCAGTTACTTGCATTTATTAAACTTATTGTTACGCTATCCGATTTGCAAAACTTACAAATACAGTGGATATTTTTCACTACTATTTATTTGTGAATTACTGGCAAGTTATGTTGTTTTATATTGCAGCCCCTATACGGTTTCCATTTTTTCGAGGATTTAAAATTTTTTTTTAAAAATCTAGAGTCGGCATCATTTCATTATATAATAAAACATACATTTTAACAAACCCTATCTATTTGATAGATGTTTCTAAACAGTCATTTACAGTGATGTCCAACTCTTGTCAGTGTCAAGTGTTACCATATACGGTTATGGGACCATCAAGCAATAGCCACATAACCTGACATTCATTATGCAACATCCAGAGCATCACAGAGAACTGAACTTTACCTAGTATGACCATTAACCTTTGATGATTAAGAATACAGTCGGCATGTGTGAGATATGCTGCACGTGCCCACAAAAGAGAATGCAAAAGCACTGATGGATCATCACTTCAAGAAGAATTAAAATGGTGGTCACTGGGAAGATCTAGTGACAAGTACAATAAAGAATAAAATGAAGTAAACAGAGGATCAGAAGAAAAGTAAAGGTACTGCTGGCACTAGGTATACACAAAGGGTCAGAGGATTGAAACCCAAAAAAAGTCTGTGACAGAGCTGCTAAATAAAAAAATTAAAATACATTTGCATAAGTTTTTCTCTAAAATAATTCCATATTGATATTAAACCCAGTGTTCAGCAACACATCAAATAGCCATTCCATAATGCCAGCACTCTAGGTCTTAGAAATAAAAATATTCTTTATTGTTACATCAATCCAATAGTCAACGTTTCAGTTCAAGCTCTGAACTGTCTGCAGGGCAGGGGAGGGCTGGCAGCCTTAGGCCTGGGGGGCAAAACCAGTCAAGTGGCCATTTGCACCACCAAATCAGTTCAAACTTCCATGCCCACCTTTTCCTGGTTTTATAACGGATATTGATGTTATGCTAATCAGTAGCTCTTTGCTATACCCACTCCTTCACGGCTCTGACTTTCAATGTTATCAGAGCGCAGGCTAAGAATCTCTGAGCCTATGCTCTGACTCACTAACTGAGCGCCGGAACCACGAGGGAGAGGCTATAATCTGACTGCACCTACTGCTGGTGTGCACCAGTGGACCACCAGCGAATCGTTTAAACTGAATAGGCTGGTGTCCCCAACTTGTGAGCTGTGTTGGGCGCCGGGCGCCTCTATTGTGATGGCACCCTGCGTTACCGCACAGCGTGCACACCCCAACGGCTGGCCCTGCTGACACACACTGATGTTACTACTTAGAAATCCCTCAATATTAATACAGACATCAGAGTAAACACCAATAAACTGTGGAAACAGAGCTGATCCCCCCAAATTTATAAAGATTTGCTTACTGGATTTGTTGAAAGATTAAATCATGCCTCCTCCTCTCTCTCTCCCATGCGCTGCTCTGTAGGCTGGGAGGAAGTGAAGAGTAATCACATTCTCCCAGCACAGCGGCACCTGTGGCTGCATGGGGAACAGCTGAATTTGCCACCCCCCCCATGTGACATCACAATGCCCCACCTATATGATTTGCCATATGAACTAACGCCAGTGCTGCACACAGTGTGTGTTTACATTAAAAAGCCTGCAGGGACAGGCTATAGACAACAGAACCACTTCGTTAAGCTGAAGTGGTTCTGGGGACTATAGTGTCCCTTTAATGTGAGATAAATTATAGATTAGTGTCACTAATAATATACTAGATTGCCTACTTACAACCAAATGAGGTTGATGATGGGCTGCAGTTTGGCTCCACTGGTCTGGTGTAGAACAGGATCTCTGGAGGCTGTTTGCAACTGTGGTCACAAAATTCAATGATCTGGGAGAATTGGAAGCAGTTTTTTTGGGGGCCCCTTACAAAGCTCAAGGTCTGGGCCCCAGGGCCTGATGGTGAGTATGCCCATAAGGCCCACTCATAAGTCCACTTATATGTTCCACCCACTCATGAGTTCGCTCACAGGAAGTGGAGTGTGTAGGGGATGTGTTATGTGTTATTGTAGAGGATCTAATATGTGTGCTTAGGTATGTAGTGTATAGGAATACCAGTTTGTGTAGGTGATGCAGTGTGTTTGTGTGTAGTGGAAGCAGTGTGTATTCATGTATGAGGGATGTATTGTATGTTTCTGGTTGTCTGTATGGGATGCATTGCGTGAATCTGTGTTTGTATGCATAAGGGATGCAAGGTGTGTGTCTGTATGTGTGTGCATTGAGTATGTGTAAGAGATACATTGTGTTTCTGTGTGTATGTAAGAAAAGCAGTGTGTCTGTTTGCATGTGTGTGTAAGGGTTTGCATTGTGTGTTTCTGTGTATATGTGCAAAGGATGCATTGTCTTTGTGTGTAATGGTTGCATTGTGTGTGTGTAATGGATGCATTGTGTTTCTCTATGTGCAAGGGAAGAATTTTGTGTTTCTGTGTGTGTAGGGATGCATTGTGTGTTTCTGTGTATGTATAGAGATGCATTGTGTGCATCTCCCCTGCCTTTAGTGGTCTCTCCTCTCCCCCACCCTCCCCTAGCGGTCTCTTCTCACACTCACCCACCCTGTGCTCTTCTCATCCCCCCCTCTCCCTCCATGTGTTCTCCTCAACTCCCCCCTCCCTGTGTTCTTCTTACCCCCTATCCTCCCTGTGTCATCCTCATCTCCCCTTCTCCTCACCCCCCTCCCTGTGTTCTTCTTACCCCCTCTCCTCCCTCTGTCCTCCTCACCTCCCCCCTCCCTGTGTTCTCCTCACCACCCACCCTCTGTTCTTCTCAGTCCCCCTCGCTCTCCCTCATCTCCCTTCTCCTCACCCTTATTCTCCCTCCTCCTTGTGTTCTTCTTACTCCACCCCATTCTTCTTACTCCCCCTCCTTCTGTTACTTCCCCCTTTCAGTTCCCCTCTTTTCTTATTCACGAGCTGATTAGAGGAGTATAGTGTACTTCCTGTCAGTCAGGCCGGTACAGGAAACAGAAACTCCTCGCGGAACAGGAGTTTCTGTTTCCTGTACCCGGCCGGACTGACAGGAAGTGCACACTGAGTGTGCACCTTCCTATCACTCCGGCCCGGGCACCGCGGACCGGAGAGGAGCTCGGCCACGCTACAGGGAAGGGGAGGGGAGGAGAGAAGCAGCTGCAGCCGCCTGAGGCACTTAACAGAGCGCTCAGGTGGCTGCGGCATTAGGACCGGCCCTGCAGCGGCCGGTTTTAAAAGGATTTAGGGTGGCCTGGGGGGCAATTGCCTCCCTGCCCCCCGGCCCAGCACGCCCCTGCTGCAGGGTATATATTTATATATGTAGAGATTGTAGCCGTATTAGTCCTGTGATGTAGATGTAAAAAATAGATAAAATGTGTATCTTACATTTTTTATTGGACTAACAGAATTTTTTAACGACAAGCTTTCAAGAGAATCTCCCTTTCTCAAATCTAAAGCATTTCTGAGCAAGACGACAAATAGAATTCAAAGTTGAGTTTTGATACAGGGGTTAAAAAATATATAATGTTTTATAGAAAGCTGCACATAAAAATAATAATAATCTCTCCTTAGCCATGCCCCCTCAGGAGAGACTTCCTTATCAGTGTACGTCCACAGCTCAGCCCATAACAGCACTGAGCGAGCTGCTTTTAATTCACAACCTGGTGGCAGATAACGAAACTAGAGAAAAACAGGAAATGATATCCTCGCTGAGTGTTATCTTCTAATGCAGAATGGTTTGTAGTGCAGTTCATCCAGTGCTATCAGTGGCTGCGCAGTGTACATACATTTTATAAGGAAGTGTTTTTCCTGAGTGAGGGTGTGTGTCTAAGGAGGCGGGCTTATGATTCAGCATTCTGCAAAAAAAAGATTATTTTTGAACAAAAGCTATAAACTGAGAAAAATAGCATATTAATTAAAGGATCACTATGGGGTCAGGAACACAAACATGGATTCCTGACCGTATAGTGTTAAAACCACCACCTAGCTCCCCTGGACCCCTCATGCCTCCATAAATATAGCAAAATCTTACTGTATTCAAGCCTAAAGCTGTAACTCTGCATGCTGTTAGACTCAGAAAAACAAGCAGTCTGCTGACAGCATCAGAAGTGGTAGCCTGATCCAATCACAATGTTTTCCCATAGGATTGGCTGAGACTGTCAAAGAGGCAGATCAGGGGCAGAGCCAGCATGATTCAAACACAGCCCTGGCCAATCAGCATCTCCTCATAGAGATGAATTGCATCAATGAATCTCTATGAGGAAAGTTCAGTGTCTGCATGCAGAGGGAGGAGATTCTGAATGGTTGGATGCATTTTAGGCAGCCATGACCCAGGAAGGATCTCTAACAGCCATCTGAGGAGTGGCTAGTGAAGTTATCACTAGGCTGTAATGTAAACACTGCATTTTGTCTGAAAAGACAGTGTTTACAGCCAAAAGCCTTAAGGGAATTATTATACTCACCAGAATAAATACATTAAAGGGACACTCCAGGCACCCAGACCACTTCTGCCCATTGGAGTGGCCTGGGTGCCAACTCCCACTACCCCTAACCCTGCAACTGTAAATATTGCAGTTTTCATAAACTGCAATATTTACCTTGCAGGGTTAATTCCTCCTCTAGTGGCTAGACAGCCACTCCAGGGCACTTCCGGGTTTATAGCACACATTACGCTATGTGAGAACCTCCAGCGTCGCTGAAATTCCCATAGGAAAGCATTTTTCAATGCTTTCCTATGGGGAGGACTAATGCCGCACATGCACATTAGGTCTCCCCCGCCGGCAGCCACGCATGCGCAATAGGTCTTCCCCGCCGGTTTACGTAATCCGGCAGGGGAGGAGCATGGGAGGACCCTGAACCAGTGCCGAGGGACATCGGCGCTGGACTACGGTAAGTCATTGATAACCCCGTCAGCAACCTGGGATGGGGGGTGGGAGGGAGAGGGGACCTGCAGTGCCAGGAAAACGGTTTGTTTTCCTGGCACTGGAGAGTCCCTTTAAGCTGTAGTTGTTCTGGTGATTATAGTGTCCCTTTAACTCCTTAAGGACCAAACTTCTGGAATAAAAGGGAATCATGACATGTCACACGTCATGTGTCCTTAAGGGGTTAAGCCAAAGTCTTATAAGTTGTATTGGTGCTTGGAATGTCCATATAAAAATGTAATCATTCTGAAACACTATGTAAAATAAGAGTATAACAAAAAAAATTAATTAAAAAAAAATCTAAGTGTGATTGCAATGTAAATGTATCTGCAGAGATTGATTCTGGCAGTAAAATAAACATACAGGTTTTATTAGACATGTGTTAAAACTCATGAGTATAATCAGTATTAATGCTTGTTTTCCACTGCTAGTTTTGCATTAAGCTGACACAGCTGCTTTAGAAATCCATCATTTGGTCCAATCTCTCTCTTTTCGCGGACTAAGGAGACAGCAGTTTTTACATCCATCTTGTGGTGGACCATAAGATAAGCTATAACCAAAGTGGGAGAGCGGCTGTAGCCTTCACGACAATGAACTAATACACGACCTGAAAAAAATAAAAAAGGAATACTTCCATAAGAGATATCACAGAAAAAGGAATAACCTAAATATCAATTAAAGGGACACTCCAGACCCCTTAAGCATGTCAGCTTGCGGAAGTGGCATATGTGTGAAAAGTGTGTCCTCTTTTTTTTTTTTTCATTAAGTGCAGATAGAAAATGGTACTTTTCTAAATAGAATTTTTTACACCTACTTCTGAGTGTCAATCAGACAACTGATCCTGTTACTTCCTAGAAGGTTAAACTCAAGAGGCAGAAATTGTTCAGGGCACATGTCTTTACTTTACAATGAGATGGGCAGTGGGGTGCCTCTTTAAGATTCAGCTAGCTGGACATTCCACTGATGTTAAGCACTCTGATTGAATCAGGCTTATTCAGTTTGGCAATTTTGGCCTCAATTTAGAAATTAATTGTGACTTCACATTTAATTCCTGGCAATTCTCACTTTAGTGAACAACCCTGAGAATGTTTATTTGTTATATATTTTTTTATACTTGTAAACTAATGTCATTTTAGTTGTAAGTCATGTGCCATATGTGATTTTTCTTCATTAACTATTTCTAATATGCATTCTTTTGGTTCTTCTGACTACTGCTCTGAGAACCTCACAGGCAGAGGCTATTAGTCATCTGATTACAGGGTTTGTTTGTTCAGTTTCACAGCTGATTTTCAGGTTTCCTATCTCCCAGAGTGAGTATGAAGTGCTCCTTTATGTGGCTCCTACAGGGGAGGGAGCTACTAAGTCACTTGTCTCCCCAGCTTCCGCTCCTGATCCTGTCAAGGGAGGCACCTCTCGAACAGCGGCTAGCACAATCCCTCTCCTTGATCAGTTAAGGAAAGCACCACTGGTGCCTGCCACCTTATCTCCCTGGTTACCTCCTGAATATTAACATAAGGCAGGGACCCAATGTTTGAAGCGGTGCCTTTCTTACTTTAGTGTGAATCAGCTTTAACCCCTTAAGGATGTGTGACATGTCATGATTCCCTTTTATTCCAGAAGTTTGGTCCTTAAGGGGATTAAAGAGGCCTCTAAGATCCTGCCTGCCCTGAGCCTAATACCCTAAAATGCCACATAATGACAGGCACCACTCCAACAGCGGCCACTGTGCAAGCTGCTTTTTTTTTTTTTTTAAATCTGAATGGGTGGCTATATGCTTCAATATTCTGTTTGCTATTGAATTAATTTGTATAACATTTTACTGTAAGAAAAATGAAAAGTAATACTTCAGTTTTGAAATTCAGTTTATTCTCACTTTAGTGAATGATGTTGCTGTTGACAATGTCTGTGCTTGTTGGGCTTACCTGGGCACTTACAGCTATGGGTTGTCTTCTCATATCAGTGTAGGGCAGGGGTGCCCAAAAGGAAGATCATCAGATGTTATAGTACTACAACTCCCATGATTTTAGAATAACAAAGCATCATGGAAGTTGCCCAAAGGTAGATTTCCAGAAAATTGAAATCTACAATATTCTATTCTAAAAGGCTGGTAAAGCATCATGGCGTTTTGAGTATTAAATACCTGGAGATGTACCTCATGGGCACCAGGCATGTAAAGTGTCACTAGGATGGTATTGTGCAGAAGTGCATATATAAGGGTCAGTGTGGTGCATCTTTAAATAATGTCACAGTTCAGTGTGGTAAATATTTACAGGCTCAAATGATGTGATCAGCATACTTCCTTAATGGTTAAAGGAACCTTCTAAACACCACAACCACTACAGCCCTAACATGGTAAGTAGTCAAACTGTTTAAGAATGGTTTGATAACCCATTACTGCCTCCTGTAAGGAGCTTCTATTATATTCACCTACCTAAGAATTGCTGGGCATGTTTTTCTCATTGGCTTAGACTGTCAACTGAGTGCTCTCAGCCTATGAGTTGGCTCTGCACCACCAAGCATAGCTCAGTGAACAAGCTTCAAGGTGCAGAGGAGGTTACTGAGGTGTGTGGCAGGGTAAATGTGAGGGGTGACTGTGAAATGGGGTTACTGCAGCCCCTCCTCCTCCTTAAATGTTAGGCTGCAAGGTGGGCTCTAATCTGATATACTGGTGGCTTAGTGGGCTGAGCTAATGGTCTGCACTTTCCGTAGGTGCAGACAACTAAAAATGCTCTCTTCCAGTCTATGACCACAAAGGAGCATCAGCAGTGACCTTCACACAAGGATTGTGCAGAACTGCAGCTCCCTCACCTGAGCTCACAGAGCAGGATCTATACATATCCGCACCGGCCCATGCAGCTGCATTGGTCCACAAAGAACTGGCATTCTAATGGTAGCACTGGCACTGCAGTCTGGGACACCAAAGGGCACCTCCTGCAAATGAAATTTGTTTTTCAAAACATAAATTTCAATTGCAATATTAAAAATTGTGTTTACACAATTATGTGGTATGAGGGATTATCCCGGTAATCATGTATACACGACTGTCATACTGAAAGGGTTAAAGGAAAACTGTAGGCACCATAACCCCTTGAATTGGTTAAAGTGGTTATTTGCCCACACTAACCAATGGTTTTAAAACTTACCTGAGGTCCATCATAGTGGTTATGGTACTTGCAGTGTTCATTATAACATAGGAACATAAAGAATCCAATAGAAGAAAACAAAAAAGGTTGAAGTCTTTTCCAACTGTGCCACAATCTCAAATTGATTCCAAAATGGTGCAAATGATCCATTTATAGTATAAATTATCAGCATTGTTTTTACACATAAGAGTTCATGCATGCAAGAACATTTCACAAATGAAAGAGAATATAATGTGAAATATTGGCCTTCTTGTTGGCAATAAGAGGTTTTATCACTTCCAATAATATCGATCCTTCAACGTCCTAGCCATTAATAGATAAAGTCTGATATTGCAACCTTTACCGGACAATTGTCTTAGAGAAAAAATGTATTAAAGAAATGGGAGCGTACCATGACAAAAAAAATAGAAAAGTAATACTATGTAAGTGGCACACAAAAATATTTAAGGCTAATCCAAAATATGATTAATGTCTGTCAATTTAGGATAACGCTATATAATAGTGCTAGATCAGAAATATCTCATTTATCCTTTAAGACCTAGAAAGAGCCAGTGCCCTCTTTGGAAAAAGAAGTCTACAAATACCTTCCCAAAAAAAAAAAAAAGACAATATTTGTAGACTTATTCCTGAGTATATCCCTCGGTATGGTGGACAGAAAAAAAACAAAAAACTGCAGACTGAAAAATTATTCAATACAAGTGAACAACGAAACATAAACAAACAGAGTTAAAATATTGATAGTGAAACAAGAATCAGAGCTTTGAGCTTATTTTATAAACTTACCATTTTTTTGTGATAAAGCTTTATCAATAAAATCTGAGGTTTTCTCAAAATGAGAACTGAGGTTATAATATGGTGTATCGTTGGCTTTAATACCATAGTAGACAATGTCTGTTCCATTGTAGAAATCACTGTTGGTGTTTACATGCATGAAAGACTTCCCTTCAGCAGCATTGAGAATATGAGTAATCCCAAGACGACATAACTCCGTAATATTTTCTGCTATAGATCTAAGGGATAAAATCAGGGGAAAATAAATAAATATACAATGGCTATGCGTTTCAAAACAAATATTCTGAACATGCCTGCCTGTAGAATTTGGGGGTTTAAAATAATGGTGGGCATTAACTTGGTGTATGTAGTGTTGGCATTTGACTGCAGTGGTGTTTTTACATGTAGTTTGTGGCTTTTAAATGCCAAGGTTTTATTGTATGTAGTAAAATGACTAGGGGAATCAATTGACCTATGGTTAACCAGTTTGTGTGGTGGTTTAGCCCTTTGACTGTATAGGTGAAATAGGGGAGGCAGCTCAACAACCCAGTTCAGAGTCTCTCTGTTCCAGGCCAAATACAGGATACTCATTTGGGAGGGAGGGAGTATCGCCTCATAATAATCACATGTGGCATATGGAGTAAAAAGATATTTTTTTTTTTTTTAATTAATAACTATATAGTTTAGTGTTTTTGGAATGTAAAACATTTTTGCATTTAATTACAAATGACTGGAGCTAACAAGAGCTCCACTTGTAGGTACGTGAGCGGTTTAATCCCCGCTTAAAATGTCCCTCGGTTTTGCTTGCCAATCCAGGATTTATGCAGCAAAAATAGAAAACGACCACATAGTTTAGTACGTTCAAATGTTGTAGGAAAAAGAGAAATTAGCTAGATGGTTGTTTTAACACTACAGCATTAAGAATACATGTTTGCGTTCCTGACCCTATAGTGCTCCTGTAAAGTTAAACACTATGCACCACCGCAGTTTGGTGTAGTGCTTATGTTTCCCAGAGACTCTTTGGTGTTGTCCTACAATTCAAATCAAACCATTTAGGAACAGTAAAAAACAAAACCTAGGGCTCTCCAAAGCACCCCAACAAAGCCCTCTTTAACTGCATTGATAAAACAGAATTAATGTTCTTACAAAGTGAGTGTTCCTTTCATCCAATCTTAATAGTACTGAAAACATGAGAGCATTGGACCAGTTTTATAATTTGCCATGTGTATGTTACATAGGCTGAAAAGAAACATGCATCCATCAAGTTGTCTCTCACATCTGTATTTTTTTTAATTCTAATTTCTCACTTATTTATTAAGTGCACCCACAATACATTACTATACGACACACCTTGTGTTTTTTTTACCCCTTTAAGAACCAATGTTGGACTTATTCTATCATGGATATTAATTCCTGAAACACCCATGATGGAATATTTTTGTCAAGATTACGAAGAGCATGATTCATTCACTTGGGAATGTAACAATCTAACAAGAAAATAAAAAAACAAATGTATCTGTATATGCTCTCCTTAGTAATGTACGCATTGAGTGTCTCTGTAAGAAAGCAATATTTTTAAGAGGTATAGTATTATATCTGGTAAATAGCTGACACTAGTAAAAAAAAAAAATCTGTTCACAATATTTAGATAAATCCTAGAATGATATTAGATGGTAACTTCAGTTAACTAGGACCTAATGCAAGCAAAGTTTGGCATAACTGTATGCTTTGGTGAGCTAACCATGGGTTGTTGGTGGTGGTGGTGGTCTGGCCAGAGTGGCAAATGACAGAGGGGTGCAAAGAGCACCCACTTCTCACCAGTGCAGACCTTTGCAATTCAACAGACCTTGCGTGTGGCAGGGAAGTTGCTGGAATCAGTCTGCTCTGACTGAGCAGCTATCTTACCATCCTGTACGAATGCCAGGATCTAGGATGGAACATCATCCCAGCATCAGTACAGAGCTGATAAATAAAGGTCAAATGTGTGTGTATGTATCAATGTATGTGTATATAAATGTTTGCATGTGTATGAATGTGAGCGTGTGTGTGTGTGTGTGTATGTAATTTCTCTATCAAAAGGGTTTTAGGAGGGTTGCAGAGAGACAAAAAAAAAAAAAATTCAGTTGTAGGGGTCCAATATACATTTTTTTTTAAATTCTTTATTTTTGCAGTGCATTGCATAAACCATACCCTGAACTGTACTTTGCGGTATAGAGGTTCCGATGCATAACATAGTATGGAGTAGAAATCATTGAGTAACTGCACCAATTTTAAATTTGATACATGCTGTGAATGTGGGCCTAGGTTCTGTTGTAGGTGATAGAGCTTGTCTTGTGTGTTTATAGGTATAGTTTGTCTATTCGGTCCTAGCGCCACTGTCCCATGTTGCTGGGGGGCTAAATAGAAGGTAGTGTGTTAGTGGTTACGGCACACGTGAGTTTAGAGAGATTTTAAGTGAGAGTGCATAGAGATGAGAGCATACAGTTGTGTATTATCAGAGGTGTTTAGGTGATTGGGTGTAGCTTCTCCTTATTGTGGCTACGCAAGTTGGTGGTTGTACTCTAACCAAGGGAGTTGTGGGCAGGGGTGGGGGATACGAAGAGTGTGCATGTCGCCCTTCTATACATTTGGTGGACTAGATAGTCCAGGGTTACTTTGTTCATCTAAGTGTGGCTATTGTCATGTTGTGACCGTAGGGGATGGGCTATCCTGGACATGTAGTGTCGTACATTTTAAGATTAATAATAATGATTTCGAACAAGGAAAATAACAACAACAAAAAAAATCATATAAGCCAAATAAACAAAAAAGTTGAGCTAAAACAGTTGCAGTCTTTAGACTTGCTAAGGCGATGCCTGGATCTGGAATAGGCTTCCTTCCATGGGTTCTTGTGCCTTTCTTTCAGGTTCCGGGGCTGTCTTGGTTCCGGGGCCTAAGAGCTCCCGGCCCTTGGGACAAATGGTGCGACGTGTTCTGGGTCCCAGTTGGCAGTAGTGGGTCTCGATGGAGGATCAGCGGTCAGGAGCTCCAGTCCCAGTGTCTTTAAGAGTGTGGGTGCCTCCTCCATTGCGGTAAGCATGTGTTGGGTACCATTCCGGTGCACCACCAGGGATCCGTTTGTCCCCCATCTGATGCCCGACGATCTTAGGCCGCTAGTGAGAGAGCTGAAAGTTTTATGCCACATGAGGGTGGCTTTCATGAGGTCTTGGAAGAAAGCCAAGATAGCAACCTCAAAGGCCAGAGGTGTTTTACCTTTTAGCGCGGACATGATCTGTATCTTGTCATGGACCGTTAGGAACCGGAGTATGACATCTTGGGTCACATTTGAAGGTGCCTTTGCAGATGTGGGTAGGCCATTTTCTTTACTGTAGTGTGAGGTAAGATTGTGGCCAGTAGGCATCTTGTGTAGCGCGGCAGTTCGTCTGGTGAGATTTCTGCCGGGATGCCCCTTATTTTTATGTTTGTGCGCCGTTGACGTTCCTCCATGGCTGTCAGCTGTGCCGTCATGGTTTTCTCTGTTGTGCCCAGACTTGCTGCACTGAGTCTTGGAGCTTGGCTAGGTGAGACTGTAGGTCCATGATGTTTTTTTTGGATGCTTGCACCCTGTCTGTGATGGCTTTCATATCCTTTTTGATGGGAGCCAGTTCTGCCGCCAAGATTTTGTGGAAGTCCGACATTAGTATTTTCAGGTCGTGTCTGGAGTTTGGAGTCATGTCTGCTGGAGGTTCAGGCTGGGATTGACCCCAATATACATTTCTATCCCAGATGTCAGATAACCTAGGTACACATCTAACTAAATTATCCAAGAATGCTTTAAGACCTTGGTTATACTGATAAAATCACAGTAACAATTGCAGTATTCTTTTCTCTATCATTTGGTAATCTAATTGCTTATAGTTTGTTTCTTTGTATTTTTAAATATAAGACAAGAAAAGCAGATTTACAACAAAATCAACATTAAAAAAATTGACGAATCTCCTGCCAGAATTTTCTTTAACTGCGCTAGTTGTCTTCAAATTATAACAAGCAAAATGTCAAGATTCTTCCATGACAAAGGGGGGAGTTATATATTTATATAGGGCAGAGTTCAACAAATACAGGGCTCCAGATTGCCAAGGCAACACAGAAATGTCACCTGGTGGCTATTTCCAGACTGGCTCTCACAGCAGATGAGTGGGCTAGTTCTACAGACTTCTTCACCACCCTCTATTTCCTATCCTTTCTTGGTGCCTTTCTCCATTGTGAGACCACCCTTGGTCGTTATACTGGTATACAGAGTGTGTGCAGAATATGGGTGACCAGGCAGTGGATAACATAACTCTGGCAGAAGCTAAAAGTAACTTATACTCCTTGAGTGATCACTATCTACCAAAATAGATTCTGGGTGTGGTTTGCAAAAGCCACATCCTAACATTGTTGAGATTTTGAGTGTTTCCCTCAAAAGCTCTAGTGAAACTGTTATGGTTCCCCAAAATAGAGTGTATGTATGCCGGGGGAAACTCATAACGCTCGAGGGTAGATAGATAGATATATATATACACACACACACACACACACACCAAGATGCTTGCACTCCTGGTTTAGAAAATAATTGCCCGGTGCTGGTCAGGTCGGAGCGACGAAGGCGATAGCCGAAACGCGTTAAGTGTTTTGGACTTTCATACAAATAGGACTTTTTTTAGTATTACTGTTTTAATTTGTTTCCTGACAATAAAATCTTTCTAACCCCCTGAATCTGCGGTCTGGAGGTACTATATACAGAATACCTGGAAGTTCCCAGCTGAAGTCCTATGTGATTTGTTCAAGGCATGCAGTTTGAGCCAGCTTTATAAGTGGCTGTTCATATGTGAGTGAGACCAACACATATATTTTATTGTACCGTTTTAACTTTATTACCCTATGTCTCTCTTTTTTGGTTTATTTTCAGAGATAGATTGACTGCATTTTGGGTAGTATATTTTATATATCTGAGTTCTCGCACCATTTTTTGTTTTTCTGTTTATTTCTGTGTATTGGTGTTTTTTTTGCCCCACTAAGGTGATAGTAGCACCATTATTTTTCCTTTTGGGAATTTTCACTATTATATTTATATTTTATTTGCCATACAGATTTACACTATGGAGTGTTTATTTTTCTTTCCCCCATTCTATAGGGTATTTATAGGTATTGGAATAGGGGTAAGTACAAGATAACATTAATTTCATTAATATTTAGTCTGAGCGCTCCACTTTAGGTGTTGGTGACAGGTGTGGTTTCACTCCTATGTCTTCCTATTTCGGACACTGACATGCTTGCATCAGTGCAAACTCTCCTTGATAAAGTCTGAAAAGACTAAACTGGTCGGATCAAAGTTCTGCATCTTTACCTACTCTCCAGCTGGAGACATGAGATTGCATAGCAGAGGAAACCTTCACCGTAGCACCAGGTTCTGGATTTTCAGCTTCTCTTGGGGAAGGACTCTGGACAAAGTCATCACCAGAGTTCACATGACTAATCTGTGCTGTTCTATTTTCAGAGCTTTTAGTTTTACATTATGTGTTTTTATTTTGGATTTTTTAAGCATATTAAAGAGTGTGAAGATTTAATACATCTCTATAATAGATTCTGTTTGGATTTCATCTTATGTACATTATATTGGAATGTTCTTTAATTTTGGTGTGTTTTGGGGGAGATTCTGCTTGTAGGGTTGTGAATGTGGATGTTTGTAGGGTTGTGTGTGTGAGAGAGGCTTTTGTGGGGTTGTCAATAATCATAAGTTTTATTATCTAGGTTTTTACTATCCCTACTTATCATCCTGTTAACATTTTAATTCTTAACCACAACACAGGTACTTTATAATCTTAACTCAATAAGCACTTACACCATACTGGACATATTTCCATTAACGTTCCCATTGTGTCTTTAGGTTCCTCTCTAGGATATTACTTTCTCAAGCTCTACCACTAGTTGCGCAAGATAAGTATGTTCCAACATACTTTCTATCAATTCATTACATTTCTATTCACATACAATCCTTAGGGATAGATCTACTGGCTGTTAAGAGTATTGGTGTGTGTCATATTATTGTATATTTGTAATTCAGTCATGCAAGGCCTACACCCATCCTCATGCGGGGTATTCGTCCATTGGCCCAACTCATAGCCAGACCCTTTCTAGCTCTGGGTTCCTCTACCTTGTGTTAGCAACCAAGCTGGAAACACAGACAACATGACAGAGATTTAGGCCATGATGGCTCCCATCCTTTCATCCTTATAAATAACTGTTGACACTAGTGACGTTTATAATCTCCTGACTTTGGACGTCTTACCCTCCCATGTAGTGCCCTACGTCATGCTTTTTACTTCCATCTCCTCAGCGTTACACTGCCAGTTGCTATCAGCACGTTTCCTCGTCTAATGTTATTATCTGTACAGTAAGTTCCCCTGTCCTTTGGAAGGACATAGCTACGAGACTTGTCAGTAGTTAAAAGCTAGGAAACACAGATCGTACATTCGTACTCACTCACTTTTGTCACACTTGCCCTCCTCTAGTTGAGTTTCTGATTACAGATTTCACAGTAGGTTTCCGCACAGGCGTCATTTAACTTCAATCAGGTATTAGGGTTTGTCCTAACCTCCAATCTACTAGTTAAGACTCATTCAACTTAATTACTATTAGTGGCAGAATCAAGTATTGGTTTCTGACAACCTCTTTATTTGCAGGTGCACCTACCATATTAGCCTAATCAATGGGAATCCCAATAATATCTGCTCAATTTTATTATCGGCTACTCGTTCTTTAAAGTTCTCAGTATTAGGCTATGGTATTTGGCCTATCTTAAGGGCCACAGAAACAGCCTGCCTAGGAAATTCCGTATTCCTCATTTTCAAATTGCTCACAGTGCATCGGTCCCAGTGGCATTAGCACGATATTTATTGAACTGAGCATTCTACTTTGCCACTCGTCTTACATTTGGAGCGGAGAGATGCCCAAACTATTCCATATAGTTGCATAATCTCTCTGTAGGCTCCTCTTGTACGTCAGTATTGTCCCTCAGTAATACATTATCTACATGAGTGTAACGATTATGGAACCGAATGCCATACTCTGAAGCAGATGTGTCTTTTGTATCTGGTACATCCTTTGGAACTCTGCTGTCTCGATCAACCTTTGGCCCCTACACCAATTTTCATTTCTGGAAATACATTAGACTTGATTTCATTGCAGTACAGCCTCCCCACAGACTAAGTCCAGCGTATCAGGGAAAGGGAAAATCCTTTCCGGGGCAACGATGCCTGTTTCCCATATGGATCCCCAGTTTCTCCTTGATCCTCTGAACTTTACCATGCACCTAACATAAGGGAGCTCATTCATTTTCCATCCACTCAACCTGCTCCCAGGTTCACCTGTCAACAATAGCGCTGTTACATTTGACACATGCTTGAGCAGTTCTGTTCATGTGGCAAAATCTTCTATCCCCCCAGCACAGGAACTTGTTCTTCATTTGTGGACTAATACAGCCGCCCACACTGGATTGCAGCCAATTTCATAGGTAACTGGGTCTGTAACACATTTTCCACAGTGATTCGGAACCTACCCTCTTTTAGTAAATCAGCAGCATGGGAATTATTACTGGCCAGTCCCTGTCAGGATTACAGAAGAATTGAAGATTATATTAGCTTTAGTGTACTAATCTTAATTTTAGTAATGACAGGAGGCGAATATTTGCATATCTTTCTTTACTGAAAACTCCAGCAGCATAGAAACATAAACAACCAATCAGAAAAAAGTTATGATGCCCATAAAAGGCCCTGTCTATGACATCACTTACTCTTTCTTTGAAGCGAAACAATATATAACAAGAGACATAATCATATTACGTCAACAGTTCAACAACATATTAGAATATCCAACTCCATTAGTTCCGCGATGCAGAGGTATGGAAGGTGAATCTTTGTCTCGATGAGAAGACGTTCACGCTGCAAGAAAAAGAAAAAGGTGAAAGGTATCTGGCGTGATAACTTGTCCGCATACAATAAGCATTAAGCATCTGATATACCAACGAACATTAGAATGTGAAACATATCAATATATATTTATTCTAACGCAATGATATTTAAGAATCTATAAACACAACATAATGCAAGGTTCATGTCTAATATTCAGCCAATACAAGACCCACAAGATACAGGTCTAAGTAGCAAACATACAAACCATACATACTTACCTTCCTGAACATTAAGGACATATTCTGTTCAACACGAGAAACATGGGAGGGATCCTATAGGGTGGGAAATATTCGCCTCCTGTCATTACTAAAATTAAGATTATTAGTACACTAAAGCTAATATAAAACTTCAATTTTAACACATGACAGGAGGCTTCATATTTGCATTTTTAAAGCTTTGAATTGATCAATGTGAAGGAAGAATGAGATGTTTGCCGAAAATAGAATGTTCTAAACGTACTCACTCGCGCTCAGTCCGCGCAGCGTATAATGTCTGCTAGGGAAGCGTCGGCCGAAAAGGTTTGAGAGGCCGCCGCTCCCCTGACCGAGTGGGCTCCGAAACAAGGTTCGCCGTTAAAGACAAAAACCAGCGGACCCATCTGGCCAGTGTTGCGGTAGACACCGGTCCATGAGGGTTCACGTAAGAAGTCAGAAGGTGATCCGTAGAATTCAAAGGGGGTAGAGATATTGGTGTACCCCATTAGCGTTCTGACCACGCATAGTGTGGCGTCTGACACAAAGCATGGGTATGACACTGAAGACGAAATCAGACTTAGTTCGTCTCGACATGGTAAAGGTAACCCCGTCTGGTGTGAGAGAGAAACCATCCATATCGCAAGCCCTAACGTCCGCCACCGTCTAAATGAGGCGAGGCATAATAAGAGGGCTAGTTTGGCTGAAAGTTGCTTCAGTGACAAACAAGGATTGTCCGGCCATTCCCTAAGGAATCTCAGCACCACATCCACCTGCCAGAGGCGTGAATATTTGGGTGCAGGGATCTCGACAATTCGGCACCCAGCAGTAGTCGACAAACCAGTGTATCTTGACTCACTGGTCTGCCCTGTACCGGAACGTGCGCGTTGAGGGATCGATATGACCGACCCAACGAGCCCAGGTGTGACAGATAGTTGAGGATCAGTGGGACAGTTGCGGTAAAGGGATCGGAATCCCTTTCCACACACCAATCACTCCAGGCCGACCAGGCAGAAATATAGCCTTTCCTGGTGTGGAGCCTATGAGTCCCATAGGAGGTCTTAGTTGATGCAATAGGTCGTGAACTGACCAGGAGCCCCTGAAACCGTCCATGCAACTAGTGCCAGTTGTCCTTCCATGACAAGGGAGTGGGCTTCCCCTCGAGGTCCCATCAGAAGTAGAGGGAAGGTAGGGAGTAGTAGAGGGTCTTCGCGAGACATCTCCAGGCGATCCGGGAAATCACGGTTGGCCCTGCCCGAGGGGTGTCATGAGCAGGAGCGATATCTTGTGGGTGTGTGTGTGTATCGAAGCACCCTTGCTATTGTGGAGAACGGCTGGGTCACGTTTGCAGGGGTTCATCCATCGCCCCGTATCCGAAGGAAGAGTCAAAGATCGTTTTGCCAATCCAAGTTTGTATGTGAAGTAATCACCATCGAAATTCCATCCTCACTTCCGCTGACAGTGGGATCCAGTGGTCGTATGAGTGACCGGTGCGTACGTATCTCACCATCAGTCGTAGTGGGCCAGGGAATAAACGCTTGTATGGAGGAGGAGGAGAGGAATCCCACAATCCGACAGCTATCCTTATAGAGGCGCTCTTTGCCGTAGACGGACGCGGAACGTAGTTCTCCAAGCCGATGTCGAAACAGAGGAACTGTCCCGATTCAGATGGAGAAGCGATCTTTGTCTGTGTACAACAAAAAACCCATGAAGTCCCGAAAGTGAACGACAAATTTGTCTGCAAACGTAGCGTGGATAAAGAATCAGCAAGTCTTCCAGGTATACGAGGCATCCCACGCCCAAATTTACGGATGTGTGCCCTCACTGGTTACAGTAGGTTCGCGAGCACCACGGAGTCGTAAACTGCCGTGTTTGTCCTCACCATTGGAATCGGAGGAAAACTTCGGCAGTCCAGGGCAACGGGTACTGACAAGCGTGCGTCCTTGAGGTCCAGATGTGTAAACCAGTCGTTATCGCCTAGGAGGTCTTGTAGAAGACGAATTTCCTCCATCTTGCAGCATTTGTATACCATGTAGAAGTTCCATTGATGTAGTCTCCTGGCTTCTTCTTGACCAGGAAAAATTTGCTGGGGAAGCCTTCCCCTCCGGTGCATGTTGAATTGCACCCCTCCTGAAGAGGGTGCAGATTTTCTTGTCCACGAGGCGTTCCTGTTCCGCCAGCGTGCGTAATGGAGGTGAAGGGGCGACCTGCACGGCTGTGATAAAACTCTATGACATAGCCTTGTACTGTCTGGAGAACCCAGGTGACTTTGGTAGTCGTCTCCCAATTCTGTAAAACAGAGACAGGTTGCCGGTCATAATATTGGAAACAGTTAGTTATGTAGGTTGACACACTAGTAGATGAAGCGGATGGGTTCCTTTGTGTAGTAGATGGGAGAAATATGAGGACTGTGTATACGATCTGGAACCTGTCGCCCAGAAGCGGCTGGTGGCTCGGTTCAGCTACCGACCAGTCCTCCCAGAAACACCTTTCCCCGTAGGGTTGTGGAAGACTTGTTTTAGCGAGGTCTGGGTTTAATTTAGTGTGGTGAATAAATTCACGTGTTTCTTGAGTACTGCAATGAACACTACGTCGAATAGTAGGCCTTGTGCTTTTGGGCCGAATTCTTGTCGTTCCTAAGTCCAATAGTGTGTTGTCGATGTGGCCCAGTACAGATTTGCGTCTGTCGGCGCATAGTGCGTCATTTACGTTGCCCAGGAGGCATATCGAGCATTGAGACCATTCTTTGGAGGTGGTAGGGTTGAGTTGTGTACCCTGGGGTAACTCGGTCTTGAGGCGTGCGCATCCTTCCATCCCCCGAGGGTTGCACAGTCAATAGTGTTCGTCCAGGAACGTTCCGTCTTCGGCTACTCTGGTTTAGTGCCGCTACAGTTATCTCTGCCTCAGCCGCCGTCACAGAGTAAGGTTTCCCTAACGTACTTCGAGGAAGTGTGGGGAAGGACTTGCCGTTCCATTTCCTCAGACGGTGAGCTGTCTTCGTGTCTCTCATCTACCATGTCTTCTTTGTCAGAAGATTGTGGCGGACGGGGTTTGGATTCCCGGTGCTCCGCCTATTTGGTCTGTTCGATGGGCGTCTTGCCCTTGACCTTAGTGGCAGGGGGGCTGGAGCCCTTCCCTTGCCGTTTTGACTTGAAGGCTTGTGGGCCTGAGGTCTCCATCAAGCGGTGTGGGGTAGAGTTCATAACAGAACCTTCTCCACTGAGGCCGTTACTGTGGCGTTTATCATTGCCTAGAAATCTTGGGAACGTTGAGAGTGTCCACCATGACTCGTTCCCGTCCTGTTGGGAGATAGTGTGAGGGTCAGCACGTAGGGGTGTTAGACTCCTGGTAGAACTGGGGATCACCCAGGTAAAACGGTTTGAATTGCCTGCTTTAGTATGTCTGAGAGTATGAATACTCGTGCCAAGTGTAGAGGGTCACCTCTATTAGTTTAATCTGGCTACTGAGAGCCGTGGTGCAGGCGCGACTGACTGGTAGTGGTGTCGGTCTGGCTAGCCGGGTTCACCACAAATGAACGCCAGAGCTGTATGCACGGTTTTTAACTAAACAGGCTTACTATATAGGCGCATGGGGCCTGTCTCCATAAGGTCTGCAGCCGCAGGACCCATGTCTATTAGGCTGGGTTCATCCCAGGTGGTGTGCCATGGTAACCCAGAGGACACCCATATTATAATTATTGGCACCTTACAAGCATTGCATGCATATCTGGGGGTCATCCCAGGTGGTGTGCCATGAAAAATTACCCAGAGGACACCCACATAAATTTGCACCGTCAGGTACAGTAATATAATATGACCCTCTGTAGGGTACAATAATATAATATAATATAATATGCCCTTTGTAGGGTACAGTAACACAATATGCCCTTCGTAGGGTACAGTGATATAGTTGATCTTGTTATACCGTGTTTCTCCGAAAATAAGACTGGGTCTTATATTAATTTTAGTCCCAAAAAACACACTAGGGCTTATTTTCAGGGTAGGGCTTATTTATTTATGGTACCGGTATGTACATTGAACCCCCCCTTTAATTAATCCACCCCCCTTTAATAAATCCACCCCCTCTAATTAATCCACCCCTCTAATTAATCCACCCCCCTTTAATTAATCCACCCTCCTTTAATTAATCCACCCCCCCAATAAATCCACCCCCCCAATAAATCCAGCCCCCTCTAATTAATCCACCCTCCTTTAATTAATCCACCCCTCCTTTAATTAATCCACCCCCCTTTAATTAATCCACCCCTCCTTTAATTAATCCACCCCTCCTTTAATTAATCCACCCCTCCTTTAATTAATCCACCCCCCTCTAATTAATCCACCCCCCTCTAATTAATCCACCCACTCTAATAAATCCACCCCTCCTTTAATAAATCCACCCCCTCTAATAAATCCACCCCCCGTTTAATTAATCCAACCCCCCTTTAATAAATCCACCCCCCTCTAATTAATCCAGCCCCCCCTTTAATTAATTCATCGCCCCCTTTAATTAATTCAGTCCCAGACATAAAATATCTACTCACATTTCAAAGATGCCTTCCTTGCCCGCCGAGTCCGACCACTGGGTGCCTCACCGCCCGGAAATGGATCCTTCCGCTGAAGATCCGTGAAGGCAGACTGACGACGCTGCGCACGTCGTCATCACGTTGCGCGATGCCGCGGCCTGCAACGCTCCTCCTCCTCCTCATAGAAGAAGGAAGTCCCGCCGGGCCGAAAGGTACAATGCCTAGGTCTTATTTTCGGGGTAGGG
Source organism: Pelobates cultripes (assembly GCA_933207985.1). Lineage (NCBI taxonomy): Eukaryota > Metazoa > Chordata > Amphibia > Anura > Pelobatidae > Pelobates > Pelobates cultripes. The sequence goes on from OW240917.1 coordinate 215,015,167, forward strand.
CTTATATTGCAGCCCACCCCGAAAATTCAGCTAGGTCTTATTTTCGGGGTAGGGTGTATTTTCGGGGAAACACGGTAGGTACAGTATATGTTTTGTATAACGACTGTGATATTGTATGGCTTCACAATAATACATAGATTGTGTGCCTGCTCAACATATAATCATCCAGTGTAAGGCACCATGAGAGATATATCCATGAGAATAAAAAATAATTGTATCAATAACTGAATGTGCCCAGAGAGGGGGACCCCTGAAGGGGTTAATCCAGATGCAGGGCGCGGTGATCGGGTGATTCCTGTAGGGTATAGTAATATAGTATGACCCTGTGCAGGGTATAGTAATATGGTATGACCCTGTATAGGGTATAGACCCTGAGTAAGGTACAAAGACATAATCTCCTTTAATGCCTGCATGTAAGTATTTGTTTGGCAGACACTGTTGGCAGGCACTGTGGCAAAATACATCGAAAGAATACATGGAGAAAAAACTGAAATCCAGCTTGCACTCTCCCATTGTTCACTTGGGAGAGCATACACTTGTGGAGCCCGGCGGTCGGGTGAGTTCCCGATCCGCCGAGCGAGCAGGGAAGGTGGCCGTCGGGTATCTCGCGAGCCGCGAGATCCAAGATGGCCGCCGCCCACATGTGAAGGTGCGCCGCGGATCGCGGTCGCGCGGTGCAAAACAAAGGGGATAAATGCTACACAAACGCTGACCCCAGCCTCCCTCCACCCGTCCCCATACAGTCCCCTGTGTAAGTGAAAGGGCCGGTCTGCGAGGCGAGCGCGACATGGGTAGTCGTTGCGCCCGCGGATACCAGGCAGTAAGGTGGAAATAAAAATGGGGAAAAAACAGAGGGATACAGTGAAGGGACAGGAATAAGGGGGCCAAGGTAGCAGGTGTTAGCAATAAATAGAGTAATATATAGTGGTATAACAATCAAAAAACAGTGTAAATTAAGAATCTACCAGACAGGTAAAAGACTCTGACCTGATGTAAGGCTGGAGCAGCAAAGAAAGAGGAAGTGATGTCATAGACAGGGCCTTTTATGGGCATCATAACTTTTTTCTGATTGGTTGTTATGTTTCTATGCTGCTGGAGTTTTCAGTAAAGAAAGATAAGCAAATATGAAGCCTCCTGTCATGTGGTAAAATTGTGTAACACAGAGGACTAATAGGTAACCTATGACGGACCTTAGAATGGCCGGACTAACGTACCCAAAAAATAGTCAGGAATAGCTCTCGGACAACCACAAGGGAAACCACGACAGGGCACTGAGCAGGATGAGAACTGGGCCTACATACCCCTCCTGATAGGCTGTGTAACGGAACCGCTGGCACCCCGACCGGGTACCTTCCGCTGACGGATGCTCCTAGTACTTTCCGAGGACTCCAAGCACTCTGCCCGACACCATAACCACTGCAGACCCCACGAACCGCTGCAGCTTGGTTGGGGTCTCGCCGTCTCCACCCACTCTGGACCCAAGACCAGGGTCCAGCTTCCAGTAGGTCGACCTCTCTCCGAATTCCAGAGAGCAGGAACAAGCTCTTAGCAGAGCTTAGTGATCATACCCTGTGGAGTATAGTGATTATAGCAATCCCCAGAGTGTAGTTCTCCAATCCCCCAAACATGAGCCGAAACTTCATGAAGGTACAAGATGATCTCCTTTTAATGACCACACACTGGCTTTTATGCAAGTCCCCATGCAAGGGGACATCCCAAAGGGTGGGACACAGTACAACCAATCATTTACAGGAAAACCATAAAACACACCCAGCCCCAAAATACAATCCCTCCCCTCTGCCTGTGATATAATTACTGAACACAGTGGGTTAATGTAATTTATCACAGGCAGGAAAAATACACTTTTTATACATATACTGTAACTTTAAAAATATGCATCATATTCAGAATCAGCATACTTTAAATATAAACATAACCAAAATTCAGCCAATTCCATCCAGGGGTTAAAAAGTTAGCTGGAGCTCCCTTTATGACCGACCGCAAGCACATTTTCATGCCCAAAACAGTTCCATAGATTTGGGCTGTGCGGTCGGTCTATTTCATGCTGAAAAAACAACTAAGTCCCATCGCCGAATGGGACTTGGTCTCTGCGGCTGCAAAATCATTGTGGAGGAAGGTAGGGCTCAGCGGTGTTCGCGGAAATGTGTAGCCGATTTCAGTTCCGTGAATTTGGCTACACATACCGCTGACCTCGTGCGAATGAACAAAGATGGCCGCCGCCACGTGTTCGGCAAACGAACGAAGGCCACCCAGCATTGTCAAGTAAGCTGTAGTTAACTGCAGCTTCTGGGAGGTAAATTGCCGACACACTCCCAATACAGGTGGTCCGCCTGTGTGGTACTTGGTTCAGTAAGCCCCATTTACTGAACCAAGTGGGAAAAAGCCATAAAGCCAAAGCCAAGTATTTGAAAGGTCTGGGGACATAGTCTTAAAGGGGCATTGTCACACAAAGTCTCAATATATCCCCAGACAGTTCTTAAAGGGCCAGCATGGTCCAATACAAGTCCATAAACCACAATGCAGTTCTTAAAGGGCCAGCAGCAGCACAATATAAATCCATTGGCCCAAATAATGTTTGTAAAGTGCCATACAACCCAGGGCTGTAGTCATGAGGCAGGAGGCTGGCACTCAGGCTCCTCCAACAGCCAGGGGCAAAGGGCAACTTGTCACCTAAAAATCCAGTGACAAAAGGCATTTCGTCACAGGCTGTAATTGGCTTTTGACCCCAAAGGCAGTTACCAGGTTCCCATTTGCATAATTGCTGCTCAGCACAAAGAAGCTCTTCTTTGTTCACATACCCATACCAGGCTGTCAGAACATAGCAACTGATGAGGTGACTCGATCACAATTTCTCGTATTCTTCCAAACTCTCACCACGGCGGCCAAACGACCTACCAAACCCCTTCATTACAGGATTTAATTTCTGGCACACGCAACACGATCTGCTAATGCCACCTATTCATGCACTGGGCTCTGGCCATTTTCAATAAACTCACTTCTGCAAATTGATTCAATGGTGGAGTTCACATATTTTTGCCACCTCAACCTTTAACTAGCTCACAACACTTAAAAAATTACTCAAATACAACCGTTAACGTTTTCAGGTCATTCTAAAAGAATATGCGCTGCTCCTACTACCTCTAGTAATATCCCAGTACATTTCATCTAATGGCTGGGGTAGTAGAGTCATCTGCATTTGCAAGATATAGCCCTCAACCTGAGAGGGAATTGAGACATGCGTTTAAGTATTGGTTATGTAATGTCAACACGTATTCAGTGTTAAACTTTTTGCCCTCTTTTACAGGCCTACCTGAACGTTGGTTCCGGCACACCACAACCGACTTACACCACCATTACTATAACTCTGCTTATTGTATACGACCACAAATGAGAAGGCTGAGCAGTTAGGCGAAGCCTGGAGTTGTGGGAGGAGTTACCCGGCCTTCCCCTTCCTCTGGGCTGATACTGCCTAGTTCAGCCCACCCGCCACTCCCTTTATTAAGCCATTCATCTTGGTGGGCCCTCTTTTACAGGCCTACCCGAACGTTGTTTCCGGCACACCACAACCGACTTACACCACCATTACTATAACTCGGTTTCTTGTATACGACCACAAATATAATATGTATAATATATTTGCTATTTTTTTTTATTTTTAGGAGTCTAGGGGATTGACTGACAGCTCAGACAGTCCCCCTGCAGACAGCTCCATAGACTTCTGTGATCATGCCGGAGCTGCTGCAGGGTGACTGTTGGGGTCTCGGGCAGTCCCCCTGGACCGGCATCCCCACGGATCGCCGGTCCAGGTGAGTACAGGGGGACAGGGCTGCGGAAGGATGGCTGGGAGTACTATGCCGCCCTCTGGCGTTTAGAGCCATCCTTTCAAAGACGGCATAGTACACCCGCCGTCCTTAAGGGGTTAAGGACTAGTCTGCAAGAAATGTATGTTAGTTCATTTTAGAACTGTGTGTCCTGTGTGAATTTGTTCAGAGATGCCAGTAACAGAGTCTTCTGATCTGTTGGTTGGCTGGCTGCTTGATCCTCGTAGCCTGGGACAAGAGTTCCAGAGAGACCCCAGTGAAGCTTTAGCGACTGGGTCTAAAGTGTTCCAGAGTCCCATGTGAAAGTAAACCTGGTGAAGGTACTAAGTCAGAGTATGGAAGCTTCATCACAATAACCTTCTTCAATGATACAGTGCACCCATCTGTCCTTAATGGAATAGCCCCAAATGTCTCTGAATAAGAGCAAAGAAGCTCCCAACTCTCGAGAGCTCATACCTCTGGAGATCTCCTGCCTCTCCTCCTGTCAGAATCCTTTACCCTGTCTGGAAAAGCTGGCTTTGCCACCATCTCCCCTGTTGTTGGGCTAATTTGTCGACCAGGGTCTCCAATGGGGGGACCTCCAGGGGATGGGCCCTTGGCGAGGCACTGTGTACTGCAGTTTTTAGAGGAGAGAGGCTGAACTCTGAGCCAAGGAAGCAACTAGTCCTTGGTAAGCCAAAAAGAAAAATATAGCAGCCTACTAGGAGTTTGGACAGGAAAAAGAACTGGGCATCTAGAGAAAAAAGGGAGGTATTTATAATTATTGATTTGATTCATGTCCAATGGGAATGAATGGAGGAGTTAACCTGAGAGCAGTGCTGCCAAGGCCATTACTGGGAAAACAGCATTGTCAAAGTGTAGGTGTAGTAATGTGTGATACTTCGTGTGTGTCTTGCAGTTTATGTCTAGCAGTGTGACTATATGTGTGTTTAGCAATGTGTGTGAGCCTTGCAGTGTATGTGGCAACTGTATACCTTGGCTGTGTGCATTTCAGGGGTACCCAGTGGTGTATTTTGAATTTGTGCGGCCCTAGGCATGACAAAACTTGGGCACCCCAGCTCAGATGACAGTGCTCCCTCGCCGCCCGCGTTGTGAAAGGCTTGAATGCCTCTGGGGGGGATCCTGAGGTCCCCCACAAGAGAGGCTAACAGGGCACATGTCAGGGCACTTGGGGGGTGTCACTATGCCACCGACACACTGGCATAATGCAGGCATCCAAACACAGTGACGTCAGAAACCATTCCTATACTCCTTAGCCAGCACTAGTAGCACCACCCAGGGGGTTACCAGAGCAACCACAGCGCACTCACTATGGAGAGTAGGACTGCCTATAGGTGGTCTCTTCTGCTCTCCTTTATCAATCAATCCCTCAGCATAGAGTCTATTGCCTATGCCATAGAGTTGATTGACAGGTGGGAGAAAGCCTATATTTAAATAGGGTTTTTCTCTCAATCTATACTTTTGCTAGCAAAACTACAAGCACAATATATAGATGAGATCAGATGCTCCCCAAAAAGAGCACAAGTAGTTTTGGGCATGACAGGTAGCCATTACAAAAAAACAAAACACAGGACCAGCACACCAACACACTTCTTGTTTGGGCAACCTCTGCTAAAAAGTTACCTACTCATTCTGTGAATATATAGCAACCTACAGAACATCTTGCGAACAGTAACGTAACAGAGTAATTTATTGTAAAAGCTGAGCTGTCAATTCGAATATTTTGTGTAACTGATAGCAGCCCTCCCATAGCCTTTAACAAGGGGAGGGAAAGCGAAACTGTCACTTTGTCAGAAGTGACAGTTCCTGTAAAATCACTGCCTTGCTTAGATTACAAAGCATACCCCATATAGAACGCAGGAAATCGACAGCCATACTGTAACCATGGCTACTGCATACATACAGGAACTTGTGTTTAGGAAGGAAAACATAACATAACCCGCAGAGCTCACATTCCTTTAACCCCTTCACCACAGATAACTCACTTGTTACCCACGTAGATTCGAGGAAAAACCTCATTTATGTCTTCTGAAGGCAGGGCATAAAGACCGCAACTGGTCGACAGCAGGTCATTGAGCGCGATTACCGACAACTCATAATCCGACATTCTGTGGAAAGAACACAGCGGCCTATCAACACTCCTTCCACGATTCTCCCGAGTCACTCTGGTTGGGTAGGCGGGCTTTAAATAGTAGAATTGACTAACCATTTATGGTGGTTGCTGGCCAATAGGAAGGTTAACACAAATTGCAGATGAACGTGTTGATCAAAACTATGTTAGTAATGTTGCATGCAAACCCAAAATGCTGTGAAAAGGTCATTGTATTCCAGCGTTTCCTTGTTGTCATACGTGCAGAGTTTACACAAACAGCGGACTATTCACTGTAAGGGGCATTGTCACAGGTGACTTTAAACTGGGTTTATTCACTAAATAGTGAAATAATGTGATTTCGAAAAGGTTTATTCACAAAATAAAACATCAAGGAGACCTCAAAATTAGTTATAACATAAACAATGGACAGAACCACTTCAGATCTCATTAGGAGATCTGAAGTGATTCTGTCGTTTTTTTTTTTTTCTAATCAGTTAATGTAAAAATGTTTATAAATTTTTATTTTTTTTATTTCTACTTTGTTTTTTCGTTTATTTTGGAAAACAAAAAAAACTTTTGTTTAAGCTCTTAAAGGACCACTATAGTGCCAGGAAAACATACTCGTTTTCCTGGCACTATAGTGCCCTGAGGGTGCCCCCACCCTCAGGGACCCCCACCCGCCCGGCTCTGGAAGGGGGAAAGAGGTTAAAACTTACCTTTTTCCAGCGCTGGGCGGAGAGCTCTCCTCCTCCTCTCCGCCTCCGTTCCGCCCCGCCGGCTGAATGCGCACGCGCGGCAAGAGCTGCGCGCGCATTCAGCCGGTCGCATAGGAAAGCATTTACAATGCTTTCCTATGGACGCTGGCGTGCTCTCACTGTGAAAATCACAGTGAGAAGCACGCAAGCGCCTCTAGTGGCTGTCAATGAGACAGCCACTAGAGGATTAGGGGAAGGCTTAACCCATTCATAATTATAGCAGTTTCTCTGAAACTGCTATGTTTATGAAAAAATGGGTTAACCCTAGAAGGACCTGGCACCCAGACCACTTCATTAAGCTGAAGTGGTCTGGGTGCCTAGAGTGGTCCTTTAAGGACAGAGGCAATTGTCCAAGTGCTTTTCAAGTTTCTTACCATTTGGGACCAGGGCTGTTTTTACATTTCTGCGGTGTTTGTATTTAGCTGTAATTTTCCTCTTACTCATTTACTGTACCCACACATATTATATACTGTTTGTCTCGCCATTAAATGGACTTTCTAAAGATACCATATTTTCATCATATCATATATTTTACTATGTACAAAAATTATACAATATGATGAAAAAATGTAAAAGAAAACACTTTTTCGAACTTTGACCCCCAAAATTTGTCGAGCATCTACAACCGCCAAAAAACACCCGTGCTAAACAGTTTCTAAATGTTCTCCTGATTTTAGAAATACAGGAATACCTCGCTTAACGCTGTAGATAGGTTCCAACTGCTATGAGTGCTAAACAAAACAGCTCTAAACGGGAAAGTTTAACATGGGGAAGATAGGGATAGGGAATCAACTTTGAAAAAAAGACACATCAATAGAATTTTAAAACTTTTTTTACTTGCTGTGAACTGCACACAGCAGCATAAATAAAAAGCTAAATAAACTAAGGGTTTTGCACCCAATAAATTAAATAAACAGTACCAAATTAAAGTAACAGTCCAAAAAAAAAAAAAAGGTTTAAATGGTGCATGTGGAAGCTCCAGGGTCCTCCTCCTGCCTTGTTTTGTTGGCCACAAATTGGTCAAGGGTCATTTGTCTATGCTTCTTGCAGCTATCCAGCAGATGGCGGTAGCAAGACACTCCTCCCAGCACAATGCGCCTTGCATTCCTGCTCCTAGTTGCATCAGGACCATTGGCCACCAGCTCATCCATTATGTCATTGACCTGTTTAGGAGCTCAGAGGAAAGCTCTTTTGGAGGCTCAGTGTCCAAGTCGCTGGTGTCCTGAGGTTTCTGTTTGTCCTGTTCAGCCAGTTCTTCAAGGTCCTCATTGTTAAGGCTCTCGCCTGAAGCCTGGACTAACTGCTCAATGTTCTGAGCATCTGTGTCTCCTAGTCCAGCCGTGGTCACAAGGTCAACTATCTCCGCTATGATGGGCTCTGGTAGTTGCACATCCTCACACAGCTCTAGCCAGATCTTTTTCCACACAGCCTTGAGGCACTGCTGTCACCTCCTTCCAGGAAAGATCAATGTTGGAAACAGCCTTCATGATGTAGTACTGCTTCCAGAAGTCCAACATTGACTGCTTGTCCTCGCGGTCCATGTGTTCAATCAGCTGATGGAATGTGCGGCGGAGATAGTAGGCCTTGAAGGTGGCAATCACCCCCTGGTCCATAGGCTGGATAAGCAACGTTGTGTTGGGCGGTAGGAACAGGACCTCCACAGGAATGCAGGTGGGCAGCTCAGCCAAGTTAGTCAGATGGCTTGGCGCATTGATGAGCAGCGCTTTCTTCTCCAGTCCCTTGCGCCGACAATAACGCTGCACGGAAGGACAGACATGGTCAGTGAACCACCCTGTAAAAATATCTCTGGTGCTCCATGCCTTCCTGTTTGCCTTCCAAATGACTGGCAAGCTGGACTTGCTAATGCCCCTCATTGCCCTCGGTGTCTGGTAGTGGTACACCAGCAATGGCTTTATACGGAAGTCACTGCTGGCATTCCCACCCAAAAGAAGAGTCAGCCTGTCTTTTGCCGCTTTAAAGCCCGGTGCTCTCTTCTGCTCCCTGGAGATGAACGTGCGGCTTGGCATCCGCTTCCAGAAGAGCCCAGTCTCATCCACATTGATGACAACCTCCGGTGGATAGCTCCCTCTATCCACCACCTCCTTTAAAGAGGCTGGAAAAGATGCAGCAGCTCCAGTGTCTGCACTTGCCGCTTCACGGGTGATCTTAAGGTTGTAGAGGTTGTACCTTTTCTTAAAGCAGTCAAACCAACCTCTACTTGCTGCAAAACTCTCCATCACATCTGGATCTTGACTCTGTATGTGAGCGAAAATGCTCTTCGCCTTCTCCATCAAGATGGCCTGGCTGAGAGGCATGTTACGCTCCAGCTCATCATCTATCCATATGGAAAGCCTCTTCTCCATCTCCTCAAGAGCGTAGGACCTGGAGCGGGTGATCTTCTTGGCTGAAGAAGCAGTGCTGGTGGTCGCTAAAGTGCAGATCTTATCCTTGTTTTTGAGGATAGTGCGTATAGTGGAGGTAGGCAAATGGAGATCTGCCCCGATATCCACCTGGCGCTCTCCTTTATCCAGGCGGTCCAGTACTTGGATCTTGACATCCAGAGGAATACTCTGGCGTTTGCCTTTAGCCTGTTCCTCTTTGCGCTCAGACATCTGTAAAACAGTATAAAAATACAATGAATGTAGATTTTCATTATGCAACACAATGGAACAACGACAATACAGTATTCTGTACTGTACCTTGCCAGCGGATGTTCTCTGCAGGATTTGGGGGTCCTTGATAACAATCACTAGATGTGACTCTATCTCTAGAGTCACATTATTAAAAACAAGTGAACAAAGAGTATTCTGTACCTTGCCAATGGATTTTCCAGGTTGGATTTTTCTCATCTAGTCTACTAGACAGCCACTAGAGGGCACTTCCGTGATTATAGCACCTGAAAAGTGTGCCATAGCGTCGCTGAAATCCCCATAGGAAAGCATTGAAAGCAAAAAACCAGGGTGGAGGTGTTCTTTTATATAAATCTTTAACTTCAGCAAAGACTATGTCGTGATCCGACCAAGTATTTTCTTTAACTATGATTGTCATTATAGCATTTACAAGGCCTAAATCTCCCAACATCATGTGAATTCTCTGGGCCAAGATATGTGGAATAGATCTATGTGTACCGTTTTAATTGTTTGTGTGAAACAAACTCCAAAAATTGTAGAATTCATTTTTTTATTCAGTCTATTCAGTGTACCTGCCTGTTTTGTTAGCTTACTATCCAGTCTGCTGATCGGACCCAGGAATTTGTCCATACTAGGGTCTGCCACACAGTTGAAATCTCCTGCAATCAAGATTCTACCCTTTTCAACTGGTTCTACTAACTTTTACATTTTTGTTAGCCGTTTGATCGGATCCTTATTAGGCAGATAGCTATTTACTAATGTGTAATCTAGCCCATTTAACTGTCCAACCAAAATAATCTAAGTTTTGATATTGGCACTGAAATTTAGTGTCACTATATAAAATTATAGCTACACCACACTTCTTTTTTTTCAGTGAAGCAGAGTACCGGTATATTGTTGGATATTTCCTATAGTTCCATAATTGTCTAGCCTCAGTAATCCAGTGGGTCTCCTGTATGAAACCTATTTGAACGCTCTACCTTATCAATGTATCATACAGGAAACTCCTTTAAAGAGGGGAATTGAGACCCTGAGCATTAATTCAAGGATTTTACCATTATCATGACGGAAAGTCATGATTTTATTAAAGACCCGGAGGTTCCTATTATGCTGCACTCTTTCTTTAATTCCCTCAGCAGCAAAGAAACATCATTTGAAAAAAAAAAACATTTGAAACAGGTATAACATCATAGTGACAGTGTCAGCCTAGTAACATGACCATCCAATCAGTGACATCCTTCTCCTATAGTAGGCGGAGCATTGATGACCATTTCCTCTTTCTTGCGAATCCGAAGAATAATTCAAACTCAGAACAAGATAACCGAATAAACCAAACGAGCCATAACAAGGCATGTGATTCCGAGAGGTATTTCAACCAAGTCACGCTAAAAGAAACAAGAAAATATGGTAATGTCTTGAAATCATGGGTTGTCATCATATATAGAGGTCTAAACGTCTGACTAAACAGTGACAACACTTCATAAATGTAGTAAGAGGCAACTACCAGTCCGAGGACAATAGTGACAATAGAATTTCAAAATTAAATAATGCCTTAAAGCAATGTAGATATTGATGGCATCAGTACCGCCAAATTAAACTTACCATGGAGAGGTCTGTAACTTACCTTGACCCACCTCCGAACCGGCCAAGGGCGGGTGGGTGGGATAATACTCGCCTCCGTGTCTTTAATAAAATCATGAATTTCCGTCATGATAATGGTAAAATCCTTGAATCTTATTAAAGACCCGGAGGCTCCTATTATGCTATTTCAAAGCTGTGCTATCATGGCTTCTGCGAAATGCTAGATTGGTTTGAAATAGAAATTATGGAAAGTAGATTCCGCTGACCAATCAGCCACCTTCAATATATCCTCCAAACGACAACCAGTAAAGGAGGCTTTGGAGGCCATGGCACCGCAAACCGAATGTGGAGAAAATATGGAGGTATCAATACCCGCCAAGGACATGAGCCATTTGACCCAGCGGGCCAAGGTAGGAGAGGATACCGGAGCATGCGGTTTATGGAAGGAGATGAAAAGTTGAGGGTCCGACCTAGTCCGCAGGGGTGTGGTACGAGCTTCATATGCCCGAAGACACGCTACTGGGCAAAGGAACGACTTCAGGGGAAAAGCTGGATACAGGACCGACCGGGAGGACGATTTTGTCCTCCGTGAGATGTCAAAAACTACTCCTTCTGGGGAGAAGGAGCGGGAATTGACATCAAGTGCTCTAACGTCTGATACTCTTTTGCATGTGATTAGACACAACAGCATAACTAGTTTAGCCGAGAGTTGCTTTATGGATAAAGACTCCTTGCCTGGCCATCTAGTCAGGAAATTCAATACCATGGAGATGTCCCATAGGGAGGAATAGCGAGGTAGAGGTGGCCTTGCGAAGTGAATGCCTCGGAGAAGATGACAAACAAGTGGGTATCGTCCTATCGGGGCCCCATCAATGCTGCGTGGCCGGCTGAAATAGCAGAGGGGTAGAGGTTTACCGTCCGGTAAGCTCTCCCGTTATCATAGAGGGAGGTCAAAAATTGGAGGACCGTTGTCACAGGAGTTGATAGGGGATCCACACCCCGTGCCACGCACCAACCATCCCATGTGCGCCAAGCAGACTTGTAAGACTGTCTCGTGCCGGGTGCCCATGCGCCCTCGAGAAGTCGGAGAGTCGATTGCGAAATTCCCTCGATTGACCAGGGTCCCCGGAAATCAGCCACGCCATGAGGCGGAGGAGGCGGATGATCTATAGCCATCTCCAGTAGAGGAGGGAACCAGGGCTGCGAAGGCCATAGAGGGGTTATTATCACCAGGCAGCCCAATTGGCGCCGTAGATGGAGGAGGCAATGAGGGATGAGGGCGAATGGAGGGAATGCATAGTTCCTGGTGGTTGACCAGTCTTGGGGAGAATGCATTCGTAGCTGAAGCTGTAGGGTCTGGCCTCCAACTGAAAAAGGTCGGAAGTTGGGTGTTTAAGCGAGAGGCGAATAAGTCTATTGCCAGAGGACCCCACAGATCCCAAATGCGCTGGAAGATTTGGGGATCGAGGTGACAGTCGCTGGAATCCTGCAGATGGCGGGAGTACCAATCCGCCGTAGTGTTGGACAACCCTGGCAAATATTCTGCCTTGACCGCCATGTTGTGTTGCAGACAAAACTGCCAAAAGTCTCGAGCCAAATTCGCTAGAATTTTGGATCTCGTGCCACCTCGGTGGTCGATATAACGGACAGCCGATATGTTGTCCATCTTCAGTAAGATTGAGCACTGGGATAGTGTCGGGGAGAGGCTGCGAATCGCAAAGGACCCTGCTAGGAGTTCTAGGCAATTTAAATGCAGTGTGGACTCCGCTTCCGACCAGCGTCTGCCTGTGGAGATATCTCCGCAGCGTGCACCCCAACCGTAGGAGCTCCCATCCAACTCTATGACTACGTCTGGAGCCGAGCCGAAGATGGCTCTGCCATTCCACGCCTCCATGTGTAGGAGCCACCAGTGGAGTTCCTTTTTCGTATCTGCGTCTAGGGTCAGAGTATCCTCGTATGAGGCGCCGCCTCTGAGGTATGACACCTGTAGGCATTGAAGGGCTCTGTAGTGAAGGGGGTCCGGAAATATGGCCTGTATGGAGGCTGTTAGGAGCCCGATCATGCGGGCCAGATGTTTGAGAGATATTTGCGGACAGGCAAGGACTCGTCTTATCTCTTTCTTGATATTTCTCATTTTGGATGTTGGTAAATACAAGGTTTGCATGTCTGAGTCCACCAAGAGTCCTAGGAACTCTATTTATTGAGTGGGGACTAGGATGGACTTTTCCCAATTTATAAAAAAGTCCAGATTCTGTAGCAAGGTTGTGGTCCAACCGAGGTGAATATGAAGTAGTGAAATTGACTGGGATAGCAGCAGGATGTCTTCTAAATATATGAGAGTGATGACCGGCTTCATGAGCTTGGTGAAACACCAAAGCGCGGAAGAGAGACCAAAGGGAAGGCAGCGGAACCGCCATTTCCTTCCTTGCCATGTTAATTGCAGGAAATCTTGGTGCACCTGCGCAATGGGTACCATGAGGTAAGCATCCCTTAGATCGAGTTTGACAATTCCAGTCTGCTGGTTCGACCAAATCTCGTAGGCAATGAATGCCTTCCATCTTGAAGTGATGGTAAGTTACGTAGGTATTTAATTGTTTGAGATTGATAACTGGGCGGGATCTGCCCCCTTTTTTGGGGACAATAAATAGGTTGCTCACAACACCCGGGGTATGCATCGGGATTTCCTGAATAGCACCTTTGAGTGCCAAGTCTCAAACTTCTTTGGAGACGAAGGTCGTATCTAGTGGGGAAAAACAATCTCCCTGGGTGGGGAGAGTTGGGTAGGCAGGGATATTGCCCACTGGATTGTATTTAACACGTATATGTGCCTGCGCATGCTAAAATTATGAGGGGGGAGTATACAGACAAACAAACAAACAAAAATCTCTAAACTTATACATGCCCATGCATTCCTATATATACATGCATGCATTTACGCATACCCGTACCTGTGTCATACCAAATTTCATCCCAATGTATCTCAATCGTCCTCCTCTTAAACTCAAGTACGTGTATATCTACCTATTCAATAATGCTTACAAAAAAAGCCAAAACTTCTGTGATATAAAAATACTCCTATCTTATGTGTCATTATCTTTTCTTCTCTCTTTCTATATAACTCATGTATCGGGTATTATCCTAGTTGTGCAGTCGAACAGCAAGCTTAAGATCTTCCTGTGTGTCCATATTCATTCTACGTGGTATTTATGAGGTGTAATATAGTAAATCGAACACAATCATCTAGTACTATTCTTTGTGATTATATCTTAAATTGTCTAAAATTTCTTAAACATGTAATTTCTTTATTTAACTGTGATATCTTATCTTTATTTGCATTTATTTAGTGCTGATTCACATGTATTAAATATCATTACATAGTTACAAGAAAAGAGACTTGCGTCCATCAAGTTCAGCCTTCCTCACATTTGTTTTTTTCTGTTTATCCAAAAGAAGGCAAAAAACCCAGTTTGAAGCACAATTTTGCAACAAGCTAGGAAAAAAATTCCTTCTTGACCCCAGAATGGCAGTCAGATTTATCCTTGGATCAAGCAGTTATTACCCTACATTGAACAATATATTTAATTCTCCTCTTCTGTATTTTTCCCTTCCTCCTTTTCACTTAGCGGCCAGCCAGTCTCTCGCTCGGTCAAATGAGTTGAAAGATCGCCACCTATTATTAAAGGTGTTGACTGATTTTTTTACCACCAATCTATGCCAAATTTTTTTTTTAAATAATTGGTGGGTTTTTTTAACACACATAGCAATTTAAGAATACATATACTGAGAACTTTAGGGGTTACTGCCAAATAAAACAGCAATATGTGTTCAGCAACATCTCCCAAGTACAGTGATACCACCCATGTATAGGTGTGTTGGGTTCTCTGTGGGCTAAAAGACCTTATTTGGAGGGTGCGCATTCCAGTTTTCCAACTTGGAATTTTCACAGCTGGTCATCATGCACCCATGTCCTATTTGGGACATTTTTGAAGCCGGCCAATGTATTTTACCCCCCATCAAACCATATATTTTTGAAAAGTAGAACCCTAGGGTATTTCAAATGGTGGTATTGTAACACTCTCCATGCACTAATTCTACCACCAGTCTTTGTCAAACTTTTGGGTAGTCATTTTTTTGTGTTATTTTACTTTAGGCATGGATTCTCAGTTCCTGTTATGTGTGACTGTCAAAGAACACCCCAATATGTGTTTAGTAACATCTCCTGAGTACAGCAGTGTCCCCAATGTACAGGTTTTATGGGTATTTACAAACTTACAGGGGTCAAATCTAGGGCTTTCCCTTTTTCCATGTTTGCACATTGAAATTTGCCAGATTGGTTTGCTGGGCCAATGTTGCCTTTGAGACCTTATAGCAGCCCAGGAATGAAAATTAACCCCATCATGGCATACCATTTGTAAAAGTAGACAACCCACGTTATTCAAAATGTGGTATGTCCAGTATTTTAGTAGCCACTTAGTCACAAACCCTGGCCAAAATTTGCGTTTATATATTTTTTTTCATTTTTCACACATAAACTGCCATTTTACTGATTATACTATCAGTATAATACATTTTACTGCTCTAAAACATATTTGTGTAGAGTAATGTCTTCGAGTACAACAGTACCCCTCAAGTATAGCGCTCCACACAGATTGCTCGCGGGAGGACCTGGGAGCTGCTTCACAGATCCCTCCCTCTGCCTCCCAACACGGAAGCAGAGTAGGCGCCTACTCTGCATTGATGGCAAACCTATGGCCGTGTGCCCACAGAGAGGGCATGGCGTGCCACAGGTTCGCCATCACTGCCCTAGGAGATATAGCAACTGGAGGACGTCTAACATGTTTCCTCTGTAGGGCTCTCTCCCTTAACCGGTTATTAATGTCAATAAGATAATCAATAAGGTCCTCTAGAAGGACTGGAAGGTCTCTGGCTGCCAACTCATCCAGGATGTTATCTGTAACGGATCACCTGGCACCCCGACTGGGTACCTCCATTGAAGGATGCTCCTAGCGCTTCCTGAGGACTACAAGCACTGCTGCAGACACCACAACCACCGAACTGGAGAAGCATATGAATACTCTCAAGCATAGAATGCTGTAAGCAGCTGAACAGGAAAAGCATACAATCAGCTTACACTCCTGGCAATCAGCATACAATCCAATTCCCCCAATAACGAGACGACACTTCGTTTTGAGGTCAAGCAGAACTGACTGTACTGGCACATACAGCCTCTTTTATTCACAATCCACAAATATAGTACTGCCCACAGGGTTTTGAAATACAACCAATCGATGGAGCCCAAAACATGCAATAACCCCATAAAAATGGGGGCTCTGGGTGAACCACATATCCAAAATCCACCCAGATCCGTTCAGTAGTTTGGAAGATACAGTTTAATGCATATTCCGCAGAACATATACAGGCTATATGACAAATAATTACTGTATAATGTGTACCCTGTTGTATAGTTTAAAACTACTGCACGATGTCTTTGTGCACCAAATACCGGCGAGATGGCACCGTGTAGAAAAGTCCAAACAGTGTCTGTGAGTTAAAATGGCCGCCATCCATTGTTCTCACCATGTGCCTCTGATACATGAAATGGTGGCCACCCAGTAACTCCACAGTATGTCCCTAGATGGTTCTTAAAGGGCCAGCAGCAGCACAACACAAATCCATTATGCCCAAATCATGTCTTTAAAGGGCAATACATCCCAGGGAACATAGTCACATGGCAGGAGGCTGGCAATCAGTCTTCTCCAATGCCCAGTGGTGAGGTCGGTTTCGCCACATTATCATTAACCCCCTCCATGAATGCATATACTAAACCACTATTGGTCCAATCCACCTTTCTTCGCTATAGACCTAGTTCCTTGATTAATCCTCATGAGGGATTTAGCGGCACACCTCTTTCTGCCAGATGCATCAAACATCTTACGGAAATCTCTTACAAAGGTTTTATAGTCATAAACCAGATCTTTGTTTGCCTCCCATAAAGGATTAGCCCATTCCAAGGCCTTGTCGGTTGGTGCATACAGAACCCGACCATAAACCTTTCAGTGGGAAAAGACCTGGGAGACATTTCAAAGTGAAACTCTATTTGGTTTATAAACCCTCGAAAGGTCTTAGGATTGCCACCGTATCTAGGAGGTGGTGTCAGGTTTGTGGTCATACTGTTCTGACCAGAAGCTTCAAGCACCACAGGCACAGGCTGGATAATGGCTTGATTTGATTTGATTTGACTTGATTCCTTAGTGGTCCCCTATACATAGAGAGGAAACTATTTCTTTATATCTCCTGGAGGTTTGAGGGTAATATATACATAACATCACTCTAGCACGTGAGGTATATAATTTGGCAGTAGTGCTATGTATTGGAGGAACTATGTTTCTGTTTTCACCTCCACCACTTCCTTTTTTCGTTTATATATCGATACAACGCATAACCGGCGCAGGACTCCAACTGGAGCCGTATCGTATTATTGGTCACACCATTTTGTATATTCTATACCCCTACATCGTCTACACACCATGGATTATATCCTGGTGGTGATTTGACATATAAACCTTTATGTAGGTGGCATTTTTGGGGATCTCTGCATCATGTTTAGATAGCATCATGAGCTGGAGTTCAAAGTATTTATTGGTTTTTAATCACCTTATCAATATTGCAGATAATATATAGTTTAATGAGAATTGCAGCATTTGTATAGTAGAGCCTTTTTTCTTTTTTTCTTTTTCACTTATAGCTCAATTAGCCCACTTAATCTCAGTTATTTGTTTTTATCAGGGGTGTGCTCTCTGACTTGTTGTTATTTTGTAGATAGAAATCCTCCTTGCTGGAGAGCTCGTTGGCTCACAGCCCGAGCTTCCTGTTGTTAGTATATACAATACGGACATGGCGTCTGGTTTCCATGGGAATGACACGTAGTGACTTTTTGACGCTGGTCGTGATGATGTCATTGGGGTCAACTAACAACCCGTGCAGACTCTGGAAAGGGCGATCGCAGGTAGCGCTTTCTGACTTATTGGGTAAGTGTATATTGGTGATGGTATATAAGATTGTTTTTTAAGATGTTATTTTATCCTGATGAAAGTTTGGGTTACAAACTGAAACGTCGATCTCTTAACTGTGGACATTAAAAGTTAAGTTTTACTTCAAATAACTTTGAGTCCTGGGAATGCTATCTTTATGTTACTTTTACATTTTTGCTGATTAGCACCGGGCAATGACACCAGTAAGTTGGAGTGCAAAACTATTTTTCATTTGTGTGTGTATATATATATATATATATATATATATATATATATAGCACTCCCAGGACTTGTGATAAGTATAAAACTTAGCTTTTAATTTGCTTCTTCGTTATAAAATTCTTTAGATATTAAAATGTCTCTCTCTATAGGATTCTTTAGGAAGATTTTTTTAAGACATACATTTCTTTTGAATTTATTTAAATCTACATACATTTCAAAATGATTTATATGTTTACTAAGGGCAAATTTTACATTTAAATTTCATATAAAATGCAATGTTTACATTACAGCCTAGGGATACCTCCACTAACCACTCCTCATATGGCTACTAGAGGTGCTTCCTGGGGCAGTGCTGCACAGTGTGCAGCACTGCTATTCAGTGTATCCAGCCTCTGTATGGAGACAGTGAACATTCTTCAAAGAGATACATTGATTCAATGCATCTCTATGAGGAGATGCTGATGAGCCAGGGGTGAGTTTGACTTGTGCTGGCTCTGCCCCTGATCTGCCTCCTTGTCTCAGTCAATCCTATGTGGAAGCATTGTGATTGGCTCAGATCACCACTTCTGATGATGTCAGCAGACACAGGCAGTTTTAGAGGCAGACAGGGGCAGAGCCAGCAGCTTCAGACTTGAATGCAAGTAAGATTTTACTATATTTAGGGAGGCCAGGGGGCCAAGGGGGCTAGATGGTGGTTTTAATACTATAAGCAGGGCCATCTTTAATAACGAATGGACCCTGGGCAAGTGTTTGCTTGGGCCCCCTGTGCCCTGCCGCTCTCGCCCCTCACTCCCTGGTATGCAATCACGGCATCCATCCCAACGCAGTGGCGGTACTAAAGTAGAATTAATTTTATTGGGACCCCCAATTGCAAGGTTGGACTAAAGGTAGAACCCCATCTGTCGTGCAACTCCAACAATGCTTTGACAGCTGGGACTCTACCAATTTCCCATGCTTGCAGGGTTGTATTTAGCACTGAGCCATGTTAGTATGTTTGAATGTAAGCATGTGTTTGTATGGAGTATGTTTGTGTGAATGTGTTTGTATGTGGTACTGGAGTTTGAATGCAAGTGTGCATTTATGTGTAGTGTTTGTTTTTGAATGTAGGAGTGTGCTTGTATGTAGTGTTGACGTTTCAATGCAGGAGTGTGTTTTATATGTAGTGTTGAAGTTTGAATGGAGGGGTGTATTTGTATTTAAAGTTGCGGCTCAGATGCACAGGTACACACTCTGACGCACAAGCAGATACACAGATACATACACTGACTACATACAGATAAACAGGCACATACACTGACAGACACACTGACACAGGTACATATATTGACACACACACAGACACATACACTGGTAGACGTACTGACAGACATACTGACACAGGCACATATACAGACATACTGACACACAGACACATATACCGACATACTGACACACACACACAGACACATACACTGATCAACATACTGACACACATATACTGACAGAAATACTGACACCCACACACTGACAGATATACTGACACCCACATACACTGAGAAATACTGACACACACACACAGGCACATACACTGACACACACAGACTGATATACTGACACACACACACACACAGACATACTGGCACACAGACAGATATACTGACACATGCATACACATGCACTAACAGACATACTGACGCACTGACAGACATACTGACACATACACATACTGACACACACAGATATACACACACATATATACTGACACACAGACAGACAGACATACTGACACACACACAGACATGCTGACACACACACATACACTAACACACAGATACACTAACACACAAACACTAACACACACATACACACATACAAACACACAAACACATACACTAACACACAAACACATACACTAACACACAAACACACACACATACACACAAACACACATTTTTTTTTTTTTAAATGTAATCCCCCCAGCCTCCTTACCTTTTGGAGTGCTGGGGGGATTCCCTGGGGTCCAGTGGTGCTGCTGGGCTCCTGGGCGGGTGGCCTGTCGGGCAGGAAGGCGGGCGCGCGAGGGAGCACTCACTGCTTCCTCTTCAGCTCCCTCGCGCGCCTCGTAGGGATGCCGGCGCCGGAAGATGACGTCATCTTCCGGCTCCGGCATCAGTGGGGTGCGTGAGGGAGCTGAAGAGGAAGCAGTGAGTGCTCCCTCGCGCGCCTGCCTTCCTGCCCGACAGGCCACCCGCCCGCCGGGGTCAGCGGGGACCACGGGGCAGGTGCCTCGGGCCCCCCAAGAGAAACTGGGCCCGGGGGAGCTGCCCCGTTTGCCCCGCGTTAAAGACGGCCCTGACTATAAGGTCAGGAATACATGTTTGTATTCCTGACTCTATAGTGTTCCTTTAATGTTTTATTACTCAGGTTATAGATTCCTTAAGAAGCTGAGATTTCAATATCTTTCTCTATTTACTCTGTTGTATGCATTTCTGAAGAGTTCCTGAAGATTTCCTTCTTTTGGTATGTGTTTGGGAATTTTTGATTACATCTTTTTTGTGTCTATCTTTTCTCATGCTTGTCCAAACTAAATCTGATATCTATTATGCAGTTCTAATGTTTTTTTCTATTCTTTTTATAGTATCTCTATGGTATCTATGTTCATGTGGTCTTCCTTAAAGTAGGATTTTATAACCTATTTTGTGGAACAACTAAAGTCGCTTCAGGTTGGGTTTTTCACCTCTTTTGGAGTAATAGCAGAAGTAGAGATTGCTTAGTTAAAAAAATAATTTGTTACAATGATTTGAAATTAATTTAAAGGGACACTATAGGCACCAAAACAACATTAACCTTATTGAGTAGTTTTAGTATAGATCATGCCTTTGCACTCTCATTGCTCAGGTATCTGCCATTTAGTTAATTAATAACTTTGTTTGTGCCCCCCTACACCCACCTTCCTGCATGTGACTGATTTCTTAAACACTTCCTGCAAAGGGAGATCTAATGATAAAACTTCCTCTATTGCAAATTAATTTTCATTTTGAATTTCTAAAATAATAATAGGATTCTAGAGCCTTTTGTGTGTGATTAACGTTCAATTTACAGAGCAGGAGATGAACACTTCTAAAGCAAATTAACATCTAATTAAAAACGAAACCATTTTTTAAATGCAGGCTGTGTCAGTCAGAGCCAGGGGAGGTGTGGCTAGGGTTGCATAAACAGAAAAAAAAGTTATTTCGTCTATACATCAAACCTACTACATAAAGCTAAAGTTGTTTTGATGCCTATAGTTTCACTTTAAGTAAGAAAAATAGAGGCAGTGCCAATTTATTATAACCGACATTTCACATGCTTACTTTTAGAATATAATGATAGTCAAGCATAAAAGATGTGAATGTTCAATGTATTTATTCCTAAAGATGTGAATGAAAACAATGCACATGTGAAAATGGCATTGGCCTATGTGACATTGTCTTGATTAAGCGATGTTCTTCTTTTACCATTGCTGCTTGTACTGGGTGGACTGGAAAAAAAAGAGAGAACATATGAGAAACATATAAATAGCAAACACATATAATCAGAGCTTTTAAAAACATTAAGAATTGAATCCCCCTTTATTTAAGTGTTGTAAGTGTTCTGGAGGTCAATGAATAAGCACTAGACCAACAGCGGTATTTACTAAATTTAGATTTTAAGGTGAAATCAAAGTGAATTTCAAATTCAAGGTCAAAATAGCTGAAGTGGAATAAATCTCTATATCTGCTATGTTGCAGTCCAGCTACTCTGGTGTTAAATTTCAATTTGACTTTAAATTCTCCCCCTGTATGAGAGAGTTAGAATGCTGCTAATGAGAGCATGCACTGTCAAGGAACATTGCGCCCATGTTTTTTTTATATGATTTAAAGATTTTTCTTCTTCTGCTTTTTTTTCCCAGAGAATTCCTACTGGTATATTCTGACTTGGTGACATTGTGATTTGACTTGATTTATCATTTTACCCGTAAAATGAAATGTATTGGGAATTATACCTGGTTCTTTTTTTAAAATAGTATATGCAAGGATTAATTTTATTCACATTGGATTTGGGAATAAACCAGGATTACCAAGCAGTATGCAGTTCTAGAAAAGCTCGGCCAAAGGAGATGTTCTCAAGGTGAACTGAGGTATTAATTTGATACCCTGTTTCAATATTGATTGGTAGAAGCTTTATTAAATAGAGGTGTTTACATTACTGCTAGTAACACCTCTAGTGACAGTTACTCAGAGGGTAACTGTAACTGTCCTACATTCAGCATCTCAACGTTCTGCATGGACGCACTGAATGTTCCCCATAAAAATACAATGATTCAATGCATTTCTATAAGGAGATGCTGATTGCTGCAACTTGGTGTTGTGCCGCGCATACGCAGTGTCCTCTCAATGCTTTCCTATGGGAAAGCATTGGCTTAGCTGAGATCATCAAGATTGATGAGCTCAGTTATGGAAGTGGAACCAGTCACAGTGAAACTGGCATGGTGTGGGGGAAAAAGTGAGAAAAAAAACACCTTTCCGGTGCAATCGGAGTGGGGCAGGTACCTAAACAAACACACTCACTGACAGACATACACACTCATTGACACACACACTCTCTCTGACAGATACAAGTAATCACAACCGGTTATAAAAACATAGTTTATTGTGACAAATATATAATAATAATATGTAACATGCATAACAATATCAGTGAATATTTAGGTATAACAATAAGTATAAGATATGGCAACAGTTATGACACAGTAACCACAATTAAAGATAGTTTAACAGCAACGTGAGTTAAATTAATTTTTTATATAGTTACATGCAAAATTACAAATAATTCCTCTAGAATTTAATTAACAGCTATTTCAACATAGATGCATTTCAACAATGCTACAGGAATCTTTCTGCTTTAGAATTCCTTTACACAGAACGTAGCACAGAGCGTTAGCTAGAATCACACAACATTAACTCACTCATTGCTGGCTACAATTCTCACAGGCTAAACACTTTGTGATCCTTGTTTGCAGGTAGCACGATCCTCTAGGGCAAAAACATGCACAGTCCTTTGCTTTGCATATAATCCAGTCACTTTATTGTTAAATCCACACAGGATACAGCAGTACATTAAAACATAAATGTAACACAAAACCCTATAAACAAAAACCTAGCTCGTCTGAGCACTAACTTACATTAGGTTCCCTATCTCTCAGGGTTAAACTAAACAAAACAATATTGCACCAACCTTATTAGATAGCAACACTCTGCTAGCTAGCCTGTTGCTTTCCTTTCTGCACTCCCAGTGCACCAAGCCAGCCTTGCCCTGACTGCTTTCCTTTCTGCACTCCCAGTGCTCCAAGCCAGCCTTGCCCTGACTGCTTTCCTTTCTGCACTCCCAGTGCTCCAAGCCAGCCTTGACCTGACTGCTTCCCTTCTGCACTCCAAGTGCCTAGTCTCCTTGACTCTATCTGGAGAGAACAGCCTCTCTCTCCTACCTGCTTCCTGGGAGGAAGCCAGCAATCCCTCTCCTTTTCCTGCCTAGCCGGGAGGGGTTTATTCCCACTGCAATAGCTCATTAACTGCAGCTGAGCAGTGGGTTGGAGACGATCCTCCCCAGCTCAGACCCATCGGGTTGAGCGGCCTTCAAACACAAACCGTGAACTTTCATAACACCTAGGGCTCTACCAGCCCTGACTAGCTTCTCAGTTACAGGAAGTGGCCTATTGTAGATGGCGGCTACCTTGCTCCCTGAATCTATCAGTGCTTGTGCACTCTTCCCTACCACCATCACCACTTTTAGCTGTGCTGTAACACCACCACCAGTCACCATACACATCTTTAAGCAAGTCAATACAATCCTATACAGAGCCCTTATTACTATGTCACATTGTATTGTCTCTTCACTCTCAAGACAGCTATATGTAATATGTCCATGCATGCGGCAGTTGAAGCAGTTTTTCTCAGTCTGGTCTCGTAGCCAAAATAGGACTTTTAGGTACGTTCTACCATCATAGGTATATTGTCCCAGACTTTGTCCTTGCTTTCCAGTTTCCCCACTTATCTGGTTGCTAGCAGATCTAGGCTGAGGATCAGTACTGTGTGGCTCCTTAGTAGCCAAGTTCCTCTGAATCATCATCAACTGCTTCCACATCCACAGCAGCTTCTGATTTGATAATCTCTCAGCATTAGAGTAACTTTCAAAAGCAAACTTTGCAAAGGCTTGGCGTGTAGCTATACGTCCAATTCCTTCATGAGCTGAATTTTCCAGGTGCTCAACCTCTTCAAGACCTGGTTCTGTCACCAGCTCATCCTTCACTGGAACAAGTTTCTCCGCGAAGGGCTCCACAACATCCTCCATCTGTTCTGCAAATCCCTGGGAACCTGCCTTGCTCCCTATGGGGGTGTCCAGAGACGCAGTCATGGCCTCTCGCTGAGTCATTACAGCCCTGGTATCAAACAGCCGGTCAGGCATTCCGAGTCCCGCCTTTAATTCCATGACTGTCTTCCCAGAATCTGGCAGCTGTTCCCGGTAGTCAGTGCGCCCAGGCCTTGTAGCAGTAGTCTTTGCCAGCAGATCTAGTTCTACGGCTCCTGGACAATCATTCAAAGTCTTTTTAACAATACCAGGTGTCTCTGAAATATTTTGTTCTGCTACGCCAATGTCATCTACTTTGTCACTTTCGCCTTGGTCAGGCTTAGGTGCGGACGTGCCTATCTTATCACCACAGCTTGGTTCTGTAACTGTCGGTCTCTCTTGGCTTAGATCAGAAGCGGCTACTTTGCCTTTCTTGTTTTGATTTAATTTTGCCACTACTTCTCGGCCTTGCTTTTCTCTGCCAAACTGTTCAACAGCTGGTCGACATTCTTGGGTAGCCTCAGCTACTAAACAGTGCACCGCATTGTTATACTCCACTGGGGTGCCTTGCTTCTCTCCATTTTGCTCAGCTCCTCTGCTGTTGTCTTCTCTGACTCCCCAAGTCAGTCTGCTTTTCGTGCCTTTGACTTGTTCACTTGGGTGTACATAGGTGGCTTCTGCTTCATGTTTCTTTCCCAGGCCGTATACACTAGCTTTACTTACACCTTCTGGGTGGTTTTTGCTTACCACCAACTCTTTTTCAAAGACCTCTTTATCACTACTTTTAGGCTCAATTTCATCCTTCTTGCCTTCTAATTCCTGTTCTCTCTCTCCTGCGTGTTTCTCAACAGCACGCTTTGCTGCCTCCATGCTTTTCAGCTTGCTGAAGACTTCTTCTACTGCCTCTGTCATGCCATGCAGGATGTCAGTAGCTTGGTTACAGGGTCCCTTGTCCTCACGCTCCCTGCAGGGGGCAATCTGCAAAACCTCAGTAAGGGCAGCTCTATGCTCCTGCTGAGCGTCCCTCAGGTTCTTAACCTGTGCAGCCAGGAAACTGTTTGTGCCTTGTTGTTTAGCCGTTGCCTGTACCACAGCTCTCAGCAGGTCCTCCATTATAGCACCAAGCAGGTAACAGTCTTAAAGGTACAGTGCTACTTGTTTGCTTAACAGGTCTGCAAAAATAAAAGTCCTCAAGCAGACTACCGAATGACTGGCACACCCACAGACCCTCAATGTGCTACTTTGCCCGCATTCTCCACCATATTGTGATCCTTGTTTGCAGGTAGCACGGTCCTCTAGGGCAAAAACATGCACAGTCCTTTGCTTTGCATATAATCCAGTCACTTTATTGTTAAATCCACACAGGATACAGCAGTACATTAAAACATAAATGTAACACAAAACCCTATAAACAAAAACCTAGCTCGTCTGAGCACTAACTTACATTAGGTTCCCTATCTCTCAGGGTTAAACTAAACAAAACAATATTGCACCAACCTTATTAGATAGCAACACTCTGCTAGCTAGCCTGTTGCTTTCCTTTCTGCACTCCCAGTGCACCAAGCCAGCCTTGCCCTGACTGCTTTCCTTTCTGCACTCCCAGTGCTCCAAGCCAGCCTTGCCCTGACTGCTTTCCTTTCTGCACTCCCAGTGCTCCAAGCCAGCCTTGACCTGACTGCTTCCCTTCTGCACTCCAAGTGCCTAGTCTCCTTGACTCTATCTGGAGAGAACAGCCTCTCTCTCCTACCTGCTTCCTGGGAGGAAGCCAGCAATCCCTCTCCTTTTCCTGCCTAGCCGGGAGGGGTTTATTCCACTGCAATAGCTCATTAACTGCAGCTGAGCAGTGGGTTGGAGACGGTCCAAAAAACCCTGGCCTGGATCTATGTCTCCCCAGAAAACCACTAAACTGTGGAGTGGAGCATTGGCCCACCCTTCTCTCCAAATGCTCCACCCCAGGGGCCCATAACTAAACAGAGCGTTGGGTTGTGCAACACACGAACTACACGTACTTCCCCTGGGGTTAAAAGGACTATCTGCCTTCACTTTATCACAACTTGAATATTGCAACTCAAAAGTTACAATGTTTCTCACACATATAGTCAATTTCACTATTTTCTTCCATCCGGTAACCAAAAAGAATAATTCTAACAGTGTTTTACACCGCAGATACTTTCTGATTAAAGAGTAACGATCCCTAAATTCAGATTGCTCAGTATCTCTGAATAATAGCTTGATATGCTAAACTTGGCAAATAACAGTAAATATATTATTCTTTATATTCCATCTACAGATATGGGATATGGAATTATAAATTTCTCCTCCAAATATGATTTTAAAAGTTTGAAATCGGTTCAGCATTATCCAGGTAGATATCTGTTTTTAGTAAAAAAAATATTAATTTATATTAAATTAAACCAGCATATTTACCAGCTTTCTTAGTAGAAAATTATTTAGGCTTGGAGATATAATCCCATGAATGGTGAGTGCAGTATTTATTTAAATAGAGAGATTGAGTTGAAATATAGAGATATTTCTGTATGATTTCTTAGGCAGAATTGATTTGGCTAACAAAGAAATTAAATTGGAAAGGTGCAGAGTAAGTTTTCAAAGTCCAAGGACTCAGTTGGAAAAACAGAGTGTTAGGTGTGTCTAGAGTGTTTTTCTTTGTCCGATCTCGTCTGATGATCTTACATCCAACCCTCTGATCTCATCCTGGAACTCTCTTTCCTTTTTACCTCCTTTGTTTCCATTTTTTAAAGGATTTCTTATCTTAAATTTTTGTACATCACTAATTTAAAGTGACCAATGGGAATAGGTGGGTGAACCTTCTTGTACTGATTGGTTTATTGACATTGATCAGTAGATGGCCTTATAGCATCACAATAATTTCTCACTACAAATTCCAACTACCAGAGGTTAATTGAATATTGTGATGCATATGACGTTTCAAATTTCTTATCGCTATGGTGCAAGCTAGCTGTCAAACTTCAAGAGCTTTTGTGAGACTTGCAGTCTCCTTTTCGTGCCATAAAGTATCTTTTTTTGGACTTTGGTTCAACTCACTCTTACAATGGGGTTTTGTAAAGATCCCATTGAATTTGAAAAGTAAAATTAATTACTATGGGAATATTTCTTCTTGATAATTCTATCCGTCTGGTTTTCTCAGTTACACTGTCCTATTGTATGAAGCTAATGTGTCTATATTAGTAATATGTGACAATGTGTGATACATACATGTCTTTTAAACACATTCAGCTAATATTAGTTTTAATAATATGAGATTTATTCATTAGATTCTATTTATAAATATTCAATATTATTATTTTTTTGTAAATTCTTTATTTTGTCGTTCAGGTGAGTACAAAACATATACATACACCACAACAGCGTACATGTGCATAGAAACAAGTTGAATAATGGTACAAATAATGAGCATTAGTGTCTTTCGATCACGTGACATTCGTCAAGCGTCATAACAGCAGTCATTAAGATGTAGACAGGTTTAACAATTGTAGGTGAGTGCGTACTTCTGAAGCAGAAGCAAATTCAATAATGACAGGCTGAGTAGAAACGAGAGGTTATATCCTTACCATACTATAAGGTTCTGCTGTAGAATTAAGCTTACTGGCCTGACGGAAAAAACAAGGTAGTAGCATCAATACCAAAAATATGTGACACGTAGAGCAGAAAAGCATTTGCGTCAATAATTAGAGACACTTGACACATAGGCTATTAAGCTTAGTATAGGGAATTATTCGCTTAACTAATTCTATTGTTATGGAATCAATAATTCGGGTTCCAATTTCTTACATGTCACTGTTGAGAAAGTGATTCCCCAAATCTTAGTTTTAACCTGGGATCTCCTATAGAAAGTAGCCCCAAAGGTAAATTGTGTAATAAATGTTAGCTTGACTGTTTCGGTTTGTTTGTATATCCCTCTGGTCAGGTGTATGTTATGTCTGCGTCCAGTCGCCCTAATATGTCATGGGGCAGATGTTTAGTTCCTATCCTCCCGTCAGTTAATTGTGTCTTACTTTGGGAACTAGTTCTCTATGTGTCTGGTCCCATTCTACCTCCATCAGTCAGCTGTTATTTAAGTCGATGACTCGTATCTACGGAAGTTGCTTCGTGTTATGGCTATATATCGTGTAACGGCTCGCTCGGGTCCTCCTGGCTCCGGCCTCCTCGGGCGCAGGTCAAGCCGCTTCTGCGAAGACCCTCAGAAAAGTTACGTGGATTTGATTAGATGCAGTGGGTAAAAGGAGGGAAGGGGAGGGGGGGAGGGGAATTTGAAGGACAACATGTGTCGGGGTGCGCCGGGCACCCTCAAACCCCAGGTGTTATGGTGTGTGCTATGTCTCCCTAGTTCCGGGACGTGAAAGGTAGACATACCATGGGGTCCAGATGTCGACGTGTTTGGTGCTTCTCCCTAGTAGTTCTGCGTACCGCGCCTCAGCTGTGTGCATTTCCTCAACTTTCTGTAGCCACTCTGTAACAGTCGGTGGTTGGGTCTGTTTCCATTTGACTGGTTTAGATGCTTTCGCTGCGTTAAGCAGGTGCCTTAATATTGATCGCTTGTATTGGGCTATCGAGCCTTCCGTGTAATGCAGTAGGGCCATTTCTATGCTAAAGTCCGGCAAGTCTCCCAGGATTGTCGTCATTTCCCTTTGTATGTCCTCCCAATATGGCTTAATCAGTGCGCAGTCCCACCAGATGTGCCGTAGGGTGCCTGTTTGGGATTCACACCTCCAGCATGTATCTGTGGTTCCCCTGAATATTCTGTGTAGTAGAGATGGGGTCCTGTACCATTGAGAGATTAGCTTAAAGTTGACCTCCTGATACCTGGTGCTTATGGAGCTCTTGTGCTGTAATATTAATATCTGTTCCCATTGTGCCTCAGTGTATGTCCTAGCTGTCAGCTCTTCCCACTGCCTCTTAAACGCATTTTTACGTGTGTGGTCTCCCGTTATTAATTGTTGGTAGATGAGCGATACTCTACCGTCTGCGCCGGTGTTGGTCATGCAGAGGCGTTCGAACCACGTCTGCTCTCTGTGTATCGCTACCCTGTTGGGGAGGTTGAAGTAGAAATGCCGCAGTTGTGCGTAACGAAATCTGTGCATCAGCGTCTGTTGTGGCGCCGCACTCCACTCTCGTAAATTTCTCAATCCTGTATTGCTCAGGACCTCAGACATCGGGATATAATCTCCGTCTCCCAGGCCGATCGGTGCAGCCCCCCACCTATCGCAGTATTGTGTGTTATCGGGATCAATGGGCTCGGTTGTGGGGAGATACGTTGATTCCGTCTCAAGGATGACCACGTCTTCAGCGTTTGTACAATGGGTGATTCATTGCCTAATTTTGATGCCGCGTCTGCTGAGCCTTGCCATGTATACATGCTGAGGGCTTTGTTTGTGCTCTCCCTATCTAGTGCAGCCCACAATTTGTTTTCGGACGCTGCGTGCCAATCTCTTATCCGCTGTAAAACCGTGGCCTGGAAGTATTTGCGGATATCGGGTAACGCTAGTCCGCCCCAGTTCTTAGGTAAGCATAGCTTGTCGTAGCTGAGTCGTGGTCTCCCTCCTTTCCAGACGTATTTTATTACTGCCGATTTAAGAGTTGCAAAAAATACTGGTGGTATGTGCCAGGGAATGGTGTTAAAGTAGTAAAGCAGCCGTGGTAGGATATTCATTTTAATCACCGCTATGCGTCCCTGCCAGGATATGCCATGGTTCCAATTTTTGAGGTCGAGAAGTATTGTGCGTAGGAGGGGGATGTAGTTCCTGGTGTATAGCTCTTTCGGGTTGCTGGGTATCCAAATTCCCAGGTATCGCATCTGGTCTGAGCACCAGTGGAAGGGATATTCGCGTGTGATCCGCTCTCGCACTTCTGTTGGAGTCAATATGTTCAGCAGTTCGCATTTAGTTTGATTAAGCTTCAGCCCCGATATTTAATATTCAATATTATTAACATGTTACTATCTGTATATGATTAACCCTTTAAGGACCGGACTGTTTTTGCGATGTTGTACATTTGCGACCAGGCCTCTTTTTACACTTTTGTGGTGTTTGTGTTTAGCTGTAATTTTCCGCTCTCTCATTCACTGTTCCCATACAAATTATATATTGTTTTTTTCAGGACAAAAATTGCTTTCTTTACATACCATTATTTATATAATCTCATGTAATTTAATTTAAAAAAAAAAAAATGAAAAATTGAAAAAAATATGTTTTTTTTACTTTTACTTGAAAAATCTTTTACTCGTCTACAAAAGCGAATGAAAAAAACTTCTAAATAGATTAAAAATTTTGTCCTGAGTTTAAAAATACCCAGTGTTTACATGCTTTTTTTTCCAACACTATTATCTGTCATAAATCTCTGAATAACGCCCCACGTGAACATATTTTTTTAAAGCAGACAACCCAGGGTATTCAATATGGGGTATGTCCAGTCTTTTTTAGTAGCCACTTATTCGCAAACACTGGCCAAAGTTAGCGTTCATATTTGTTTGTGTGTGAAAAAAGTAAAAAACTAAATTGAACATTAATTTTGACCAGTGTTTGTGACTAAGTGGCTACTAAAAAAGACTGGACATAACCCATTTGCAATACCTTGGGTTGTCTTCTTTTGCAAATGGTATGCCATCATGGGGGTAATTCTCATTCCTGGACTACCATATGCTCTCAAAGGCAACATAACCAACCTGGCCATTTTCAATGTAAAAATATTTGACCCATATATTTGACCCTGTAACTTTCAAAAACGCTATAAAACCTGTACATGTGGGGTACTGTTATACTCGTGAGACTTTGCTAAACACAAATATTAGTGTTTCAAAACAGTAAAACGTATCACAACAATGATATCATCAATGAAAGTTCCGTTTGTGTGAGAAAAATGCAAAAAAATCACTTTCACTGACAATATCAACGCTGTGATATGTTTTACTGTTTTGAATCACTAATATTTCTGTTCAGCGAAGTCTCCCGAGTAAAACAGTACCCCCCATGTACAGGTTATAGGGTGTCATAGAAAGTTACAGGGTAAAATATAGTGCTAGCAAATTAAATTCTCTGGACTTTCGGCCTGTGTTGGCAGGCAGGTCCCTTAAATTGAAATCAATAAAATTACTTAATCTAAAAATATTACATAAATACGCACGTAGAATTTAAATATGTATGCATATTTATATATTTGAAGTCTACATGTATATTTATATAATTATGTAATTTTGTATATGGACATATGTATATTTTGTATTATTTTTATTTATTTATTTATATATACATAGATATATATACAATTTCATTCTAAGTGTATTTTGATATAAATATATAGATATATATATATATATTTATATATATATATAATATCAAAATACAGTTAGAATAAAATTTCATATAGATATATAATTTTTTTAATTTGTATTATTTTTTCATTTAATTTAAATTACTTATTTGTATTATTTATTTATTATATTATATATTATTAGTTATTATATATATACACGTGTGTAATTTAATTATAAGTGTATTTTTATATTAATATATGTACATATTAATATAAAAATACACTTAGTATGACATTATATATATGATATATAGACATATATATATATATATATATATACACATATATAATTGTGGTTTTTTTTTTATTAACATTAACATTTTTTTATTTTACACTAGCAGGGAGACTGCCTGTCAGCACAGGCAGTCCCCCTGCAGGGAGACACATGGACACCTATTGTGACCATGTGACAACTCTGTTGAGCGATCACATGGCCCCAGGGGTCCTAATCCGCCATGGGGAGACTGTCTAGGCTGCAGGCAGTCTCCCCACACCGGGAGCACCACCAATCGCCGCTGCGGGAATGACGGCGATCAGGTAAGTACATAAGGCCGTTGTGACGGTTCAGGACCATCAGCGGTCGGCAACGCTAAAATGCCAATGACGGTCCTGAACCGTCCTCGGTCGTCCTCGGTCATAATATAGTTAGTATATATATGTATATGTATGTATATATATCTGATTTGATATATATGTGTGGGCTGGGCTCTCTACCCCAATTGGGTTTCTTGTAAGAAGATACCTTATGTCTGGTCAGTGTTTAGATAGTCGCATTTCATAGTTTGCTGATGCAGTGAATGGAGAGAGAAAGAAACAAAATGTGCTTGTCTTTTGCATTCTGTTACAAAAGGGAGTCACATTTGCTAAGTAGTGACTTAACAGTATACATTTTTAATTTCAATCTTATCACAAAATATCTGACAACAACATACCTGACAAAAAACACTCTCTCACAGATACACACAAACACTCACTGACAGACACAAAAACACACACACACACACACATTCACTGACAGACACACACATTTTCTCACACACTCAGAAATTGATATTTTTATTTTTATGTATGTCCACCCAGGCTCCCTATCTTTGGGAGAGCTGAGTGGATCTTCCCCTGGGGTCAAGTGGGGCTGCTCTCTAATGTTCCTGCAGTTCCTCTCTGCTCCCTTGGCCGCTCTGATGCTGGGGCCGGAGTGATGTCATCACTAAACAGCACGAGGGAGCAGACAGGAGCTGCAGGAAGATTACTGCTACCTTGCGTGCTGTCTCCTTGCTGCTGGGGCAGACCCCCTCTATGTTCCCAACGGCGGCCAGCTCCAATGCTACCCCAGCGACCGCCTTTGCAAATCCCACGCGCCAGGACTAAATTTATAGTTGCCATGGTGACCCGGGGCCTGTGACTTGTTGAGCCCTGGTTTAGACTACACCAGATCACTACCATTGTACAGGGTTTCCCACAGTGCCCCTGTCTTGTGTGGGAATTGAGCTTTGAGGAACTATGTCTTGGTACCGATTCTCTGGAGCATGGGATCTCTTTTCTATACAGCACCCTTCAGCACCAAAGTAAATACCTTTGCCTTGAGTTGCAGAAAACAACTGCTTAAAAGCACTTAAGACCGATAGGCTTGGCATTAGCACACAATGCTGCTACACACAAACACTATAGCGTTAAGAATACGAACATGTATGCCTAATGCTATAGTGTTTCTCTATGTATATAAGGGTTTCTTATGTAAGTGTCCCCCACCCCCCAAGCTACTTACCTTTTATCCCACTGCATACTGGTTCTGCAGAATAGCAATATTTTCATTTACAGCAGGCTTTTCCAAACTCCAGTCCCCCAGATGTTGCTGAACTTCAACTCCCATGATTCTATGAATGAAATAGATAGGCTGAGAATCATGGGAGTTGTAGTTCAGCAACATCTGGAGGGGAAGCCTGATTTACAGGGGTAAAAAGACAGGGATATTGATATTAAGTGGTCTGTGCGCCTTTAGAGTCCCGTTACTGCTGAAGCAACACTTAAAGCTGATTTTAGATGTATCTAAAACAAATACATAATTAAATGCATCAAGTTTTCAATTGAGGTATATCCACTAAACAGTGATTCTTATTTATTTTGTATTTGGGTACTGGAGTGTCCCTTTAAGATCTTATTATCCTTATATTACATTGTGATACTTACATTATACCTGTTATCCTGTTTTGCTGTGTAGTCATCATATTCTCTTGAAGGCTTAATTGTTGTTGTTGTTGTCTGAACAGCTGCTTAAAATGTACAAAACCATATTTTTTTAAACTGCTAATGTGTTTTTCATATGATTATTTTCTCTTATATAAAATTATAATATGTTAACAGGTAAAAAAAAAAAAAACCATTGTGTTAATGCCCAGAATTTAGGTTCAAATGTCAAAAAGTAACAAAATTCCAAACATAAATTACCCGTGCTTTGCATGACATCATTAATGATATCACTGACTACATTAAGGATATCACTGACTACATCACCAATTACCACTCTAATAAAATCACCAGTGACCTAATGATATCAATTATGACAACATCAAAGGCATTGCTAGTGATATTGCCCATGGCATCATCCTACAGATCAGAGAAAATATAATTGAAAAAAAAAGGTATTAGAATTATTATTTTAGATTACATCGCAGATGACAGAGTTAATAAAATAAAAATATATCACCAATGACATTATTAATGGCATGAGTATACATTATCCTACTGATTAGATAAATAACAAATAAAAAAAAATACAGCATGTGTAGAAATGTAGAGTTAGGTCTCGAAATATTTGGACACAGGCACAATTTTCAGCCCTGTCAAGGCCCTTTCAAACTAGTCTGGATAAATAGTTTAGTTAATAAAAAATAATTGGGTGGATTTTCGAGACAATACTGTCAATTTGTCGTGAAGTCCTCACATTTGCATATTTGTTACAATTTTTTTGTGATGTAACATGACACTTGCAAAAATAAAGATTTACAAAAAAAAAATATAGACCCGTCAGCCTAACTTCTGTGGCTGGGAGAGTATTTGAAGTGTTATTAAGGGATCATTTTCAGGAATTTATTGGGAAAAACATTGTTATTAGCAATGATCAGCATGGTTTTATGAAACATAGGTCATGTCATACTAAATTAATTACATTCTACGAAGGGTGTTGTAGTGGATGTGTGCTGCTTTGGTTTTGGATTTTGACAAGGCATTTTATATGGTTCCACACAATAGGTTAGAGTTATAAATTGGTCTAGATAAAACTGAAATCTACTGTAGATCGATTGGGGGACTGAGCACTCAAATGGCAGATGAAATGTAATGTAGATAAAAGCAAAGTAATGCACTTCAGGCGTAAAGAATGCGCAATCAACATACATCCTAAACAGTAGTGAATTAGAGAAAACAACACATGAGAAGGATTTGGGAATTGTTATAGACAACAAATTAGGCAGCAATGTGCAATGTCAATCAGCAATTGCTAAGGCCAGTAAGGTATTGTCATAAATAACAAGGGGCATTAAATCTTGGGATGGAAATTAATAAAAGGAAT
This sequence comes from Pelobates cultripes, assembly GCA_933207985.1. Lineage (NCBI taxonomy): Eukaryota > Metazoa > Chordata > Amphibia > Anura > Pelobatidae > Pelobates > Pelobates cultripes. The sequence goes on from OW240917.1 coordinate 215,050,580, forward strand.
GATTATTACAACTTACAAAAGTCATTGGGAAATTTTCAACCGTCTCGGACTACAAACTAAACACGGATAAAACAATATTTCTGGCTAGCAATATCACCAAAGAAGAAAAGAATGAGGATCAAAAAGAGGTTGGATTTTGTCTGGGATGAAAATTTATTCAGTTATCTGGGAATTAACATTTGTGCAGATCCAAAGAGAATAATGGAAATGAATCTCCTCCCATTATTTACTAAAATTAAAGGGACACTATAGTCACCTGAACAACTACAGCTTAATGTATTTGTTCAGGTGAGATCTATAGCTCTCTGCAGGCAATCTAATGTATACACTGTATTTTCAGAGAAAGGAACAAGGGAGCAATGATGCTTCCAAATGGAAGCGTCTGATTGCTCCCTGCTCGCGCCCGCCTATTTCGTCATTTTGACGAAATAGGGGACGCGGCTTCACGAGGCTCCCGGCGCTGGAACCAGGTGAGTAAACTACTCTGCCTGGAGAGTCCCTTTAATTGATTACTAAAGGAGTGGAAGTTCTTGGTGGGGTTGAATCAACATTATCAAATCTTGTATTTTGCCAAATTGTATTTGTTTAGAATGATCCCTTTGAGTATCCCAGACAGTTGGATGACAATGATTCAGCATTCATTTTCTAAATTCATATGGCAAGGGAAAAAACCTAGAATGGCAAGCAAATACCTCTCTATCAGTAAATGCCAGGGAAGAGTAGGTCTTCCAGTAATCCATCAATATCATAAAGCTGGAGTTCTTTTCCACAGCATTATTTCACAAATGTCTGTGTCCAAACAAGAAAGGTGGTATGCTGTGGAAGAGAAAATTACTGATTTCAAAGATTTTGCAATGTTTTTTTGGAGGACTCAAGATAGTTATACGCTCACATCTCAATCAAGCTCTGGCAGCTTAGTAATAAAATCTGTTCTTAAAATATGTAAAAAAATAAAGGGAAACACAGAACTCAGAAGTCGTATTATTAGTGCCTTGCCGATTTCAGTCCTCTGTTATAATATTCAAGATTTAAATCTTAATAAATAGAGCAACGCAGGCATAAAAAGATTTGAGGATATAACGATGGGGCCAAGTAATAAACCGTTTAAACAAATACGTACTAAATTTGTCAAAAACTTTTTGAATAACTTTCTACCTAAAGAAAATTTTGAATTCCATAACAGTCTGGGATTCTTAATAAAGGGAAAAGATATGAAGAATCTGCTAAACAAATGTAACTCGTTACGGAAATGCTCTGATGCCAATATTATTTTTCCTGCTATGGAAAAATGAGACAAGGACCTAAATAAAAAGATCCTTTTACAATATTGGAAACTGTCTTGGACAACAGTTTCTAAATCTATCAACTGTTTAAACTTAACGGAATTACATTTTAAGATCCTTAACCGATTATACCTGGTCCCTAGTTGACTTATTAAAATGAATCAGAGTCTATCTGACTCGTGCTGGAGATGCAATTTGGAAAAGGGGGATTTCTTCCATATTTAGTGGAGTTGTTGCCCATTGCAAGGGTTTTGGTGGAAGTTTTTGGGCCAGATTAAACTGTTAATAGGAATTAACCTATCCTTTTCTCCAGAAGTGGTCATGCTACATTTTATTATTATTACTATTATTATTTATAAAGCACCAACAAGTTCTGTAGCGCTGTACAATGGGTGGACTAACAGACACATATTTGTAACCAGACAAGTTTGACGCACAGGAACAGAGGGATTGAGGGCCCTGCTCAATAAGCTTACATGGTAGAGGGAGTGGGGTATAGTGACACAAAAGGTAAGGATAGAGTAGAAAAATAGGTTTCTAGGATAGTTTTTATTGAGGGCTTAGTGTTTTGTTTTGATTACAGTTTCAGGAGAGGAATCAGGGTGCATGGAGGGAAAGCTGTTCACAGTTTAATTGATATGCTTTTCTAAAGAAATAAGTTTTCAAAGATTTGGAGATTGGGTGAGAGTCTAACAGAGAAAGGAAGGGCATTCCATAGGAACAGTGCAGTTCTAGAGAAATCTTTAAGGCAAGCATCAGAGGTAGGAGTACGAACAGGCCTTACAGGAATTTAGGGCGGCCTGGGGGGCAATTGCCTCCCTGCCCCCCGGCCCAGCCCGCCCCTGGTAGATGGGAGCAGCATTGTATAGAGATTTGTAAGCAAGTGTCAGGTTCTTAAATTGAGCCTTATATATCTTACAGAAAGCCAATGGAGGAGCAGACAAAGGGGCAGGCGTGCTCAGACAGGAAGATGAGCCTCACCACTGCATTCATTATAGACTGTAACAGGGCAAGTTGGGAACACGTAAGACCACTGAGAAGCGGATTACAGTAGTCAAGGCGAGAGAGGTCAGCAGCATGGACAAGCAGCTTTACCAAATCAGGTAAAGGGTTGGATAGGGTCAAATGCGCGCAATGTTTTTGAGATGGAAGCATCAGGATTTGGCGATTAATTGGATATGAGGGGTGAAGGAGAGGTCAGAGTCAAAGAGAACACCTAGACAGCGAGCCTTAGAGGTAGAGCAGATGGAAGCGCCATTAACTTGAAGGGATACAGACAAGGTTGTAGCAACACTTGAGGGAGGGAAGACCAGAAGTCCTACTTTGGACAGGTTCAGTTTAAGGAAATGAGCAGCCATCCAATTGAAAATAGCAGAGAGGCAGTCAGAGACACAAGTCAAGAGGGGTGGTGATAAATTTGCGTGTCATCTGCATAGAAATAATACTGGAAGCTGAAGGAGCTGATGAGTTTACCAAAGGAGGCAGTGTAGTTTGAGAACAATAGGGGACCAAGGACAGACCTTTGGGTAACACCAACAGAGAGGGATTGGGGAGCAGAGGCAAAGCCAGAGGAAGAAACACTGAATGAGAGCTGGGAGAAGTAGGAAGAGCACCAGAAGAGAGCAGTATCTCATAGACCGAGATTACGTAGGATGAGAAGAAGCTGTTGATAATCAACAGTGTCAAAAGCAGCAGAAAGGTCGAGTAGAATTAGGATAGAGTAGTGGCCATGGGATTTAGCAGTGATAAGATCATTGTATACTTTGGTCACAGCTGTTTCAACAGAGTGATGAGCGCAGAATCCAGATTGAAGCGGGTCAAACAGACAGTTGGATTTGAGGAAGTGTGTCAATCTCGCATACACAACTCGCTCAATGATCTTGTAGACAAAGGCCAAGAGCAAGATGGGGCTGTAGTTGGACAGGGAATTAGGGTCAAGGTTGGGCATTTTCAGAATCAGGGTTATGGTTGCATGTTTGAAGAGTAGAGGAAATGTGCCAGAGGAGATGGAGAGATTGAAAATTTTTGTGAGATGCAGTGCAAGAGAAGAAGACAAAGTGCGTATGAGATACGAGGGAATAGGATCAAGGGAACAGGTGGTGGGATGGGAGGAATGGAGCAGAGCAGAAACCTCTTCTGCTGTAGCAGGTGCAAATCAAGGTAGGACAGCTGAGTGAGTGTGGGTAGGGGAAAAGTTCGTAATTGATGGAGAGAGATGAGAGATTGTATAAATCTTCTCAGTGAAGTGAGTTGCAAAGTTTGTTGGGGTCAAGTTGGTAGGAAGAGGAGGCACGACAGGGCGAAGAAGAGTTAAAAGCATGAAACAGTTGTTTGGGCTCGTGGGAGAGTGTGGTTATGAGTGTATTAAAGTAGTTTTCTTTTGAAGAGGAAAGAGCTAGACTGTAGGAGAGCAGCATAAATTTAAAGTAGAGGAAGTCAGACGCAGAGTGAGACTTTCTCGAGCAGCATTCTGCAGTTCTGGAACATTTTTGAAGGTATCGGGTCAGCTTGGTGTGCTAGGGCTGTAATTGGGACCTTTAGTGCATTTAAGTGTAGGAGGTGCCATGATGTCTAGTTGAGAGGAGAGAGTGGAGTTGTAGAGGGAGGTTGCAGTGTTAGGGCAGGTGAGATTTGAGATTGGTGAAAGGAGACTTTGGAGGTTGGTGGAGAATTACTGTACGGCAAGACAATGGAGGATTTTGCAAGACTGATGTGGTAAGGTTGAGGTACTTTGGGTTCGGGTTATGCAGATGTCAATGGACAGCAGATGGTGGTCAGATAGAGGAAAAGGAGCATTGGAGAGATTAGCGGTGGTACAGAGATTGGTGACAGATGAGGTCAAGAGTGTTTCCTGTTCTACGAGTTGATGAATTAGACCACTGTGTGAGTCCAACGGAGGAGGTTATAGAGAGCAGACGATAGGCATCAGGGCAGTTAGGGTTGTTGATTGGGATATTAAAGTCCTCAAGAATGAGGGAAGGAGTGCAAGAGGAGAGGAAATGGGGTAGCCAGGAAGAAATGATAAATGATGGCAATTCTTAGAGGAGTAGGTTAAAAAAGACGGACGATGTGAACTTCAAAGGAAGTAAAGGATAGGGCAGGGAGGATAGGTTGAAAAGTACATTGAGGGGAGAGAAGGATGCCTACACCACCTCCTTTACAGTTTTTTAGTCTGGGAGTGTGGGAGAATTGTAGCCCACCATAATCTAAGGAAGCAGAAGTAGCAGTATCAGAGGGGGACCGCCAGGTCTCAGTGAGTGCAATAAATGTGAAAGAATTTGATATGAAGAGGTCATGTATGGCTGATGATTTAATATTTTTGCAGATGGAGCGGGCGTTCCAGAGTGCACACTGAATATTGGTAGGTGGGGATAGACGTCATGGTAAACCTGAACAATTATAACTCAAATCTGCAATATTTTTTCATTCACGCACTGGTAGCAGCCAAAATCTCAATAGCTAGAGCTTGGAGTATTAATACTCTCCCAAACTGGAAAACTGGAAAAGAGCAACTTACCCTTCAGTTGACAATAGAAGGAGGGTTGAATAGGAATTTGAAGAAAACAACTTTTGATACACCTTTGGATGATCAAGTTATCCCTTGTAGAGTAAGAGAAGAAAAGAAAAAAAATGAGGAGAGAGAGGGAGTAGGAAGGGAAAGAAATTTTTTTTTTCTTCTCTCTTCTTTTGTCTCTCTTCTTTTATTCCTCGACAATATCTTAACGTTTACTTTGTTATAAAAGAAAATTCACTGTCCTAGTGTAGACCTAGGCCGAAAGGGCTAGGATGGAGCAACTCACCGTTTTATATATATTATTGTTTTGTATAGTATTGTTTTTTTTAATGATTATTGTGTATTTCCTTCTTTTATTAATTTATTTAGTATGTGTTTTTTTCTGTATTGTTCATTTATTTTTTAAAAAATAAAAAAATAAAAAATAAAAGAAATGGAACGTTTTAGTTATAAAGAAAGGTTAAAGGGACACTGTAGTCACTGTAACCACTTTGTCTCTTTGAATTGGTTATAGTGCCTAAGGTGGCCTGGCACTGTCCCTCCATTCAGTGTTGCACCATGTTTGTGCAGTATGCCACAAAATAAGAGTCCCTGGCCACCCACAGTCCGGCCCTTTCTGTATGTGTAGCTAAGGCAGAGATTACACACTTCCTTGTTGTCATACCCATTCATACTGTCAGTTGGAGCTCTGACAGGTTAAAAGCAGTCAGCTGACACTCTCAATCACAGCTGCCCATTGCCTCTCAGGGTAATACTTCCTTATTAGCCAAAGCTGCACAGAGGGAATAGACTGTCGTTGACTCTTGTTTAGCATTAAAACATTACAACATTAAAAACTGTTTAATGCTGAAAGAAATGATGGTACCAGGGGACTCCAGACACTATAACCAGTTTAATGAGATGAAGCAGATACAGTGCCTATGGTGTCCCTTTAACAAATGTAAATCTGTTTATTTTAGAAATATGGTGCCTCAGAGGGGATGTGATAGCATTATACAAATATTTTCAGGGCCAATACAAACCATTGTCTAGAAAACCAATATCTAGGAGAACTGTATTGTCGGTGTGTGTGAGTGTATAACAGAGCTTCACAGCCAGGGCCGGTGCAAGAATTTTTGCCGCTCTAGGCAAAAAAATAATTTGCCACCCCCACATTTTGACATCCCAATGTCCTACCCATATCATCCACGCATGTCATGACATCTTATATGTCCAATTCCTGAATGCCTTCTTCTACAGCAGTCTGGCCGAATGGACATTATTATGGCTCTTTGCTGGTTCTGCCTGGGCTCATTTGCCCAGACTCCAGTAAAGCTGCCCTGTGCTATGCATTGACGTGTACAGCCCATTTCATTAGGGTGTGCATCGGAAAATTCTTCTTCTATGCAATTTTTTTATGTTATGTAATGTTAATATTTATTAAAATGTTAAGTGGATGTGTGGTGTGGGTGTGTGTCTTGTGTAGGGTGGCTGTAAGTGCTGTAGTTATGTGTGAGGTGTGTTGTGGCTTTCTGTGTGTAATGTATTAGGCTGTTTGTATAGCTGTGAGTGATAAGTTTGGGCCGCTATGAGTGTTGTGTGTGGCAATGTGTTATGTGTGGGAATTACATGTGGGAAGTAGTGGAAGATAGGAGGGGGGACGTTTAGGTGCTGTTGTGATGGTTTAAAGGCATCAGTGGTTAAGGGCAGTTGTGGATGTTAGGAGTTATAGTGGGGGATAGAGGCTGTAGTGGACAGGTATGGACAGTAGTGCGGGATAGGGGGCGTAGTTGAGTTAAAAGACAGTAATAGGGAGTTAGGGGTTCTTGTGGGGGGTTAGAAGCTGAAGTGAGGGTTACAAGATGTTGTGTGGGCATAAGGGGTTGTAATAGGGGTCGGGCAGTAGTGAGGAGTTAGAGGCTAAAGTGTGGAGTTATGAGCTCTAATGCATGGTTAGAGGCTGAAGTGGGGGTTATGGCCTGTAGTGGGGGGTTATGGGCAGTATGGTGGGTTAGTAGCATTAGTGTGGGTTAGGACCTGCAGGTTAGGGGCAGCAGTGGAGGGATTATAGGCTGAAGTGGTGGGGGCAGGGCCGCCATCAGGGGGTGACAACCATGACCCCACGTGTAGCGGCGGAACTTGCACCGGCGCCCGCACGCTGATGGGGCTCACCAGGTGGCCCACACACTTAGGGCCACCCGATGGGCCCTATATCTTCAGGGGCCCGGTCAGGGCTGTGGTCGTGCAATAGCGCAACCGGGCACCTTTCAAAAAAAAAAAAGAGCTGTGTGAATGTATGCATGTATGTCTATTTATTTATGTATGTCTGTCTGTGTATGTGTGTATGCATGTCTGTATGTATGTCTATGTATGTCTGTATGTATGGATGTCTGTATGTATGTATGTCTGTCTGTATGTATGTCTATGTATGTATGTATGTCTGTATGTCTATGTATGTCTGTATGCCTCTGTATGTATGTATGTCTGTGTGCATGTATGTCTGTCTGTATGTATGTATGTCTATGTATGTATGTCTATGTATGTATGTCTGTATTCATGTCTGTATGTATGTATGTATGTATGTCTGTCTGTCTGTATGTATGTATGCATATCTGTATTTTTTTTAAATAGTGATATTTTGTTACCCTTTCACCCCTAAAACCAAGTCACTGGCATTCAAGTCAACTGAAGTTTCTCAGAACTACCCCTGGCTGCACACACACTGAGATCCTTACATTTAGTGTCCCTCTTTGCCCATTTGAAAAGTTATGAGGTATAGAGCAGTGTGTGTGGTGGCTGTGAGTGTTAAGGGGGTAGTGAATGTGATTTGTGTGTGTGGTGACATGCATGATATCACTGATATAAACCAATAACCCACAAAATATTCCATTGAAAAGAATGAAAAAAGAAAAACACAAGCAAATCAATAAACACAGTATATAAAGCCTAAGGTTTCAGCTAGTGGTATGTCATTAAATGAACACTCAAACTACCATAACCACTACAATCTGCTCTAGTCATTATGATGACAGGATTGCCCCAATGCTGGACTACCAAGGAGCTATAAAATATGACAAACTATTTGTACCTGGATGGAATTCAGAAATATTCTTCATTCCTCTGGTGGATTCCACAGAACTTACAACAATGTCCTCATCCTGCAAACAAAGTAAAAAAAAATGTATATAAAAATTATGTCTGTATGGGGCATTATGTCCACATATCTTGAATCATATAAAGCATTTGTACTATACATGGAATTGCAGATTGGGTGCAAAAAAGAAGCCTTCTTAAACCTCTTTCTTCTCAAATGCTAGAATTCTGCCCAGCAGTCTGACCCACAAAGGCTTCTGTACAGTATTGGATGGGTGTTGGCATTTACTGAATTTCTGCACATTTCTTTATTTCAAAGCAAATGTATTTTCTGTTGCAACAAACAAACATCAAAAGATTGTGCAAAGTCATAATAGAAGACATATGTAGACAACATAAGGAGTTAGGCCAAAGGAATACATCCGCCCAAGGAGAAGAAGGTATACAATAGAATGATGCACCAGTGGAAATATTGATTCATTACATAATGACAAATATACCCCTAGCAGAGGCAAGAAGCAATTATTCTTCAGTGAGGACTGTCATTCTGCTCCAATATCCCATTAAATTGTTTTTAATTGGACATTGATTTAGCCAAATATTTCAGGACTTCAAGACAAAAGTTATTCTTTGAAGATACACCTGCAGATGTTTATTCTAATACTGAAAATGACATATTATCTTCGAATCACTTTTGTTTAAGAAATACAAGTTCTTTTAGTCCTCCTGCCAATCAACATTGTGTTGAAACTGTGATAAACCTCATAAAGAGGGACATTGACTTAAAATATTACTTAAAATAGGTCATAAATAGTTTAGCCCCGATCTGTCAAAGGCAGAAAGACTGATCCTTGTAATACTCCTGCAGATTATTTAATTATCAAATCGGCAGGCAACGTATGGCCAAACAGGACTATAGGAATGAAATATATGGTCAACTTGGTGATACCAATGCATAAATTATGACAGATGTTACTGTAGATTGAAGGTCAGATGTTATTGAGGATTGAAGGTTTCATTAGGGAAATGCTCAATCAAACTTGTGACAATAGTTTAACTAATGATCTCAAAAAATCTTATTAAAGATGAAAAACTAAAGACTATTACATTATTTTTTATATTCTGCCTAAAATTTATTTGTGTGAAATGCCATTCACCCTTGACAAAGGCCCACAAAGCCCATACTTTGGGTCCTCTGGTATATTGTAATACTGTATATAAATATGTATGTGCGCTATAATAGGTAAAACTCACAAGAAGGCTGCTGATAGCTCGCCCAAGGGGGGATGGGATAATTCATGCAGTTTGGTGTGCAGTGAGCATTCTTATTGATAGTTATTCTTCATTTTGACCACATGGAGTAGTGGTTAACCCCTTAAGGACACACGACGTGTGACATGTCATGATTCCCCTTTATTCCAGAAGTTTGGTCCTTAAGGGGTTAAACCCCACTGCACCCACTACATATCAATAGTGTCTGTACTAGGTTGAGTGCTCCCACACATACTGACATTGGCTAATTAAGGGAATAGTCTCAGAAGAAGATAAGGTTACATGACAGATACATTTTTGAGTAGTGGTTAACCAGCTGAGTTGTTATGTGAGGCCAAAACAAAATGAAAAAAGAAAAAAAAGCTTCAATGCCGAGCAAGAGGGATCTTTAGAATGACAAAAGTAAATATTTGTACTGAGAGAATAAATCAACAAGTTAGATGAATCCAGCACATTAGGAGATAGGAGGCATTAACCCTTGTTGACGAAAGTCCATCCTAATGCCATACATTAGGATCCACTTTAAGAAGATATTTAAAAGTCAGACTGCTAAAAGCCAGATATTTACATTTGCATATCTGGAATGTTAATTCTGTAATTCGTTAATTAAAGGGACACTCCACTGCCCAAATATAAAATAAAAATCACAATTTAGTAGATATACCACAAATGAAAACATTCATGCATTTAATTAACTTTTTTTTCATTGGGTATATATCTAAAAACAGCTTGCAAAAACGTCAATCTCGTCTGCTACCTTTGCAAGCTTTCCCCTTCTAACTCCAGACTTTCTGTGGCTGTCCAATCACAGACTTCCCAATGCAGCACAATGAGAAGTTTTTGTAAGTCGGGTGCTCTGGGTAATTGCTGAGGTCAGCTGCATTGAGCTAACAAAACCAGGAAGTAACATTACCTTTTGTCTGCTTGAAAGTCAGTGGGGTGTAACCAGTATAATGTATAAAAATGTAAATTTCTATTGAAATATGCACTTTTTGCAAACTGAAAAAAAGAGGAAACACTTCACATATAAAGCTTTCAGCAAGCTAAAGTTGTTTAGGGGTCTGGAGTGACCCTTTAAGGGGGAGTGACCCTTTAAGGGGACACATTTCACAATCTAAGGACAGGAAACCACTATAAGATGAAAGATTATGGTTTCTTTCCAAGCAACGTATGTAGCTTATTTATTAAAATGTTCCTGTGACCTTATCTACATTGGGGAAACTACTCAAAAGCTGAATAAAATATTTAATAATCATAAGTTTGATGTAAGAACAAAGAAAGCATTTCTCCAAATACCAGCACACTGTGCAAAACGTTCACAATATCTCCCAGCTGTTTTTCCAAACTATCACTAAAATTAAGAAGCCAAGAAGGGGAGGTAATATATAATTGCTAGAGAAAAAAAAATGTATTGAATAAAAACTTGTTTGTGATAGTGTGTTGCCTAGAGGACTTAACAGGGATTATGTAAGTAATTTCATTTGACTTAGCACTCCTATACTTTATATTTCTCTTTTCTCATCTATACATTATACATTATACCGCTAGTAGGGGCATGTTTAGTAAACAGTGAGCAGCCCGTACCACGCGAGTGGGGCTTCTAACCTGAAGGGGGGACCTAATGTCCTCCCCCTGGCCCCCACCCCTGAATGGTGGGTGGGAGCCCTAAATTAGAATAAGGGGGGGACCTAATGTCCTACCCCCTGGCCCCCACCCCTGAAAGACACACTGACAGACACAAACACACACACATACTTACAGACACATACATACTCACTGACAGACACACACACACACCGACAGACAGACACACACACACACATACTCACTGACAGACAGACACACACACACAAACTCACTGACAGACATACACACACACAGATAGACACACACACACAGACACACCGACAGGCAGACACACACACACACACACATACTCACTGACAGACACACACATACTCACTAACAGACACACTGATAGAAGCACACTGACACACACACACATACTCACTGACAGACACACACACTGACAGACACACACACAGTCGCTGATAGACACACACAGACACACTCACTGACAGAGACACACAGACACACATACTCACAGACAGACACAGACACACACACATACTCACTGACAGACAGACACATAAATACAGACACAGTGACAGACACAGTCACACACACATACTTACAGACACATACTCACAGACACACACACAGACACACCGACAGACATACACACACATACTCACTGACAGACACACACATACTCACTGACAGACACACACAAAGTCACTGACAGACACACACACACACAGATAGAGACACACACACACACTCACTGACCGACACACACACACAGACACACCGACAGACAGACACGCACACACATACTCACTGACAGACACACACATACTCACTAACAGAAGCACTGATAGACGCACACTGACAGACACACACACATACTCACTGACAGACACACACACTGACAGACACACACATACTCACTGACAGACACACACTTACACATTCTTGCACACACACACTTTTTTATTGCTCCTTACCTTATGGAGCCGATGTGGGGCATCTCCCTGGGGTCCTTCCTGCTCCTCACCGCTCCCTTGTGCGGTTTAGTGATGCAGAGTGCCGGAATATGACATCATATTCCGGCGCCCGGCTTCACTTCAGTCGGCGCACGCGAGGGAGCAGTGAGGAGCTGGAACACGGAGCTCCCTCGCGGCCATCCTCCCCGGCCAGGCAAATGTTAGCAGAGTAGGCACCTACAATGTGGGGAAAGCAGGTGCATTTTCTGCTATAACACCAAGCATGTACTCGCGGCTCGCCGGGCCGCAAAGATGGTACTTGTGGGCCGCGATTTTGAAATGCTTGGTTTCGAGCATTTAGTATGAAAATCAAGTGGGATTTAGTTAAAAAAAATTGTGATTTCCAGTGAAGATTAAAGGGACACTATAGATACCAGAACAACTACAGCTTAAAGTAGTTTTGGTGAGTATAATCATTCCCTCGTGGTATTTTCATGCAAACACTGCCTTTTCAGGCAAGATCCAAGGTGCAAACTGCGCAAAGAGGACTCTGGGACAATGCAGCACATAGTAGCTGGGTGCAAGATATTAGCAGGGACAACATACACAGAGAGAGGTAACCAAGTTGCTGGGATTGTGTACCAAAATATCTGCACAGAATATGAGCTGGATCTGCCTAAGTTTAGATAGGAGATACTATAAAAAGTAGTAGAGAATGACAGGTCTAAGATCCTGTGGGACTTTCATATCCAGACAGAGAAGCAAGTAGTGACCAACCAATCTGACATTGTAGTGGTAGACAAGTAACAGAAGACTAATGTGGTGGTAAATGTGGCAATACCCAGTAACTATAACATCAGGAAGAAGGAACATATGAACGTGGACAAATACCAAAGACTGAAAGAAGAGCAAGAAAGGATGTGGAAAGTGAAGGCAGTAGTAGTCCCATTTGTGATAGGAGCACTCAGGGCTGTGACCCCCAAGTTGGGGGAGTGGAGTCAACAGATTCTAGGTGGGATATCTGAGATCGCTGTCCAGAAGGGTGCAGTTCTAGGAACAGCTAAGATACTGCGCAGAGCCCTCAGACTCCCAGGACCCAAGAATGAGGAATATATACCAGCCAGGAAGATAGGCATGTCATAAACTCTTCTTCTGCAACTAAATTGTAATTACAAGAACAATGTATCTTATTTACACCAACTGATATCTAAACACAGTTACATAGTTATATAGTTACATGGCTGAAAAGAGACTTGCCTCCATCAAGTTCAGCCTTCCTCACATTCATTTTTTGCTGTTGATCCAAAAGAAGGCAAAAAAAACAAAACACAGTTTGAAGCACTTCCAATTTTGCAACAAACTAGGAAAACAATTCCTTCTTGACCCCAAATGGCAGTCAGATTTATCCTTGGAACAAGAAGCTATTACCCTACATTGAGAAATTATATCCTTGAATATTCTATTTTTGCAAGGATGAATCTAGTTGCTGTTTGAACATCCGTATGGAATCTGATAAAACCACTTCTTCAGGTAGAGAATTCCACATCCTTATTGTTCTTACAGTAAAAAAAAACCTTTTCTTTGCCTTAGACAAAATCTTCTTTCTTCTAGTCTAAACACATGACCTCGTGTCCTACGTAAAGTCCGGTTTGTGAATTGATTTCCACACAATGGTTTGTATTGGCCGTGAATATATTTGTATAATGTTATCATATCCCCTCTCAGGCGACAGTTATTGTAGTTTAAAGGAACGCTTCAAACACCTAACGCAGTTTAGTATGGTATGTTCCTTTTTTTTGTTTTTGTTTATTTGGGCAGTGGTTGTCTTTAATATGACACATTACTATGACTTTTTTTTCTATGGAGCTCTGTTATACATTCAGACACACCAACGATATAGAGCTCCTAGAAAAGAGGGACAGAGGGATTTGGGCTCAAAGTAGGGACTGTCCCTCCTAAATAGGGACACTTGGGAAGTATGGGTATATCTAAATTCAGTTCCTCAGTAAAATACTATTCGGATCTTGGCATTCCATGATGATGAAATTCTGATTTGCTTGATTTTAGCAATAACATTCATTCATTTGTTATTTTGCATTAATTATGCTATACATGACTACTATATCCCTGATTCAGTTATTTATTGAATTGCACACCTTTCTTAGTTTGGTCTCCACAGCAGTTTTGACCTATGACAGGTGCTGATCGGACGTCAGGTTTTGTATATAAATTGGTAATACCTTTGCCAAGTTTAAGAAATATAGCATTAAGCAGGATGGCACTTATCCTTACGCTGCATATGGCAATAGTATTGACATTTACAAAGTTCTCACCTGTTTCTCACGTGTAGTTCTTCTGTCCAGTCTAAACTGTTTTCTTCTTGCTTCCCAGTGATACGCCGACATGGTGCTTCTTTAAGACGTATAACTCCACACAATTCTTTCATAAATGGGGAAAAACAAAAAATTACTTGTGTGCAAAATTCAACCAAAATATAGTATAATATGGTTACAGGCAGCTAGGGAATAGTTTACAACAGAATGCAGGAATAAATTATTACCCCCGGTATTCAGAACTCTTGAATAAAATGAGCTTGCATTTATTAAGCAAACGTCTCTCCTTTCTCTGACCGAAAGGCTGATCTCACAGAAACCTGAAAATTGACACCACAATGCTGTATCCAGGCAACATACAACAATGTAACCTCTTCAACAGAACAATGAATGATAAGCAGTGCTAACAAAACCATAAGTTTACAAAATTCTCAGGCTGATTTACTAAAGAGCAAATTCAAAAGGAATTCCAAATTTTAAGGCCACAGTAGCGGAAGTGAAAGCATAGATGATTTTGAGAATTTTCCAATTTGACTATTTTGACCTTAAATTTAAAATTCACTTTGAATTCTCACTTTGGTATATGAGATGTGTATATATATATATATATATATATATATATATATTTAGCTAGCAACATTTTTTTTTGTTTCCTGTTCTTTATTGACTGGACCATATTTAGCATTTTGGCATGTATTTGTTCCTCCTTAATTTTAATAAAAAAAGTTTGCTTCTATTAAGTAAATATCTCTGCTTTATCTGTGTGACAGGATGATCTCCTATTATCCTTGAAATTGACACCACAATGCTGTCTCCAGACAACATACAACAATTTTAAAACTTCAACAGAGCAGTGACTGGAGAACAATACTAACAAACATTGGCAGTGTCTTTGTTTTTTATCACAATAATGTTTTTTTTCCTAGTTTTCTGTGCCTTAGTGATCGTAGCATTTCCAGCATTTTTGTTATGTATTTGTTCCCCTTTAAGTCTGACTTTGTCACTTTTATTTTTATTTACTTTTTCCATTAATAAAATGTAAAACATGTAAAGCATGGGATACAGAACAAAGAAAGGGGTAGGGATTAGACATCAAATTCAATTCTTTTCAACAGCCAGCATTCTCGAGGCATAGCAATGCCTTTCCATGATTCTGTGATATGTTGGGTATAACTCTTTGTTCTCTTACGTCCTCTCCTTGGAGGTTATCTTGCCCAGTGTGATTTCTGTTAAATGAAGCTGTTAGCTAATAAGTGTCATAAGTCTTAACTATGTACAGTATGGTGTACAGTATACAGTATCATCCTTTTGTTCGTTACCGCCCTTAAAGGATTTTCTTCCACCCTGACACCTCTTTTGCTTGTCTTGGCATCCCCTTTGTTTGACCCCCTCTCACCATTTCCTTCCCCATATACCTCTTTTTTGTTTTCTTCCATACTTCATAGATCGTGTCTTTCCTCATTTCCAGGTCCCATCTCCCTGCCTAGATACTTGTCCAACCACGTTTTTGCTGCTATCCTAGGAGTTGTCTTGCAACATTGTGTGTGAAGCTTTGTTTCGTAATCAATATTTAGTGTGATTTGGCATATCATTGCCTTTTTCGTCGGTATCGCTACCTGTTTCCAGGATGTCGCTATCAATGTGTTTGCTGCAATCAGTATGTGGTACATCAGCAATGCTTGGGGTCTTTTGAACTCAGGGAGTGTCATAAATAACAACCCACACTCCGGTTGGAGGTCGATCTGGATTTGTAATGCTTCCTTGATGATTCCCTCCACCTCTTCCTGGCATGGCCTAATAGATCTGCATGCCCACCATATGTGGTACACTGTGGTACACATGCCTTTTGCCATTGTTCTGTAGTGAAGGTTTTATTTATGTCCTCCTGCCATGCGGCCCTGAACCTATGTCATCTCTGTCGAGGGGTTGTCATTTAGGGTCGCGTACATGCATGAAAGTAATTTTTGGGTAATAGTCCTGGGTTCACAAATTTTTGTGATGTGATCCAGAGGCTTCAAGACAGCCTCGTTTGTCTCGTTTTCTAACATGGATTTTAACATTAATTGGTATACTCTTTGTAGTCCAGGATAGTGCATTAGTTTGTTAGATTGGTATAGGTGTCTGACCTTTGTGCACCCATTCTGCACCCATTGTCGGTGATCGAGTGAGGGGTTAGCTAGGTGCAGGCTATAGATTGGGGTTGACATTAACCATTGTTTCGTGCATCCCAATTGGAGATTGGCATCATCCCAAGTCTTAAGGAGCAGAGACTTAATCTCAGTCATGTCTGGTGCTTTGGGGCGTAGTTCATAAGGTATCCAGAAAAGGTATTTCATGCCCTGGGGGCATGACCAAGCCGATTCGTCCTCCACCCATTGTGGCCTATCATCCGTTTTGTGTACCAAGACAGCCATGGACAGTAGTGCCGCCCTATAGTACAGCCTCACGTCAGGCATCCCCAATCCCCCTCTGTCCACTGTCCTACATAATATGTTCGTAGCTCTTATTTTTAGGTTTGCCCACACGAAACGTGTAAAGATCTGCTGAAGCATTTAAGCATTATCTTTTTAAAAAGTTATAAAGTCTTGGGCTGAAAAAATAGATCCTCTCCAAATAAATAGAAGGTCATCTGTGTATCTGGAGTAGGATACCAGGCTTTCCACCCAGTCATGCCCCCTCCAGACTGATTGATCTTTCTACTCTGCCATGTAGAGGTTGGCATAACTGGGTGCAAATATCATACAACAAAAAAAGGAAATAAAATCATATACTTATCAAATAAACAGAAGACAGCTTCCCACGAACACCTCCCAAATAGTGTTATGATTATACAAGCCAAAAGATACAATACACGTGGGAATAAGCTGAAAAGTCTAAAAAATTTAATATAAATAGAGCATAATACAGTTGATGGAAATATAATATTCCCTGCTAAAAATTGCACTCACAGGATGTTGGAGTTATATGCACTCAAATGGTGCCCCCCTCTATGTTTTTTGGGGGGCTAGTATCTCCCTCTAAGATTCTGGTATCATCCAATATCAGGAACCATGCAGGACTCCGACAAGTAGATGAGTAGAAAATAAGTTTATTTGTATATAAAAAGATAATAAAAGGAAATTTGGTCTTGCGCGTTTCGTCCGCTATGGGACTTCCTCAGAGACCAATATACAATAAAAAAAAATAATATCAGTAATGCTCCCAAAAAGGCCTCTGAGGAAGTATATTGGTCTCTGAGGAAGTCCCGTAGCAGACGAAACGCGTAAGACCAAATTTCCTTTTATCTTTTTACCGGGGGTGGCACAGATTTGCAGGAATCTGTGTATTCGTCCGCCATGCAAGCTGCTTTGGGTAGGGTAAGGGGCCTCCGATAACCGATCCTGATGTCAGGGTTGAGGGCATTAAAACATTGTGCCACCCATAAGTGCCAGACAGGGGATTTGAACTGTATATCTTGCCTCTGGGCCACACATCCTTTTTCTGTATCATGTTTATCCTTGTCTTGTCTCCAGCACTGGATTTTACCTCGGGCTGCTCCTATCAATCTCAGCCCACCTGAAGCTGATGCCCAATTAGCCAGGTATAAGACACTGCCTCTCCCTGCAATATCCTGCACAACCCCCATCCACAGACTCACAGGCCAGGTGGTTCTTTATCTGGTCACCTTGGTCTGTGTTTATTTGCAAGGGTGAGCGTATATCTACCCATTGTACAGCGCTACGGAATTTGTTGGCGCTATATAAATAATAAAATAATAATAATATCTCTGCATACCGGATGGACTCCCAACTAAGGTAAGCCCTGACAAGCAGGACATCTTCTCCAGATA
This sequence comes from Pelobates cultripes, assembly GCA_933207985.1. Taxonomy (NCBI): domain Eukaryota; kingdom Metazoa; phylum Chordata; class Amphibia; order Anura; family Pelobatidae; genus Pelobates; species Pelobates cultripes. Next base: position 215,068,429 of record OW240917.1, read on the forward strand.
CGTCTTGGCATCCATGGACCCAGTGGGAGGCTGTTCGGTGGAGGCAACAGGCCCATTTGGTATAATTGTTATTTACTTACTTTTTATTTCTTGGAACCACTGGCGGTACGCTTCTGAGGTTACAGCACACCGGGTGAGCAATGCCTCTTTGACAGCGGTGTAGTGCTGTATTTCTTTGTCAGGGATCGCCCAGAATGCTTCTGCTGCCCATTCGTCAGTGGGTACCTTGTGCAGTGCGCACTGCCTCTCAAAATCCACAAGGTACCTATCTATTTCACCTTCTGTTTCCTGAAAGTTTTTTAATACGGCAAAAATCAAGTTTTTACGTCCCAAAGGTGTCACTGTACTCTCTGCTGTACTCAAACTCTTGTTTGACCCTGTCTTCTGTGTCTACGGCTGCCATCACTTGCATCACAATGTCAGTGGGAGGGTTTGGACCAAACAGGGTTAGTCGCAACTGAATGGTTCGCATTCTTTCGTCTTCCTCCGCATTCGGTAAAATAAGCAGTTTAGTTTGCCATGATGGACAAGATGTTTGCTCAGTGATGTGGATTGTATCTCATGCCTAAACAAGAGGTGAAAAAATAAATAAAATAAAGATGGCTAAGGGACAGCCAATAAATGTTGATTTTATTTACAGATCAAGTGAGAAGTGACTAAGAGAGGGAATAAAAGGAGGAGTGGTAAAAAAGACTGATTATCTCTTTTTCAGTGGGCAAACATTCAAAATCAGCAGGGGATCAAATACTTTTTTCCCTCACTGTATTTATTCCCCAGATCATCACCACCATTTATATACTAGATGTATGCAAACCCTTCTAGCGGTGAAAAGTTGTCTTGAGGGGTAGATGTCATCAACCATAATGAAAACCAATAACGTTTCAAAACTACTTTACCCTTTCATTAATTACAAATGAAGATAATAGGAGGAGGGTCAACAAACATGTCAAACTTCCACTAACAGGGTAAGATCCCTCAGATTGTCCTAGTGAAATTGCAGAACCAGATGTTCACTTTAGGTCACAATATTTCAAACATTAGTCTTACTATAACTTAGGTAATGGACATGCACTTGACTGGACAACAATGAACAATAATAAGATTTCCTACACTAATGTAGGTTTAGATCAGTAATTTTCTCCCAATATATTGATGAGACAGGTCTTGACATCAGGGACAATCCCCTTCTATATATTAGGCATAGAACATGGTTGGATTAAAGCTACACTTTGACAGGCTCTGGTCCTGTCAAGAACTCTTGCTCTACCTTACTAAAATGTATTTGGAGGCTCCCTTATTTGGAATATTCCTGCACTAAAATTCATACAAATCTACGTAAAAAAATTGTTTTCTCCCAGTTGTTTGTCAATGCATTGGTAAAAAAAAAAAAAAAATTGATACTGAATAGCAAGGCATTGACTGACAAGCAGGTCCTTCTGCTCATCCAAGCATAGCAACAACTGCACATGCACTGTGGTTGCTATGGAAACTTTCTAGCTGGCACTTCAAGCACCAGCTATAGAGTATAGGAATGGAGATTCCTGACTCCGGCGCACTGTCTACAAAGGTGGAGGAGATTTGCCATGCTTGGTGATGCGTCTCCAAGCAGGACAAATCAAATAAGAAAGCAAGTGGACTGATCGTGTATTCTCCAGACTCACCCCGGCATCTGACCTTGGCTTATCTCCTCGTTTATTCTCACCTTTGGCATCCTCTGACTTTGGCTACACCCAGACTATACTTCTACATGTATCCTTGCCTTCACTGCGTATTGGAGCTTTGTTCCTGTCTAAGCCCCCGTGCACAGATTCACAGCCCAGGTAGCTTCTTACCTGGTTACCATGGGCTGTGTTTATCTGCAAGGGTGAGCATACATCTTTGCATTTTGGACTCCCAACAAAGTAAGACCCTGACACACATACAGCTCACCTCTTCATAACATTACACTGAATGATAGATAACTCCATTGCACTTTTTGTTATGTAGCTGATTGGTTATGGTAGCACTGAATGTGAAGGACTTACTTTTAGCACAATTAGCTAATTGATTAGTTTTAATATTTTAACACAACTATGCAGTTTATTTTAAAAGTAGTTAAGTACTGTATGTTACCTGAAATTTATAAATTGGTCACTAGATGGCACTTCACATTTGGCATTAAGAGCCATTATAAGTCTTTTGACTTGCACTTTATAAGAAAGCCACTAGATGCCTTTCAAACTTTTGTCACTCTACATATTATTAATAGCACTTGTGGAGATATTGACCCCTTAAGGACACAGCTTTTAAAGCTTGTCTTACACTTAAGAGGACACAAGCAATATTTGCATTTTTTGCGGTTTGTGTTAAACTGCAATTTGCATCTTTCTCATGTATTGTACCAACACATATAATATACCAGGAAGGAACACCTGTGGTAGTCTTCTCAAGCTCAGGGAAAATTTTCTGGAGCTTATATTCAGCTCCAGATATATGCACCTGGACAGTACAATCCCAGTCTATGGATAGGATGATGGTCCTGGTACACTCCAAGAGGCGTCTTAGGGTTAAGGGTGTTCTGGTGTCAAATAGTGCCAAAACCGGTGTCCTCAGCGTATAGGAGGAGAAATAAAAACACAATATAGTGCTCTCTGTTTGGTCTGGAATAAAACTAAGATAAAAAAGAGGAGGTATACTCACAAGCAGGAGCAAAAGGAATATATTGCTTAGTATAGGAAGCGTAGGTGGAATAATCCCCACCGAGGATATCACTTGCAAGTCCTGATGGTAAAATTATGATGTTTAAAAGGATAGACTGGGAGGCTCCAAATAGCTTAAATTCGCTATCTGTATTGGAGATAAATAAAATAAAAACAATATAGCAAGAGGCTGTATAAAACACTTGTGTGCTCAGTTACCTCTTCAGAGTAAAACAATATGCCCAATGTATGACCTACACCCTATTTTGTGAAGTTACAGTGCTGTAAAAGAGACCTATCAATTTCAGATTTTTAAGTGTAAATTTTCATAGATGGTTATGATGGATCCGTATTATATTTTAGCAGGCTGTTTAATCCAACTACCCCAAAAAGGCATACAATTTCTTAAAGAAGACACCCAAGGGTATTTCAAAAGGCATAATTTGAACCTTAGTGTGAAATCATTTTCCGCTAGCTTGTACCAACTGTAGTGGTAATAGGTATTTTTTAATTGAAGGGGCACATTTGAGACACAGCCATTTAAGTTTGAATTTTTATGCTGGGTCCATGCCCCACTTTGGAATTTTTTTAGTAGGTTGTGTTTTCCAATTACTTCACCAAGGCATACTATTTCCTTAAGAAGACACCCCAGGGTGTTACAAGAGGCATATTTTGAACTTTAGCATGGGATATTTTTTGCGCTAGCCTGTGAGTGTAGAGGTAATACACATTTTTTTCCCCCCCTTTTTTTTGCTTTTAACAACTTTTACTATTTTAAAGCTTTTTTTTTTACGGTTCATCCCTAACTAGCCGAAAAACAAAACAAAACACTAAATCCCCAATTTCCCCACTAAATTCTACCCACCCTAGCTAAATGAGAAAATGTATCCATACTTTTATTTTAATTTTTTCTGGATATTATTCATGTAAGCATTTAACTAATAGGTTAGCTCCTCCCTACCCATGGTAAGTATGGATACATTTTCTCTATTCCTGGCTAAGCATGGCAGCATTTAACTAAAGGGAATACCCAAACAGTAAAAACTACAGGAAGGGTAATTATGCCAAATATTTATTAAACATGAGCTGAATTAAAAACGGAGAAACCAAATTGAGAATCAGCCACAGAGGCAACATTCAGCCTGTAGTGCCGAACAAATGTCTTGAGTGAAGGCCAATTAGCTGCCTTACAAATGCTCGCTGGCGGATCACCAGCTACTGCAGCCCATGAAGTAGAAATAGACCTCGTAGAATGAGCCTTGATTTCCTTAGGCACTGGAACATCCTGAGATTTATATGCTCTAGAAATAGTAGTGACAATCCAGAAACAGAGAGAGGTAGTAGAAGTGGCTTCTCTTTTGCGTAAACCCCAAGGAATGATTAACAATTGCTTGGATTTCCTCCAATCAGCAGTACGTTGAATGTAAGATGACAAGTAACCCTTCAGATCCAGTAAATGACACCTTTCTTCTTCAGGAGAGGAAGGTTCAGGAAAGTAATCTGGTAGGACAATTTCCTGGTTTAAATGAAAGGACGTGACCACCAGTGGTGTATCCTGGTTTTGTGCTGCTGAAACCGGTAGTTCTCAAGGATGATCTAACATCAATCTCTGCAACAGGGGAAACCAAGAACATCAAGGCCAAAATGGTAGGATGGCTATCACTTTGCAAATTTCCTTGGATATTTTCTTGACCACTGCCTGAATCAGAGGTATCAGTGGAATGATGTAGGTCAGATTGAAGTTCCAGTCCACTGAGAGGGCATTTTGCCCGGGGATGAAATCGCCTCGAGATGAAAGTTGGAACTTGAGCGTTTGCTGCTGTGGCCATAAAGTCAATTTGGGGAAGAACCCACCTCTGGACCAATTGGATGAATATCTTTTTGGAGAGATGCCACTCTGTCTCTTCTACCTGGTTTCTGTTAAAAAAAAAAACCCAAAAAAAACCAAAAAAAAAAAAACGGTACCATATTGTCTTTCCTGGGAGAAAAAATGCACACAATCCTTCCATATTTTTCTGAGCCCAGGTCATAAGTTGATTTCTCTCTTTAGTGAGGTGCTCCTTGGTACTGCCTTGATGGTTGATATAAGCAGCTGCAGCTTTGGTGTCTTTCCATATTTTCACCCCCCTGTCCTTCAGATGACACTGGAAACGTAGTAGAGCCAGGAAGGCTGCTCTCAGTTCCCGAAAGTTTGATGGTAATTGACGGGCATGAAGATACCATAAGGCTTGAACAAACCATTTTCCGTGGCCCCTTCTAGGGAAGCCTGGGGACTGTAATCTTCAGAACTGTTTATTGGAACGAAAGGAGTTCGAAGGATTTTTGCCCCTGGGTGCTTTAGCTGACTGACCACTTCTCCAGGTAGTGTTCCTAGCATATTCTCTGCCCGGTCTATAGGCTTTACTATCCCTAAAGAAGACAGGTTCCCTGTAAGGTCTATGATCTAGAAGTGTTTTCCTTGGTCTCTTGTCATGTGGAAGAAGGTCCTGCTTGGCATCTGCTGCCTTCCTAATAGCTTCTTCTAAATGCTTTCCAAAGAGGACATCGCCCAAAAATGGTAAAGCTCACAAATTATGTTTTGATGCTATGTCTGCTCCCCAAGATCTCAACCATAGGGCTCTTCTTGCGCATACGGAGTATAGTTTTAGAAAAGGACCTTGATAAGGTCTGTAGAAGCCTCCGAAAGCCATTCACTTGCCATCTTGATCTCTTTCAGGGACTCATATGTGGTGTCTACGTACACCTCTATCTAGGTCTTCTTCTAAATCCATGATCCAGGCCTTCATAGCCCTTGACATAGCAGAAATGGCTACTGCTGGATGACAGCCCAAGCCTGCAGCAACAATTTTGATAAGTTGGCGTCAATTCTCTTATCCAATAGATGTCGAAAGAGAAGCATTACTATCAATTGTACCTCTTCAGGAATCTCCAGGGTTGACCAACCCCTTCTCCGTGATGGAGATCTAGGGCCCGACCGGTCTTGAGGGCTGTTGAAACAGAAGTCACATAAGACTGTACCCTCCATGCGCTCTTTAATTATAACTCCAAATAAAAATCATATTGCTCACCCATGGTTTATAATGGATGATTTGGCTGATGTATGAGAATGGTCCATATCAACCTAAGGGCTAAGAATGAAAAATTATCCTGTAACTAAATATCAACAGTACGATGATGAATTTTTCCCACAAAGGGAAAACTTAAAATCTTACCTGTAGAAAGCTGACAGACAAATTGAAGCAAAAAAAAGTGCATCCAAATCCGATATTTTCAAGCAAAGATCAGAAAACCATCAGTTATATTTACATTTTCGCGCTTACGCACCTTTAAAGCACGGGCTGGAATGACCCTCCCACAGTCTTCAGAACAGGCAAACCAGGGTTAATCGCAGCCATGACATTTGCACATGGGTACGCATAGAATATACAAACTGCCTCGTTTGGGAGTGTCGTTCGCGCATGCGTGCTGTGAATACTGCCATAATCAGCACATAGACTTACCCGGACCCGAACTTGCTTCTGTGAGTGAATTATGATTCCTGGAAACCACATGATGTACTACAGAGACCGTAATCCTTGCAGTCGCCAGGGGTTCCCATCTACAAAGAGCTGGGCTACATGTAACTTGGAACTTCCTGGGCAGGGAGGCTGACCTGCCCAGGGTGAAGACTACATAGTCAGGTGAGCAAAAAAGCATCTGCCTCTGCACTTCACAGCTTACATGGAGCTACAGGGAGACAGATCAGGTTTCACTGCAGCACATGTGAGTCAGAGCAATCACATGGGCTGTGAAAGTGAAACTGCTTGCTGCAGTGTACTTCAGACACAGAGGCACACTACAGGAACATTAACCCCACGATTGTGGCAATATTGGGTTAATTTTAGTATTGGACTGAACTTTTCAGTCCAGTGTCCTAAAGGGGAGGACTGCAATGACGGAAAATTTGCCATCCAGTGTCCTTATTGGGTTAATTTGAAATGGCTTATGATGATTTCTAACAAGCTATTTTATGGTGGCGATTTATTATAATGTCTTTCTGGTTACATAGACAATCTTTTTATTTAAACTGCTGGTGTTTGCTAGGAACATTATGCATGGCATCATCATGCTCCACTCCTAGTCATGTGACTTAGTTTGACTAAGGTTGGAGGTTGACAGATGTTGCAGGTTTATTTTCCTTTTTGTACACCTGTGTGAATATAATCTTAGTTTAATTAGATGTATTGTCAATTAATGCAATGGTCTTCTATGTATGTTGTGGCATGATAAAGGTCATAGGTAGTGACCGAAATGCTGCCTATATGTTATGCTCGATTACAAAGACTGTCAAGATTTGGAACACGGAGTGCCTCACTCTTAATTTTGTATACAGAAATGGTAGATCCTCAACTGTCATACAACTCCCACAATGCTTTGCCAGCTGGGGATCTACCATTTAACTATACTTGCAGAGTTGTAATTGGGAGCATTGTTTGTGTGTTAGAATGTAAGCTTGTTTTTTTGTATGGAGTGTGTGTGTGAGTGAATGAAAGAGTGTATTCTTATGTGCTCTTGCCATTTGAATGCAGGGGTGTGTTTGTATGTTGTATTAATGGTCAAATGAAGATGTATGTAGTGTTTGAATGCTGGGATGTATGGATATTTACACATACACTGCAACACACATGCACAAACATACTAACAAAGAAACACATACACACTAACACAAGTCATTTGTGACAGTAGTCTTCATCAACAGAAGCTTGAGACAGAGACTTTATGTTTATTCTTATGTTTTAGTCACCCTGTGCCTATCATAGGTGCAGGGTGTGTAATGGAATTGTTTAGTGTTAAATGTTTTGTGGGTTCTCCTGACCTTCTGATGCTTTCTACCAACTAGGTGGATTTGGCTGTGGAACCTGTACAGTGCCATCTGTTGGTAGCAACTGTTATGTGCACTACATGAATAGCAAGACTTGGTAATTTGCATAGTCAGGTGGATTTGCAGATTAGGATTTCTGCAGGCAGGTGTGATATTTCCTCTTAGTTATCGTCTTCCCCACTCCTTTATAAATATTTTATTTAGTTATTATGAGTTCCAGTAGGTTTTCCAGAGTCCCCTGTGGCAGCGAGGATGCAGACTTGGTGGAGGTACTCTGTTGGAGTTTTGCAGCTCCGGCAAATCATTATATCCATATTTTAGCCACCCTTCTGTTACTATACTTTTGGGTGCCGAAGGTTGCTTACTGGCTGAGGCTGATGGGAGTCTGTTCCTTACTCCTTCCTACTAGTCCTTCCAAAGCAGTACTCTTAGAGGACCTTACCTCACTTCCTCCCAGCAACATATCACATGGGCCTGGTCATGCTATTAAAGGGTTGCAGTACCTGACTAGGCCCCTCATCAGAGATGACCAACAGATGTCCCCAAGTGTGAGGGAATCTGATGGACCCTCACCTGCTTTACCTGTGGTAGTTTTGCCTCTGGGATTAAGTGGATAAAGAGCACACTGTAAAAGATTAGCTTATATTTTCTGTTTGAACATTTAGATGTATTTGATTATTGTCAGTAGAAAACCATGGGAATTTTTCAAACACTACAATGATGACTTTGCAGCATCCTCCATTGATTAACTAGAAATGTGTAAATTTGCTTAATGGTGGTAAGTAAATTAGTGCAACCAAATAAGCAGATAAATTTATCTTTGCTTTTTCTTATGTTCGAATGCGGTACTTGTATTTTATTGTTGGTCTGTTAATAATTGCTTGCTCTTCAGTTATATATATTTATATGCATATAAATGCTTGTCTTCATGTGTTTAAGGGCAAGTCACTAAATGCCAGTCTTTGTTAAAACAAAATATTTTGAGGGATTTTTCCTTTGAGGTCTTTGGTTTCTGTTATTGTGGGATGATCACTGTTTTAGAACCTGTTGGTGTATGGAGCTGTATCACTTGGCCAGTGAGCCCCATATGGCTACAAATTGGGAAAATAGGCAAGCGAAAAAAAAAAAAAAAAGCATTTGTTCAAAAAAGTCCAGATAATTACTGCATCAACATAGATAAAGTGGGCACTGATCTTTGGACAGTAAAAACTGATGGACCCCCATTGGGACAGCATCAATCACATTTATTCTAGAAACGGAAAATAGAGCACTGTGGTGGTCATTTAATTACACACTCCAAATGTAGAAATGATATAATTTCAGCTATAAGACATACAGTGGCTCCTCATTTGTTTATTAAAAATGTAAATTAAAGTTTTGAAGATTTAAAAACCCTGAGAGTGATTAACTGTGATAAAACAATCTGAAGTGGGCATAACATTATTAAATACTTTGACGGAAAGCTGTACGTTGTGAAAAATTGTGATAAAAGGATAATGGACAAGGAAACAATATACTTTTTCTATTGACTAACTTGGCACATGTTTAACACAAAGATACATATTTTCCATTGAATGCTCAGCACCAATTTACATACATATAAACGTGCATTTTAAAATGTATAATTACAATCCTTCGTCCTACTGTTTCATCTGCTCCACAAATTAATATTTAACTTAAGGTTGTCTACTTGGAATCAAAAATAGGTTAGATTATCAGGGAAAATTGCATATCCAAATAATCATTGTGGAAAACAGTGAGTTCACAGAATAAAAAAAAAAAAAAAAGTAAAGTTTTATGAGACTGAGTTGGCAACCTTTTGGCTTAGCAAAAACAGTATCAACTTACATAAAAACAAACAAACCACAAAAAAAGAAAGCCCTTCAAAATATGTAACAAAATAATTGTCAGAGTCTCCAGATATTATACTATGCAGCGAAGGCCATTAAACACCTCCCCAGAATTCTGGGAAGATCCTTGCATGAACACAGGTGAATTGCCAAGCATAACTAACAGAGTTATTCACTAATTTGAGAATTCAAAATTAATTTAAATGTAAGGCCAAAATAGACAAACTGGAGAAATCCTCCAAGTTAGCTATGCTTACAGTTTGGCTACTCTGGCCTTCAAATTGAAGTTCACTTTTAATTTTCACTATAGTAAATAACCCTGTTAGAAATAAACTATCCAATATTCAAGAAATGATTGCTGATGACACAAAGAAAAGTATACACATCCCAACGAAAGTGTACAGAATGTCTGACCTCCAACTTTACGATAATTTTTTTGGTGTGACATGATTATTTTCTTTCACTATGTAATGTCAAACCTAATTCCAGTGGATTCTGTTATACATTTTGATGTGCAATTATTGACATTATAAAAGGCATACAGTGTCCTTGTACAAATTGCACCTCAGTGGTGTTTATACTGTACATAGAGAAGGGCAGGTTAATCCCATACTCCCAACATACAGGTCATCTAGTCTGAATAGTGTCCATACTCCTCTTCACAGTATAAATAACCAATTAGAGTTCCAGTGAAGGTAGGTCACAGGTTTCAGATTTTGTAGCTACTGCAGAACACACACTCTTCATTGTCATGCTTCTGCATGAAGAGCCATTTAGACTACAGGCTTGTAAAGTCTCATCCCGATTTCATATCATGTTTGTAGGGTCCCCATAATAAAATGAATGCAGCTTTTCTGATTATTCCCTTGTTGACTGGGTGAACTCAATCTTCACCAAATCTTTTTCTGCCCAGCAGTAAAGCCATTATTCGGTTCCTGGTCAACAGCTTCAGTAACAAGGATATGTTTTTTGTTTTTATATACTTCCATAGCGAGTCTCTTGAGGACCCTGGCTGACTGCTCCCCATTCCACAAAGAAAAAAGAGATGGTACCAAAGAAACCAAATATGACCATAATTAGCAGCTGCCACTGTAGTAGAAGGTAGTTACTATAAAAGAAGGCAATGGCTGCACTAATGGACTGTAAGAGAAGGGAAAAAAACAAGTTACATTCACATGCATCTGTATGCTTTCACTTGTATTATATATAATAAATAAATAAAAAAAAGTTCTATAAATACATGCATTCTACGACAAGATGTGATGAAAAGATAAATGCTAATCAGAACCAGAATGTGGGGTAAGCTTAACTTACTAATTATACATGGTAGCACAGGTATAGTTTAAAGTGAAACTGAAAGGGAAAATGTAACTTGCTTTAAATGGACACTATCGTCACCAAAACAACTACAGCTTATTGAATTTGTTCTGGTGAGTAGAATCATTACTGTCAGGCTTTTTGCTGTAAACACTGTCTTTTCATAGAAAATGCAGTGTTTACATAACAGCCTAGTGATACCTCTACTGGCCACTCCTCAGATGGCTGTTCGAGATCCTTCCTGGGTCATGGCTGCCTAAAATGCATCCAGACATTCAGTTTCTCCTCCCTCTGCATGCAGACACTGAACTTTCCTGATAGGAGATTAATTGATTCAATTAATCTCTATGAGGAGATGCTGATTGACCAGGGCTGTGTTTGAATTCTGCTGGCTCTGCCCCTGATCTGCCTCTTTGTCAGTCTCAGCCATCCTATGGGGAAGCATTGTGATTGGATCAGACTACCACTTCTGATGTCAGCAGACTGCTTGTTTTTCTGAGGCAAACAGCCTGCAGAGTTACAGTTTCAGGCTTGAATACTGTAAGATTTTGCTATATTTATGGAGGCATAAGGGGCCCAGGGGGGCTAGATGGTGGATTTAACGCGATAGGGTCAGGAATACATGTTTGTGTTCCTGACCCTATAGTGATCCTTTACATCGCCCCATATACATTGAATACATTATATATCACAGAGATACAGGATGTATTCAATGGAAATTTTCAAGATATATTTAATTAACTTACCTCTGTTCCAGCGCCATCATCTCCAGAGCTTTGGGAGTGTTACTATTCATGTAACACCCACTTCAGTCCATCCTAGTTCCTCCCGTGGTCTTCTTTCATTTGCCCTGCTTGGGAACGCTTACCCAAGCAGGGCAAACTGCATTAGTGATGCCAATACGCTTGATTGGATGCAAGGATAGAGATGTCAGTCACTTCGTTCCCACACTTCCTAGCGGCTGGTCTATACTGCCTAGAGAAATGCTGTAATCCAGAATATAGATCTTCATACGTGTAGAGGCAAAAAGAAAGCAGACAGTGCAGACAGCATACAATTGAGCTATTAATTAGTAGAATTGCACTTACACAAAAGAAGATTTCTTAAAGCATATCTCCACATCCCGTGGTATTAAGGAGTATTGTACGAAGATGATCTATATTCTGGATCACAGCTCCAATTACTTTGCAATTACCCTCTCTGAAGGGAGATAAGTCTGAATCTTATTCCTTCTTAATTAAACATAATATTCATTATATTCTAAATAATAATATTGTATTTACTTTGACGCAATTTTCCACCATGTTTAGTGTACAGATATCTCCTTTTGGTTTCTGTTTTTACTGACCTCAAAATATATCCAAGAAAGATTTGCTTTTGGAATATATCAGATAGAGATGGGTAAACACCAGGTCTGCTTGGAGGTGATTGTGAGTACATGCACGCCCCCGCCCCAAGGTTGAAGTAGTATATGACCTGTGCTATTAAAATGTACATTACCTGAACGAACTTAAAGATTGCAAATGCAGGTGCGCTGTCCTCTGCATACAGAGACCCCAGAATACTTAGAAGCTGTGTATTAAAACAGCTATCACCTAGGCCCAAGAGAAAACTGCTGAACAGGGCCAGGAACTGGCTGCAAATGGAAATAAAGACTGTTAGAATAGACAAGTAAGGCACAGATATCAATAAAACTGGAGCAATGATCTCAAATGTCCATTTAATTGCAGCTTAGTAATTGCACCAACGTTCTGATTAAAGGGACACTATAGTCACCAAAACAACTTTAGCTTAATGAAACAGTTTTAGTATACAGGCCACACCCCTGCAGTCTCACTGATAAATGCTCTGCCATTTAGAAGTTATATCACTTTGTTTATACAGTTCTAGTCACACCTCCCTGCATGTGACTTACACAGCCTTCTTAAACACTTCATGCAAAGAGAGAACTAATGTTTAAAACTTCTTTTACTGAACATTCTGTTTAACTACGAATTTCTTATCTCCTGATCTATTGAAAGCCTTCTAGGCTTTGCAGAAGCCTGCTGTGTGTGATCAAAGTTCAATTTACAGAGCAGGCGGTAAAAACATCTCAAGTAAGTAAACAAATGCTAACCCCTTAAGGACTTTGGACGTATGAGGTAATGGTATGCCATGATGGGGTTAATTTTCATTTCTGAGCTGCTATACGGTCTCAAAAGCAACATATGCCCAGCAAACCAATCTGGCAAATTCCAATGTGCAAACATGAAAAAGGGGAAAGCCCTACATTTGCCCCCTGTACGTTTGCAAAAAAACATAAAACCTGTACATAGGGGGCACTGTTTTACTCGGGAGATGTTGCTGGATATATTGGGGTGTTCTTTGTCAGTAACTTAGAGTTCCTTTGTTTAAAAAAAAAAAAAATATATGTATTTTGTGTCAAAGTATTGATTTCAACAAGCTGAGCTACATGGGAAGCATTGAAAAAGCCTACACAAAGACTCAGTCTGACTTCCATTGCTGAATTAATGTAATATGGCATTCTTTTTTTACACTGGTTGCAAAAATATATTTTCTTTGAACCACAGTGCTT